>JASTWF010002284.1:0-32155 GCA_030390025.1 Squalus acanthias
CCAACTCCTCACCCTCACACACACACACTGTACCCCATCCAACTCCCCACCCTCACACACACACTGTACCCCATCCAACTCCCCACCCTCACACACACACTGTACCCCATCCAACTCCCCACCCTTTCACACACACTGTACCCCATCCAACTCCCCACCCTTTCACACACACACACTGTACCCCTACCAACTCCCCACCCTCACACACACTGTACCCCACCCAACTCCCCACCCTTTCACACACACACTATACCCCATCCAACTCCCCACCCTTTCACACACACTGTACCCCATCCAACTCCCCACCCTCACACACACACTGTACCCCATCCAATTGCCCACCCTTTCACACACACTGTACCCCATCCAACTCCCCACCCTCTCACACACACACTGTACCCCATCCAACTCCCCACCCTCTCACACACACTGTACCCCATCCATCTCCCTACCCTCTCACACATACTGTACCCCATCCAATTCCTCGCACACGCACACACACTGTACCCCATCCAACTTCCCACCCTTTCACACACACTGTACCCCATCCAACTCCCCACCCTTTCACACACTGTACCCCATCCAACTCCCCACCCTTTCACACACACTGTACCCCATCCAACACCCCACCCTTTCACACACACTGTACCCCATCCAACTCCCCACCCTCACACACACTGTACCCCATCCAACTCCCCACCCTCACACACACACTGTACCATATCCAACTCCCCACCCTCTCACACACACACTGTACCCCAACCAACTCCCTACCCTCTCACACACACTGTACCCCATCCAATTCCTCGCACCCTCACACACACTGTACCCCATCCAACTTCCCACCCTTTCACACACTGTACCACATCCAACTCCCCACCCTCTCTCACACACACTGTACCCCATCCAACTCCCCACCCTCACACACACTGTACCCCATCCAACTCCCCACCCTCACACACACTGTACCCCATCCAACTCCCCACCCTCACACATACTGTACCCCATCCAACTCCCCACCCTTTCACACACATACTGTACCCCATCCAACTCCCCACCCTCACACACCCTGTTCCCCATCCAACTCCCCACCCTCTCACACACACTGTACCCCATCCAACTCCCCACCCTCACACACACACTGTACCCCATCCAACTCCCCACCCTCACACACACTGTACCCCATCCAACTCCCCACCCTCACACACACTGTACCCCATCCAACTCCCCACCCTCACACACATTGTACCCCATCCAACTCCCCACCCTCACACATACTGTACCCCATCCAACTCCCCACCCTTTCACACACATACTGTACCCCATCCAACTCCCCACCCTCACACACCCTGTTCCCCATCCAACTCCCCACCCTCTCACACACACTGTACCCCATCCAACTCCCCACCCTTTCACAGAGTACTGTACCCCATCAAATTCAGTGCAGTGCGGTGCAGCCCAGATCGACCAGAATAATATCTCGGTTTAGAGGGTTATATCCTTAGGACAAGTCGTATAAACTTGGCTTGTATTCCTTTTAATATTGAAGATTAAGGGGTGATCTGATCGAGATGATTAAAATGTTCAAAGAATTTATAGAGTCAAAGAGTTATACAGCACAGAAAGAGGCCCTTCGGCCCATCGTGTCCGCACCGGCCATCAAGCCCTATGTATTCTAATCCCATTTTCCAGCACTTGGTCCGTAGCCTTGTATGCTATGGCATTTCAAGTGCTCATCTCAATGCTTCTTGAATGTTGTGAGGGTTCCTGCCTCTACCACCCTTTCAGGCTGTGAGTTCCAAATTCCAACCCCTTTTTTTCCTCAGATCCCCTCTAAACCTCCTGCCCCTTACCTTGAAACTATGCCCCCTGGTTATTGACCCCTCTACTAAGGGGAAAAGTTCCTTTCTATGTACCCTATCTATGCCCCTCAGAATTTTGTACACCTCAATCAGGTCCCCCCTCAGCCTTCTCTGCTCTGAGGAAAACAACCCCAGCCTGTCCAGTCTCTCTTCATAGCTGAAGCGCTCCAGCCCAGGTAACATCCTGGTGAATCTCCTCTGTACCCTCTCCAATGCAATCACATCCCTCCTACAGTGTGGCGACCAGAACTGCACACAGTATTCCAGCTGTGGCCTAACTAACGTTTTGTACAGCTCCATCATAACCTCCCTGCTCTTATATTCTATGCCTCAGCTAATGAAGGCGAGTATCCCATATGCCTTTTTAACCACCTTATCTACCTGTCCTGCTGCCTTCAGGGATCTATGTACATGCACACCAAGGTCCCTCTGATCCTCCGTCCTTCCTAGGATCCTACCATTCATTGTGTATTCCCTTGCCTTGTTTGTCCTCCCAAAATGCATCACTTCACACTTTTCAGGGTTAACTTCCATTTGCCACTGTTCTGCCCATCTGACCAACCCATCTATATCGTCCTGTAGCCTGAGGCTTCCCTCCTCGCTATTTACCACCCCACCAATTTTTGTGTCATCTGCAAACTTACTGATCATACCGCCTACATTCACATCTAAAATCATTAATGTACACTACAAACAGCAAAGGACCCAGCACCGATCCCTGCGGTACACCACTGGACACAGGCTTCCAGTCACAAAAACAACCTTCGACCATCACCCTCTGCCTCCTGCCACTAAACCAATTTTGGATCCAATGTGCCAAATTGCCCTGGATCCCATGGGCTCTTACCTTCTTGACCAGTATCTCATGTGGGACTTTATCAAAAACCTTACTGAAGTCCATGTAGACTACATCAACTGCACTACCCTCATCCACACACCTAGTCACCCCCTCGAAAAATTCAATCAAATTGGTCAGACATGATCTCCCCCTGACAAAGCCATGCTGACTATCCCTGATTAATCCCTGCCTCTCCAAGTGGAGACTAATTCTGTCCCTCAGAATTTTTTCCAATAATTTCCCTACCACTGATGTTAGGCTCACTGGCCTGTAATTCCCTGGTTTATCCCTACTACCCTTCTTGAACAATGGTACTACGTTAGCTGTTCTCCAGTCCTCTGGCACCTTCCCGTCAGGGCCTGGAGATTTATCCACTTTTACGCCCGCTAAAACCGCTAGTACCTCCTCCCTCTCAATACTAATTTGTTCAAGTATATCACAATCCCCCTGCCTGATTTCTATGCCTACATCACCCTTCTCCATAGTGAACACAGATGCAAAATATTCATTTAAAACCTCACCTACATCTTCCGGCTCTACACACAGATTGCCACTTTGGTCCCTAATGGGCCCTACTCTTTCCCTGGTTATCCTCTTGCCCTTAATATACTTATAAAACACCTTGAGATTTTCCTTTATTTTGCCCGTCGTTGTTTTTTCATGCCCCCTCTTCGCTCTCCTAATTTCTTTTTTAAGTACCCCCCTGCACTTTCTATACTCCTCTAGGGCTTCCACTGTTTTTAGTCCTTTGTATCTGCCAAAAGCCTCCCTTTTTTTCCTAATCCATTCTTGAATATCCCTTGATATCCAGGGTTCCCTGGGCTTGTCGATCCCACCCTTGACCTTTACGGGAACATGTTGGCATTGTACTCTCTCTATTTCCTTTCTGAAAGACTCCCATTGCTCTGATGTGGATTTTCCTACAAGTAGCTGATCCCAGTCCATTTTGGCCAGATCCTGCCTTATCATATTAAAATCGGCCTTCCCCCAATTTAGAACCTTTATTTCCGGTCCATCTTTGTCCTTTTCCATGACTACCTTAAATCTCACCAAATTATGGTCACTGTCACCAAAATGCTCTCCTACTGACACATCTACCACTTGCCCGGCAACATTCCCTAGAATTAGGTCCAATACCGCCTCCTCTCTTGTAGGACTTTCTACATGCTGGCTCAAAAAGCTCTCCTGGATGCACTTTAAGAATTCCGCACCCTCTAAGCCTTTCACACTCTGACTATCCCAGTTAATATTGGGGAAGTTGAAATCCCCTACTATTATTACCCTATTATTTCTACACTTCTCTGAGATTTGCCTACATATCTGTTCCTCTATCTCCCCCTGACTTTTTGGGGGCCTATAGTACACTCCCAGCAAAGTGCTTGCCCCCTTTTTGTTTTTAAGTTCTACCCATATGGCCTCATTAGAGGAACCTGCTAAGATATCATCCCTCCTTACAGCAGTAATTGACTCCTTGATTAATATTGCGACACCCCCTCCTCTTTTACACCCACCTCGGTCTCACCTGAAGATTCTATACCCCGGAATATTGAGTTGCCAGTCCTGCCCCTCCCTCAACCATGTCTCTGTGATAGCAACAATATCATACTCCCATGTGTTCGTCGACACCTTCAATTCATCTGCCTTACTCGCAAGACTCCTTGCATTAAAATAAATGCCATCCAGCTTTGCCATACTCCCTTGTGCCGTTACATATTTGCTCTGCCTTCCAGGCTGACTTGTTTTTTCCTCTATATTTGGCTGTGCATCACCCCCTACTATAGCTCCACTCCGTATCCCATCCCCCTGCCAAGTTAGTTTAAACCCCCCCTAACAGTGCTAGCAAACCTCCCCGCAAGGATGTTGGTCCCGTTCCGGTTCAGGTGCAACCTGTCCGACTTGTACGGGTCCCACCTTCCCCAGAAGCAGACCCAGTGATCCAGGAAACTAAAGCCCTCCCTCCTGCACCAACTCTTTAGCCACGCATTCATCTGCTCTATCCTCCTATTCCTATACTCACTAGCACGTGGCACCAGGAGTAATCCAGAGATTACAACCTTTGAGGTCCTGCTTTTTAATTTGATAGGGTAGATAGAGGGAAACTATTTCCCCTGGTGTGGGGAGTCCAGAACAAAGAGGTGGAACCTTAAAATTAGAGCCAGGCCGTTTATTAAAGAAAGATAGACTTGCATTTCTATAGCGCTTTTCACAACCACCAGACGTCCCAAAGTGCTTTACAGCCAATGAAGTACTTTTGAAGTGTAGTCACTGTTGTAATGTAGGCAGCAAATTTGCGCACAGCAAGCTCCCACAAACAGCAATGAGACATTGACCAGATAATCTGTTTTTACTGATGTTGGTTGAGGGATAAATATTGGCCAGGCCACTGGGTAGGACCCCCCTGCTCTTCTTCGAAACAGTGCCATGGAATCTATATGTCCACCTGAGAGAGTAGAGAGTAGACGGGGCCTCAGTTTAACACCTCAACCATACGACGGTACCTCCGACAGTGCAGTGCTCCCTCAGTACTGCACTGGAGTGTCAGCCTAGATTATATGCTCAAGTCCCTGGAGTGGGCCTTAAACCCACAACCTTCAGACTCAGAGGCGAGAGTGCTACCCACTGAGCCACAGCTGACACTTGAGGGAAATCTGGAACTCTCTCCCCGAAATGTTGGGGGTCAATTGGAGCTTAGATTTTTAGACTGAGAGCGATAGATTTTTGCTAGGTATGGAGCAAAGGCGGGTAAATGGAGTTGATTACATAGGATATACGGCACAGAAACAGGCCATTCGGCCCAACCAGTCCATGCCGGCGTTTATGCTCCACACGAGCCTCCTCCCATTTTTCCTCATCGAAATCTATCAGCGTAACCCTCTATTCCCTTCTCCCTCATATACTTGTCCAATCTCCCTTAAATGCATCTATACTATTCGCTTCAACCACTCCCTGTGGGAGCGAGTTCCACATTCTCACCACTCTTTTGGTAAAGAAGTTTCTTCTGAATTCCCTATTGGATTTCTTGGTGACTATCTTATATTGATGGCCTCTAATTATGCTCTTCCCCACAAGTGGAAACATTCTCTCTGTATCCACTCTATCAAAACCTTTCATAATTTTAAAGAACCTCTATTAGGTCACCCCTCAGCCTTCTTTTTTCAAGAAAAAAAAGAGACCCAGCCTGTTCATCCTTTCCTGATATCCTTTCCTGATATGCATACCCTCGCATTTCTGGTATCATCCTTGTAAATCTTCTCTGCACCCTCTCCAGTGCCTCTATATCCTTTTTATAATATGGCGACCAGAACTGCACGCAGTACTCTAAATGTGGTCTAACCAAGACTTGATACAGGTTTAGCATAACTTCCCTACTTTTCAGTTCTATCCCTCTAGAAATAAACCCTAGTGCTTGGTTTGCTTTTTTATGCCCTTGTTAACCTGTGTCACTACTTTTAGTGATTTGTGTATTTGTACTCCGAGATCCCATTGTTCCTCTACCCCACCTAGACTCGCACCCACCAAGTGATGTGACCTCCCTATTCTTCCTACCAAAATGTAATACCTCACATTTATCTGTGTTGAACTTCATTTTCCAATTATTTGCCCATTCTGCAAGTTTATTAATGTCCTCCTGTAATTTGTTGCTGTCCTCCTCAGTATTGACTATCCGCCCCAATTTGGTATCATCCGCAAATTTAGGAATTGTGTTTTTGATTCCAAAGTCTAAATCGTTAATATAAATTGTGAACAACAGTGGTCCCAGCACTGATCCTTGTGGAACACCACTACCCACCTTCTGCCACTGTGAATAGCTACCCTTTACCCCTACTCTCTGCTTTCTGTCCTGAAGCCAGCCAGCAATCCATTCCGCTACTTGTCCCCTGACTCCGCATTCTCCGACCTTGCTCATCAGTCTATTATGGGGTACCTTATTGAAGGCCTTTTGAAAATCTAGATAAATTACAGTGCAGGTGCAGCTCAGATGTGATCTGATTAATGGGAGAGCAGGCTGGAGGGACTGAATGGCCTGCTGCTGTTCCTAATGTTCCTCAATAAGGGCGCCCCCTGTCACTGGGACTCTGACTCTGATACCCCCCAGTTCAGTGTGGTGCTCGATGCCCCTCTGCTAGTTTTTTGGCCTACTCTCCAGGCTGTGATTTCGAAATCCTGATCCGGTTGCGCTTTTTTTTTGTTGTGTGCCCGGCGCCACTTCCTGTCCTGCGCGGGCCGCCGTGCCCCTCCCCCCCCTCGGCCAGCTCGCTCGATCGGCCATGGCGGACTGCTCGCTGGACGACATCATTCGGCGGCGCGGGCTGCGCGTTAAGGGCAGGTGAGCGAGCTGGGGGCCGGAGAGCGGTGGTCGGGGCTGGGCCGGGGACTGCGGGCCTCGAGCTCCGGGAGGAGGAGGCCTCGGGCTCCGTTTTCAACCCGTTGGGAAACGGAAGTTTGGCTCGCGCGGCGCAACCGAACCTGTCGGCCCGCCCCACCCCCTGCCCGCTGATTGGCGGCCGGCGGGCCAAACGCCGCCCTGATTGGTTGGTGGCCTTGTCAATCACCTACCTCAGCAAGTGTGGTGGGAGAGTGGCCGGATCCTGCTCGGGCCCCGCGGCTCCTTCAATCCGAATACAGCCCCCCCCCCCGAATACAGCCCCCCCCCCCCCGAATACAGCCCCCCCCCCGAATACAGCCCCCCCCCCGAATACAGCCCCCCCCCCCGAATACAGCCCCCCCCCCCGAATACAGCCCCCCCCCCGAATACAGCCCCCCCCCCCCGAATACAGCCCCCCCCCCTGAATACAGCCCCCCCCCCTGAATACAGCCCCCCCCCCCTGAATACAGCCCCCCCCCCCTGAATACAGCCCCCCCCCCCTGAATACAGCCCCCCCCCCTGAATACAGCCCCCCCCCCTGAATACAGCCCCCCCCCCCTGAATACAGCCCCCCCCCCCTGAATACAGCCCCCCCCCCCTGAATACAGCCCCCCCCCCGAATACAGCCCCCCCCCCCGAATACAGCCCCCCCCCCTGAATACAGCCCCCCCCCCCTGAATACAGCCCCCCCCCCCTGAATACAGCCCCCCCCCCTGAATACAGCCCCCCCCCCCTGAATACAGCCCCCCCCCCCGAATACAGCCCCCCCCCCGAATACAGCCCCCCCCCCTGAATACAGCCCCCCCCCCCTGAATACAGCCCCCCCCCCTGAATACAGCCCCCCCCCTGAATACAGCCCCCCCCCTGAATACAGCCCCCCCCCCTGAATACAGCCCCCCCCCCTGAATACAGCCCCCCCCCCTGAATACAGCCCCCCCCCCCTGAATACAGCCCCCCCCCCCTGAATACAGCCCCCCCCCCCTGAATACAGCCCCCCCCCCCTGAATACAGCCCCCCCCCCTGAATACAGCCCCCCCCCCCTGAATACAGCCCCCCCCCCCTGAATACAGCCCCCCCCCCCTGAATACAGCCCCCCCCCCCTGAATACAGCCCCCCCCCCCTGAATACAGCCCCCCCCCCTGAATACAGCCCCCCCCCTGAATACAGCCCCCCCCCTGAATACAGCCCCCCCCTGAATACAGCCCCCCCCCCTGAATACAGCCCCCCCCCCTGAATACAGCCCCCCCCCCTGAATACAGCCCCCCCCCCTGAATACAGCCCCCCCCCCCTGAATACAGCCCCCCCCCCCTGAATACAGCCCCCCCCCCTGAATACAGCCCCCCCCCCTGAATACAGCCCCCCCCCCCTGAATACAGCCCCCCCCCCTGAATACAGCCCCCCCCCCCGAATACAGCCCCCCCCCCCTGAATACAGCCCCCCCCCCCTGAATACAGCCCCCCCCTGAATACAGCCCCCCCCCCCTGAATACAGCCCCCCCCCTGAATACAGCCCCCCCCCCTGAATACAGCCCCCCCCTGAATACAGCCCCCCCCCCTGAATACAGCCCCCCCCCTGAATACAGCCCCCCCCCTGAATACAGCCCCCCCCCCTGAATACAGCCCCCCCCCCCTGAATACAGCCCCCCCCCCTGAATACAGCCCCCCCCCCTGAATACAGCCCCCCCCCCTGAATACAGCCCCCCCCCCTGAATACAGCCCCCCCCCCTGAATACAGCCCCCCCCCCTGAATACAGCCCCCCCCCTGAATACAGCCCCCCCCCCTGAATACAGCCCCCCCCCCTGAATACAGCCCCCCCCCCTGAATACAGCCCCCCCCCTGAATACAGCCCCCCCCCTGAATACAGCCCCCCCCCTGAATACAGCCCCCCCCCCCTGAATACAGCCCCCCCCCTGAATACAGCCCCCCCCCCCTGAATACAGCCCCCCCCCCCTGAATACAGCCCCCCCCCCTGAATACAGCCCCCCCCCCTGAATACAGCCCCCCCCCCCTGAATACAGCCCCCCCCCCCTGAATACAGCCCCCCCCCCCCTGAATACAGCCCCCCCCCTGAATACAGCCCCCCCCCTGAATACAGCCCCCCCCTGAATACAGCCCCCCCCCTGAATACAGCCCCCCCCCCTGAATACAGCCCCCCCCCTGAATACAGCCCCCCCCCTGAATACAGCCCCCCCCTGAATACAGCCCCCCCCCTGAATACAGCCCCCCCCCCTGAATACAGCCCCCCCCCTGAATACAGCCCCCCCCCCTGAATACAGCCCCCCCCCTGAATACAGCCCCCCCCTGAATACAGCCCCCCCCTGAATACAGCCCCCCCCCCTGAATACAGCCCCCCCCCTGAATACAGCCCCCCCCCTGAATACAGCCCCCCCCCCTGAATACAGCCCCCCCCCTGAATACAGCCCCCCCCCCTGAATACAGCCCCCCCCCCTGAATACAGCCCCCCCCCCTGAATACAGCCCCCCCCCCTGAATACAGCCCCCCCCCTGAATACAGCCCCCCCCCCCTGAATACAGCCCCCCCCCCCTGAATACAGCCCCCCCCCCCCTGAATACAGCCCCCCCCCTGAATACAGCCCCCCCCCCTGAATACAGACCCCCCCCTGAATACAGACCCCCCCCCTGAATACAGACCCCCCCTGAATACAGACCCCCCCCTGAATACAGACCCCCCCCTGAATACAGCCCCCCCCCCCTGAATACAGCCCCCCCCCCCCTGAATACAGCCCCCCCCCCCTGAATACAGCCCCCCCCCCCCTGAATACAGCCCCCCCCCCCCTGAATAAAGCCCCCCCCCCCCCTGAATAAAGCCCCCCCCCCCCCCCTGAATACAGCCCCCCCCCCCCCCCCTGAATACAGCCCCCCCCCCCCCCCCCCCTGAATACAGCCCTCCCCCCCCCCCCCCCCTGAATACAGCCCTCACCCCGGGCCCAGTGTCCTGTATACCACACTAACCCGGAAATTGTACACCACAATCTCATTGGGCCCCGATGCTGTATGCCCTGGACCCTATCTAATGCACTCTCCGGAGCCTATATACCACATTAACCACAGGACCCCGAAACCTGAATACTGCACTCACCCCCGTGCCCTGTAAACCGCCCTCACCCCCGGGCCCAGTGCCCTGAATGCCACACTTCTCCCCTGTCCGGACACTGTATACGGCACTATACAGTGACAGGCCTGTACCCAGCAGTACCAGAACATAGAATTATAGAAATTTACAGCACAGAAGGAAGCCATTCAACCCATCGTGTCTTTGCCTGCCAAAAAAGAGCCATCCCACATTCCAGCACTTGGTCCGTAGCCTTGTAGGTTACGGCACTTCAAATGCATATCCAAGTACTTTTTAAATGCGCTGAGCGTTTCTGCCTCTACCACCCTTTCAGGCAGTGAGTTCCAGACCCCCACCACCCTCTGGGTGAAAAAGTTCTCCTCCACTCCCCTCTAATCCTTCTACCAATTACTATGCCCCCTGGTTATTGACCTCACTGCTAAGGGAAATAGGTCCTTCCTATCCACTCTATCTGAGCCCCTCATAATTTTATACACCTCAATCAAGTCTCCCCTCAGCCTCCTCTATTCGAAAGAAAACAACCCCAGCCTTTCCACATAGCTAAAATTCCCCAGTCCTGGCAACATCCTCGTAAATCTCCTCTGTACCCTCTCTCGTGCAATCACATATTTCCTGTAATGTGGTGACTAAAACTGCACGCAGTATTCTAGCTGCGGCCTAACTAGTGTTTTATACAGTTCTCGCATAACCTCCCTGCTCTTGTATTCTATGCCTCGGCTAATAAAGGCAAGTATCCCATATGCCTTCTTAACCACCTTATCTACTTGGCCTGCTACCTTCAGGGATCTGTGGACATGCACTCCAAGGTCCCTTTGTTCCTCTACACTTCTCAGTATCCTACCATTTATTGTGTATTCCCTCGCCTTGTTAGCCCTCCCCAAATGCATTACCTCACACTTCCATTTGCCACTTTTCTGCTCACCTGACCAGTCCATTGATATCTTCCTGCAGTCTGCAGCTTTCTTCTTCATTATCAACCACAGGGCCGATTTTTGTACCCTAGCGTTATTGGGTGATGCAACAGAGGCAGTGTGAAAAGGTGGTCCACCCACCATGCGCTGACTGAACTCCCAGTGCCTGTAATGATCAGTGCTGGAGGTATCCAGAGCAGTGGTGACCTGATGTGCTGGAGCTGGGGTTGCTTTGCTCAGTTTGTTTTGACTCTGCTGGAATGTTACTTGTGCTGCTTGTTTCATTGCAGACTGGCATCGAGTGCCAGGCCAGTTGTTGGTGGCATTAAATCGCGGATTGGAGATCAGTTTGTAAACTTGAGCACGAGCCGGCCCATCACCGGCTTTCAGCGGACTTTTGACGCACGGCAGAAGATCGGCGTCACAGATGCTCGGCAGCGGTTAACGATGAGAGACGCTCGAGAACGCCTGGGACAGAAGGACATACGCTCAAAAATAACTGGGGGCTCCTCAAAGGTTCTCGACGCACGTGAAATGATCAATTCGAGGAAGGTCCAGGACGTGAATGAGAAAGGGCCGGCGGTGAAAAAAGTATTGGATGCACGGGAGCGACTGCGCGCCAGGAGAAGCGTTCCGGCTGCAGCCACTGCTCCAACTGAAGGAACCGTCAGCACAGGAGGCAGGATAACCAAAACAATCCAAGTACCACAGGTGGAAACTTTTAACCCGCGGCCTTGGTATATTTGGCACAAAAACGTTTATTGTTTCAATCCATCTCTTATCATGTGGTGTATTCCTTACCCGGGTGCTGGTGCCGCTGGTATTACTGGAGTGCTCGGTGACTATGCGGCTGGTATTACCGGAGTATTCTAGGTAAAAAGAGGGATGCGATCCTGCAGGCAGATTTTAGGGAGCTAGGAAAGAGATTAAAAAGCAGGACCTCAAAGGTAGTCATCTCTGCATGAAATAGGAGGATAGAGCAGATGAATGCGTGGCTGCAGAGATGGTGCAGGAGGGAGGGCTTCAGATTCCTGGGGCATTGGGACCGGTTCTGGGAGAGGTGGGATCTGTACAGGCCGGACGGGTTGCACCTCAACAGGGCAGGAACCAATATCCTCGCGGGGAGGTTTGCTAGTGCTATTGGGGAGGGTTTAAACTAATTTGGCAGGGGGATGGGCACCAGGATGTAACATTAGAAAGGGGAAATAAAGTGCTCAAAGGATTGGGAGAGGCAGAGAGCGCTAAAGTAAGAAATAGTAAGGTATTGGGTGGGGTCCAACTAAGAGAGAATACAGGATGGTCTAAGATGGGTTTACAGTGTGTGTATGTGAACGCACAAAGCGTAGTAAACAAGGCACAAATAGCCACATGGGAATATGATGTTGTGGCAATAACTGAGAACTGGCTCAAAAAAGGGCAGGATTGGGTATTAAATATTCCTGGTTATAAGGTGTTCAGGAAAGATAGGAGGTGGTGTGGCAGTATTAGTTAAGGAGAATGTTACAGTGCTGGAGAGGGTGGATGTCCTGGAGGGGTCAAGGACAGAATCTATATGGCTAAAGTTAAGAAATAATGGAGGTGCCATTACACTACTAGGTGTATTCTATAGACCACCAACTAGTGGGAAAGATTGAGGGTTGATGAGGGTAACGCAGTTGATGTAGTGTACATGGATTTCCAAAAGGCGCTCGACAAGGTGCCACATAATAGGCTTGCCAGCAAAGTTGAAACCCATGGAATAAAAGGGACAGTGGCAGCATGGATGCGAAATTGGCTAAATGACAGGAAACAGAGAGTAGAGGTGAACGGTTGTTTTTCGGACTGGAGGAACGTATGCAGTGGTGTTCCCCAGGGGTTGGTTCTAGGACCCCTGCTTTTCTTGATATATATTAATGACTTGGATGTGGGTGTACAGGGCACAATTTCAACATTTGCAGATGACACAAAACTTGGAAGTATAGTGAACAGTGAGGAGGATAGTGATAGACTTCAGGAAGACACAGACAGGCTGGTGAAATGGGCGGACACATGGCAGATGAAATTTAACGTAGAAAAGGGTGAAGTGATACATTTTGGTAGAAAGAATGGGGAGAGGAAATATAAACTAAATGGTACAATCCTAAAGGGGGTGCATGAACAGAGAGACCTAGGGGTATGTGTGCCCAAATCGTTGAAGGTGGCAGGGCAGGTTGAGAAAGCAGTTAAAAAGGCTTATGGGATCCTGGGCTTCATAAATAGAGGCATAGAGTACAAAAGCAAGGAACTTATGATGAACCTGTATAAAACACTGGTTTGGCCCCAACTGGAGTATTGTGTCCAATTCTGGGCACCGCACTTTAGGAAGGATGTGAAGGCCTTCGAGAAGGTGCAGAAAAGATTTACGAGAATGATTCCCGCTGGGGTTGTTCATCTTGGAGCAGAGAAGATTGCGAGGAGATTTGATAGAGATGTTCAAAATCATGAGGAGTCTGGACAGAGCAACTGTTCCCATTGGCAGAAGGGTCGAGAACCAGAGGACACAGATTTAAGGTGATTGGCAAAAAAGCCAAAGGCGACGTAAGAAAAAACTTTTTTACGCAGCGAGTGGTTAAGATCTGGAATGCGCTGCCTGAAAGAGCGGTGGAGGCAGATTCAATCTTACCTTTCAAAAGGGAGTTGGATAAGTGCCTGAAGGAAAAACAATTGTACGGCTACGGGGAGAGGGCAGGGAGTGGGACTAGCTGAGAGTCGGCACGGGCTCGACGGGCCAAATGGCCGCCTTCCGTGCTGTAACCATTCTATGATTCCATGACTGTGCCGATGGTATCACCGGAGTGGCCAGTGACTGTGCCGCTGGCATTATCGAAGTGCCGGGTCATTGTGCGTCTGGTATCACCGGAGTGCCCGGTGACTGGTATTACTGGAGTGCCCGGTGACTGTGGGGCTGGTATCACCGGAGTGCCCGGTGACTGGTATTACTGGAGTGCCCGGTGACTGTGGCGCTGGTATTACCGGAGTGCCCGGTGTCTGTGGCGCTGGTATTACCGGAGTGCCCGGTGTCTGTGGCACTGGTATTACCGGAGTGCCCGGTGTCTGTGGCACTGGTATTACCGGAGTGCCCGGTGTCTGTGGCACTGGTATTACCGGAGTGCCCGGTGTCTGTGGGACTGGTATTACCGGAGTGCCCGGTGTCTGTGGGGCTGGTATTACCGGAGTGCCCGGTGTCTGTGGCGTTGGTATTACCGGAGTGCCCGGTGTCTGTGGCGTTGGTATTACCAGAGTGCCCTGGTGTCTGTGGCACTGGTATTACCGGAGTGCCCAGTGACTGTAGCACTGGTATTACCGGAGTGCCCAGTGACTGTAGCACTGGTATTACTGGAGTGCCCGGTGACTGTAGCACTGGTATTACTGGAGTGCCCGATGACTGTAGCACTGGTATTACCAGAGTGCCCGGTAACTATCCTTCCCCCTGTCCCAGTATAAAATGATCCAGGGATCACATGGCTGCACTGCTCCATGCCAACACTCTCCGCCTCCCTCCTGTGTTCCTCCTCCCTCTGTTTACCGCTGGATTTAATCTCCTGCCAGGAATCCTCTCCAGGCTTTCTTGTGATTCTGGAAAAACAGTTTTGAAATCGCGAAAGTGAAGAGTCAGTGGAATGCTGCCGGTGTCACAGTCCCACTACTTACCAATAGCAGGCGATCGAACAATATACACAGCACGGTAGATCTCCTCTAGAGGTTGGAGGAGAAACTGGGGGTGCAGTCATTAGAATCATGCAGCAAGCGTCTGATTTGGGGGTAATATCGGGGGTTAGAAGGGAGCAAACGTTACCCTATATTGAAAATGGGACAACCGAACAAACCAAGTAACTACTAACCAGAGACTTTAACCACAGTAATTGGAAAATTGGTCGAGTCCGCTGCCATGGACAGAGTAAGTGTGTAATTGGAAAGTGTAAGTTGATTTGGGAGAACGGGCATGTTTAGTGAAAGGTCGGCCATGTCAACCGATAGAGATCTGTGTTATAGAGTCATGGAGAGAGGAGGGCCAGTGGATGGATAATACCATGCAATTTGACATGGTTCCTCAGTGCTTCACTTGCATATAAATGACCTGGAATTCACCATAGAGGGGGGCACATTCAAGTTTGCTAAGCTGGGAGGTACAGTCAATCGGGATGGAGAGAAGCAAATAGCCCACGGCCATTGTAAGTGGTGGAGATTGGCTGATCCCTGGAGATGATTAGGTTGAAGGCTGATCATGATCGGGTTTGACAGGGTGGATATGGAACAACCCTCGCCTTGCATAAGGAAATCCAGAACAAGGGGACGGAGCCTTAGAATTTGAACTAAGACAGTTAAAGATTTCTTCACACGGAGGAGGATGTGGGGTTCACTGCTCTAGAAGGCCAGAGGAAATTCAGGTGTTTAAAGGGAGAGGGAAGGGTTATGGGGATGTGGAGAGGGGGCAGTTATGGTGCAACAGGTTGGCATAATCATAGAATCACAGAATAGTACAGCACAGAAGGAAGCTGTTCGGCCCATCGAGTCTGCGCCAGCTCTTTCGAAGAACGATCCAGTCAGTCCCACTCCCCCGCTCTTCCCCCATATCCCTGCATTTTTTTTCTCCAAGTATTTATCCAATTCCCTTTTGAAGACAGTCCATTCCAAATTCTAGCCACTCGTTGCGTATAAACGGTTTTCCTCATGTCGCCTCTGGTTCTTTTGTCAATCAGCTTAAATCTGTGCCCTCTGGTTATCGACCCTTCAGCCATTGGAAATAGTTTCTCTTTATTTACTCTATCCAAACCCTACATGATTTTAAACACCTCCATCAATTCTCCTCTTAGCCTTCTCTGCTCTAAGGAGAACAACCCCAGCTTCTCCAGTCTATCCACGTAACTGTAATCCCTCATCTCCGGAACCATTCTAGTAAATCTCTTCTGTACCCTCTCCAATGCCTGCGTGTGCTTCCTAAAGTGTAGAGCCCAGAATTGGACACAACACTGAAGCTGTGGCCGAACTAGTGTTTCATATAAGTTTAGCATAACATCCTGGCTTTTGTACTAGACTCTATTTATAAAGCCCAGGATCCCATATGCTTCATTAACTGCTTTGTTAACTTGTCCTGGCACCTTCAAAGATTTTCGGCAGCACCTCCCAAACCCGCGACCTCTACCACCTAGAAGGACAAGGGCAGCAGGCGCATGGGAGCACCATCACCTCCAAGTTCCCCTCCAAGTCGCACCATCCTGATTTGGAAATATATCGCCGTTCCTTCACAGACACTGGGTCAAAATCCTGGAACTCCTTCCCTAATAGCACTGTGGGAGTACTTTCACCTCAGTGTCAGCTGTGGCTCAGTGGGCAGCACACTCGCCTCTGAGTCAGAAGGTTGTGGGTTCAAGTCCCACTCCAGGGACTTGAGCGCATAAATCTAGGCTGACGCTCCAGGGCAGTGCTAAGGGAGTGCTGCACTGTCGAAGGTGCTGTCTTTCGGATGAGACGTTAAAGGTGGACGTAAAAGAACCCATGGCACTATTTCGAAGAAGAGTAGGGGAGTTCTCCCCGGTGTCCTGGGCCAATATTTATCCCTCAATCAACATCACCAAAACAGATTATCTGGTCATTATCACATTGCTGTTTGTGGGAGCTTGCTGTGCGCAAATTGGCTGCCACATCACAACAGTGACTACACTCCAAAAGTGCCTCATTGGCTGTAAAGCGCTTTGAGACGTCCGGTGGCCGTGAAAGACGCTATAGAAATGCAAGTCTTTTTTCACTGACTTTTTTCAAGAAGGCAGCTCACCACCACCTTCTCGAGGGCAATTAGGGATGGGCAATAAATGCTGGCCTTGTCAGCGATGCCCACGTCCCATGAATGAATAAATAAAAAATTTTAAAAGCCCAGAGGTCTCTCTTTTTGCACCCCCTTTAAAATTGTACCATTTAGCTTGTATTGTCTCTCCTCATTCTTCCTCCCAAACTGTATCACCTCACACTTTTCTGTGTTGAATTTCATCTGCCATGAGTCCGCCCATTCCACCAGCCTGTCTGTGTCCTCTTGAAGTCTATTACTATCTCCCTCACTGTTTACTGCACTTCTAGGTTTCATGTCATCTGCAAATTTTGAAATTGTGCCCTGTACCCCCAAGTACAAGTCATTAATGTATATCAAAAACAGCAGTGGTCCTAGTACTGAACCTTGGGAAACACCACTGTATACCTCCCTCCAGTCTGAAAAAACAGCCATTCACCACAACTCTCTGTTTTCTATCCCTTGGCCAATGTTGTTTCCATGCTGCTACTGTCCCTTTTGCCCCATGGGCTTCAACTTTGCTAACAAGCCTAATATGTGGTACTTTATCAAACGCCTTTTGATAGTCCATGTGCACAACATCAACTGCACTGCCCTCATCCACCCTGTCCGTTACCTCATCAAACAACTTAATCATGCTGGTCAAACACGATTTTCCCTTAACAAACCCGTCCTTTATTAATCCACGCTTGGCCAAGTGGCTGTTCATTTTCTTCCGGATTGTTGTTTCTAAAAGCTTCCCCACCACCGAGGTTAAACTGACTGGCCTGTAGTTGCTGGGTTTATCCTTCTCTCCTTTGTGAACAAGATGTAACATTTGCAATTCTCCAGTCCTTTGGCACCACCCCTGTATCTAAGGAGGATTGGAAGATTGTGGCCGGCACCAAAGTTCCCTCTAAACTGCGAGGCCGCACAGCTCTCTGCCAGTCCTGCGCTTTTCCCGTGTTAAAGAGGCCACACACCCAAAAAAAAATTAGGGGGAGCCAGCCCCTCTGCAATTTCTACCCTTACTTCCCTCAGCAACCTAGGATACATCCGGACTGGGTGACTTATCTACTTTAAGTACTGCCAGACTTTCTAGTACCTCCGCTTTATCTACTTTTATCTCATCTAGTATCCCGATAACCTCCTTGTTTACCATAGCTTTGGCAAAGTCCTCTTGCTTGGTAAACATCGATGCAAAGTACTCAGTTAGTACCTCAGCCATGCCTTCTGCCTCCACCAGTAGATCTCCATTTTGGTCTCTAATTGGCCCCAGCGCTCCTCTGACAACCCTTTTACTGTTAATATGCCTTTAGAAACATAGAAGATAGGAGCAGGAGTAGGCCATTCGGCCCCTCTAGCCTGCTCCGCCATTCAATGCGATCATGGCTGATCATCCAAATTCAGAACCCTGTCCCTGCTTTCTCCCCATATCCCTTGATCCCTTTAGCCTTAAGAAATATATCTAACTCCTTCTTGAATCTATTTAATGAATTGGCCTCTACTGCCTTCTGTGGCAGAGAATTCCACAGGTTCACCACTCTCTGGGTGAAGAAATTCCTCCTCATTTCTGTCCTAAATAGCTTACCCCTTATCCTTAGACTGTGACCCCTGGTTCTGGACTCTCCGACCATCGGGAACATTCTTCCTGCATCTAGTCTGTCCAGTCCTTTCAGAATTTTATAAGTTTCAATGAGATCCCCTCTCATTCTTCTGAACTCCAGCGAGTATAAGCCCAATCGACCCAATCTCTCCTCATACGTCATTCCTGCCATCCCAGGTATCAGCCTGGTGAATCTTTGCTGAACTCCTTCCATGGCAAGAACCTCCTTCCTCAGATAAGGCGACCAAAACTGCACACAATACTCAAGATGTGGTCTCACCAAGGCCCTGTGCAACTACAGCAAGACACCCTTGTTCCTGTACTCAAACCCTCTCGCTATGAAGGTCAACATACCATTTGCCTTCTTAACAGCCTGCTGCACCTGCCTGCTTACCTTCAGCGACTGGTGCACAAGGACACCCAGGTCTCGTTGCACTTCCCCTTCTCCCAATCTATTGCCATTCAGATAATAATCTGCCTTCCTGTTTTTGACACCAAAGTGGATAACCTCGCATTTATCCACGTTATATTGCATCTGCCATGCATCTGCCCAGTCACCCAACCTGTCCAAATCATCCTGGAGTTTCTCGGCATCCTCCTCACAGCACACACGCCCACCCAGCTTTGTGTCGTCTGCAAACTTGGAGATATTACAGCTAGTTCCCTTGTCTAGATCATTAATAAGACCTTTGGATTCCTTTTTATGTTAGCCACCAATCTATACTCTCACTGTCTCTTTGTCCCTCTTATTTCCTTTTTCACTTCTCTTCTGTACGTTTTATAATCAGCCTGATTCTCCCTTGTATTATCAAGCTGACATCTGTCAAAAGCCCCCTTTTTCTGCTTCATCCTACCCTCTAACTCCTTCTTCATCCAGGGAGCTCTGGCTTTGGCTGCCCTCCATTTCCCCCTTGTAGGAATGTACCTAGACTGTACCCAAACCATCTCCTCTTTAAAGGCCTCCCATTGTTCCATTACATTTCTGCCTTCCAGTTTTTGACTTTATTTTACCCAGTCCCGATCCCTCCTCAATTCTCTGAAATTAGCCCTCCTCCAGTTCAGTATTTTTATTCTAGATTTCTCCTTGTCCTGCTCCATAACTAATCTAAACCTTACGGTACTATGATCACTATTCCCGAGATGCTCCCTGACTGTGACATTCTCCGCTTGATCCACTTCATTCCCAGGAATAGACCCAGCAATGCCTCCTTCCTCATTGGGCAGGAAACATAATGATCAAGAAAGTTCTCAACACACCCTCCTGCGCCATGTCTGTAGCCACACATTAACCTGCCGTATCCTCGTATTTCTACTCTCACTAGAGCGTGGCACTGGGAGTAATCCAGAGATTACTACCATTGAGGTCCTGTGTTTTAACTTCCTCCCTAGCTCCTTAAACTCTGACTGCAGGACCTCAACCCTTGTCCTCCCTATATTGTTGGTTCCGACATGGACCACAACCTCTGGGTCTTTCCCCCCCCCCCCCCCCCCCCCCCGCAGAATGTTCTGCACCCTCTCTGTGATGTCCCTTACCCTGGCACCAGGGAGGCAAGATACTCTATGGGTCTCACGTCGACGGTAGCAGAACTCCTTATCTGTCCCCCAACTATCGAATCCCCAATTACTACTGGATTCCTGCACTTTGCTGTAACCCCCCCCCGTGCAGTCCTTTGCCTCACGGTGCCAGGCTCGGGACTGCACTCCTTCGAGGTGTCGTCACTCTCACCAGTATTCAATGCTGAATATCAGTTTGAGAGTGCCACATTCCAAAAGGATTCCTGCATTACCTGTCTCTTCCTACCTTTCCGCGTGGCCACCCACTTGCTATTCTGAACTCTATCTGGCTGTGGGGTGACCACCTCTTAGAACCTACAATCAGGGAAACAGTCAGCCACCCGTATGCCCTCCAGTGAATCCAACTGCCCCTCAAGCTCAGAGTTTGAGCACTTGCTGCAAACATGGGCCTCCGGGACACATGAAGCGTCCTGAAGTTTCCACATGGCACAAGAATTGCAGGCTACGGGTCGCAGCTGTCCCTCCATTCTAATTTGGTGCAACGGGTTGGCATGTTGGTGCGGCCGGTTGGCGTGGATAGCATGCCGGACATCCCAAAGAAACTAATATTGAATCGGGGACAGGGACTCGCCAAAGTTAACGTAAGCAAACTAACAGTAATAAAGAAAATAGCGGCACAAGTGACAAATCCCCAGGACCAGATGGTTTCCATCCCAGGGGTTTAAGGGAAGTAGGTGAGAACATTGCAGATGCCCTAAGTAAGATCTTCCAAAGTTCTCTCGATTCAGAAACCGTTCCTTTAGATTGGAAAATTGCACCTTCACTCCACTAGTACAAAGAGATATTAATAGATTAAGTGAATGGACAAAACTGTGACAAATGATAGTGTAGGCAAGTGCGAGGTCATCCACTTGGACCAAAAAAGGATAGAACAGAGTACTTTCTAAAAGCTAGAAACCGTGGAGGTCCAAAGAGACTAAGCCGTCTTTGTACATAGATCATTAAAATGTCCTGGATAGGTACAGAAAACGATTTTTTTAAAAGGCTAATGGAATGCGGGCCTTTATATCCAGAGGACTAGAATACAAGGGGGTAGAAATTATGCTGCAGCTATACAAAGCCCTGGTTAGACCACACCTGGAGCACTGTGAGCAGTTCTGGGCACCACACCTGAGGAAGGATATATTGGCCTTGGAGGGAGTGCAGCGTAGATTTACCAGAATGATACCCAGACTGCAAGGGTTAAATTACGAGGAGCGATTACACAAACTAGGGTTGTAGTCCCTGGAATTTAGAAGATTAAGGGGTGATTTGATCGATCTATTCAGGATATTAATGGGAACTGATAGGGTAGAGAGAGAGAAACTATTTCCGCTGGTTGGGGATTCCAGGACTAGGGGGCATCGTCTAAAAATTAGAGCCAGACCTTTCCGGAGTGAAGTTAGGAAACACTTCTACACACAAAGGGTGGCAGAAGTTTGGAAAACTCTTCCGCAAATGGCAATTAATGCTAGATCAGTTATTAATTTTAAATCGGAGATTGATAGCTTTTTGTTAACCAAAGGTATTGGGATATGGGGCAAAGGCGGGTATGTGGAGTTAGAGCACAGATCAGCCAGGATCGCATTGATGGCGGAACGGGCTCGAGGGGCTAAATGGCCTCCTCCTGTTCCTATGTTCCTAACGGCCACATGGGGTGGACTTGGAAGGCCCCTAACACCCAGGGAACTGTACCCCAGCTTGGGTCAACACCTTTAGGAAAGGAGGGGACTTGGAGGAGCAGCCCCTTGAGTAGCCTTTGCCTCCCTCCAGGCCCCAGATGGTTGTGAGCCTCCTGTGTCCATCTGTGGATAGAGATTTAGTGGGGAAACTGGACCAGGGTGGGTTATGAGAACATGTAATCACAGCACTGAGAGGAGGGGTATATGGACATGTGCTTTGGTACAGTTTAAACATAAGAACATAAGAAATAGGAGCTGGAGTAGGCCATTTGGCCCTTCGAGCCTGCATTGCTCACACAGTTGCTGTACTTGTGATTTTATACAAAGTGGGGTCTTCAACCTGATCAACTGGGGCATGCCTTCCACTGGGGCCCGTCCCTGATCCTGTCAGTGTAAATCAGTCAGTGTGGGTGTCGGGTGTCAGCTGTGGTTCAGTGGGTAGCACTCGCCCCTGAGTCAGAAGGTCCTGGGTTCAAGTCCCACTCCGTAGACCTGAGCACATAATCTAGGTTGATACTCCCAGTGCAGTACTGAGGGAGTGCCGCACTGTCAGAGGTGATGTCGTTTGGATGAGACATTAAACCGAGGCCCCCGTTTGCCCTCTCAGATGGGCATAAAAGATCCCATGGCACTATTTCAAAGAGCAGGGGAGTTCTCCCTGGCGTCCTGGTCAACATCTATCCCTCAATCAACATCACCAAAACAGATTATCATTGTCTCATTGCTGTTTGTGGGAGTTTGCAGTACGCAAATTGGTTGTCGCTTCTCCTAACATTACAACAGTGACTACACTTCAAAAGTACTTCATTGGCTGTAAAGCGCTTTGGGATTTCATGAGGTGGTGAAAGGCGCTATATAAATGCAAGTCTTTCTTTAATTTCTCCAGCTTGTGCTATGCCTCTGGTCGGCTGCACAAAGCTGCTGCTATACTTAACGTAATAACTGGAGTGTTTTCATTTCACATTCACAGAAAAAACCTGTTGCTCCTGTGCTGTCTCATCCCTTGGGAATGCGAATCAACGTGGTGAATGACCAGAGCCCAGGCCAGGTGAGCATTCGCTGGCATTACAGCACCGCAGGTAGACGGGAAAGGGAGAGCCATTAACTCCATACTCCGCTATGTCCACTGAGACTTTAATGAAATGTAAAACTAGGAGGTGTGAATATCACAAAGCTGCACATGTATAGTCCTTAAACATGGCTATTGGGTACAGGTCTGTCGCTGTATAACACTGGGGTACAGTACTGGTGGGTACAGGTCTGTCGCTGTATAACACTGGGGTACTGTACTGATGGGTACAGGTCTGTCACTGTATAACACTGGGGTACTGTACTGATGGGTACAGGTCTGTCACTGTATAACACTGGGGTACAGTACTGGTGGGTACAGGTCTGTCGCTGTATAACACTGGGGTACTGTACTGATGGGTACAGGTCTGTCACTGTATAACACTGGGGTAGAGTACTGGTGGGTACAGATCTGTCACTGTATAACACGGGTACAGTACTGGTGGGTACAGGTCTGTCACTGTATAACACTGGGGTACAGTACTGGTGGGTGCAGGGTTGCTGGGATGGGCAGCTTCCCTCCAATACCTTCTCTGAACGGTCATTTTTTAGGTGTGACCCTAGACGGTGAGAGTTGCCGATCTAATTGACTCTGAAGGGCATCACAGTCAAGATGACCGTGTGTGTGTGGTTGTGTGTGTGAGAGAACTGGGATGGAGTCTCCTTGTCTGTAGAGCTGAGATATCTGTTAGTCGGCTGTTGTTCTATCCAGTTTCATGGAAGGGGATACATGACACACACGTCGAAGAGCATTTCACTGAGAGTGAGTCAGGTTACTGCTGTGAGCTCTACTCAGCCCAGTAAAGTGACACCCGCCCGCCATCTGGCAGGATGACGTCAGTCTTGTTGTTTTATGTTCATCTTTCTTTCACTTGTAATCTCTCTCGGTGGGTTTTGAGAGGGTAAATAGTTTGTTTCCAATGGTTGGTGAACTCGTAACAAAGGAGCAGAGACTGCGGATTATCAGTTGTACAAGGGGTAGTGTGAAGAGACATTCTTGCACAGAGCGTGCAAAGCTTTACTCCAGCGGGGAGGGCAGGGAATGGGATTGCAGTAAACTGCTCCAGTTGAATAACTAGCACCGGCACAGTGCGATGGACTGAACGGCCTCCATCTATACTGTAATCGCTCTAATTCTATAAAGTCCATCACTGCCAAAATAGTAATCAGGCCGGGCCCACTGTGATCTGGATTCAGGCCGGGCCCACTGTGATCTGGATTCAGGCCGGGCCCACTGTGATCTGGATTCAGGCCGGGCCCACTGTGATCTGGATTCAGGCCGGGCCCACTGTGATCTGGATTCAGGCCGGGCCCACTGTGATCTGGATTCAGGCCGGGCCCACTGTGATCTGGATTCAGGCCGGGCCCACTGTGATCTGGATTCAGGCCGGGCCCACTGTGATCTGGATTCAGGCCGGGCCCACTGTGATCTGGATTCAGGCCAGGCTGACACTGATCTGGATTCAGGCCAGGTCCACTGTGATCTGGATTCAGGCCGGGCCCACTGTGATCTGGATTCAGGCCAGGCTGACACTGATCTGGATTAAGGCCAGGTCCACTGTGATCTGGATTAAGGCCAGGTCCACTGTGATCTGGATTCAGGCCAGGCCCACTGTGATCTGGATTCAGGCCAGGTCCACTGTGATCTGGATTCAGGCCAGGCCCACTGTGATCTGGATTCAGGCCAGGCCCACTGTGATCTGGATTCAGGCCGGGCCGACTGTGATCTGGATTCAGGCCGGGCCCACTGTGATCTGGATTCAGGCCGGGCCCACTGTGATCTGGATTCAGGCCGGGCCCACTGTGATCTGGATTCAGGCCAGGCCCACTGTGATCTGGATTCAGGCCGGGCCGACTGTGATCTGGATTCAGGCCGGGCCCACTGTGATCTGGATTCAGGCCGGGCCCACTGTGATCTGGATTCAGGCCATGCCCACTGTGATCTGGATTCAGGCCAGGCCCACTGTGATCTGGATTCAGGCCAGGCCCACTGTGATCTGGATTCAGGCCGGGCCCACTGTGATCTGGATTCAGGCCAGGCTGACACTGATCTGGATTCAGGCCAGGTCCACTGTGATCTGGATTCAGGCCGGGCCCACTGTGATCTGGATTCAGGCCAGGCTGACACTGATCTGGATTAAGGCCAGGTCCACTGTGATCTGGATTAAGGCCAGGTCCACTGTGATCTGGATTCAGGCCAGGCCCACTGTGATCTGGATTCAGGCCAGGTCCACTGTGATCTGGATTCAGGCCAGGCCCACTGTGATCTGGATTCAGGCCAGGCCCACTGTGATCTGGATTCAGGCCAGGCCGACTGTGATCTGGATTCAGGCCGGGCCCACTGTGATCTGGATTCAGGCCGGGCCCACTGTGATCTGGATTCAGGCCATGCCCACTGTGATCTGGATTCAGGCCAGGCCCACTGTGATCTGGATTCAGGCCGGGCCGACTGTGATCTGGATTCAGGCCGGGCCCACTGTGATCTGGATTCAGGCCATGCCCACTGTGATCTGGATTCAGGCCGGGCCCACTGTGATCTGGATTCAGGCCATGCCCACTGTGATCTGGATTCAGGCCAGGCCCACTGTGATCTGGATTCAGGCCAGGCCCACTGTGATCTGGATTCAGGCCAGGCCCACTGTGATCTGGATTCAGGCCAGGCTGACTGATCTGGATTCAGGCCAGGCCCACTGTGAGCTGGATTTAGGCCGGGCCCACTGTGATCTGGATTCAGGCCGGGCCCACTGTGATCTGGATTCAGGCCGGGCCCACTGTGATCTGGATTCAGGCCAGGCTGACTGATCTGGATTCAGGCCAAGCCCACTGTGAGCTGAATTTAGGCCGGGCCCACTGTGATCTGGATTCAGGCCGGGCCCACTGTGATCTGGATTTAGGCCTGGCCGACTGTGATCTGGATTCAGGCCTGGCCGACTGTGATCTGGATTCAGGCCTTGCCGACTGTGATCTGCATTCAGGCCAGGCCCACTGTGATCTGGATTCAGGCCAGGCCCACTGTGATCTGGATTCAGGCCAGGCCCACTGTGATCTGGATTCAGGCCGGTCCCACTGTGATCTGGATTCAGGCCGGGCCCACTGTGATCTGGATTCAGGCCAGGCCCACTGTGATCTGGATTCAGGCCAGGCCCACTGTGATCTGGATTCAGGCCAGGCCCACTGTGATCTGGATTCAGGCCAGGCCCACTGTGATCTGGATTCAGGCCAGGCCCACTGTGATCTGGATTCAGGCCAGGCCCACTGTGATCTGGATTCAGGCCAGGCCCACTGTGATCTGGATTCAGGCCAGGCCCACTGTGATCTGGATTCAGGCCAGGCTGACTGATCTGGATTCAGGCCAGGCTGACTGATCTGGATTCAGGCCTGGCCCACTGTGATCTGGATTCAGGCCTGGCCCACTGTGATCTGGATTCAGGCCGGGCCCACTGTGATCTGGATTCAGGCCGGGCCCACTGTGATCTGGATTCAGGCCGGGCCCACTGTGATCTGGATTCAGGCCAGGCCCACTGTGATCTGGATTCAGGCCAGGCCCACTGTGATCTGGATTCAGGCCAGGCCCACTGTGATCTGGATTCAGGCCAGGCTGACTGATCTGGATTCAGGCCGGGCCCACTGTGACCTGGGTTCAGGCCGGGCCCACTGTGACCTGGATTCAGGCCGGGCCCACTGTGATCTGGATTCAGGCCAGGCCCACTGTGATCTGGATTCAGGCCGGGCCCACTGTGATCTGGATTCAGGCCGGGCCCACTGTGATCTGGATTCAGGCCGGGCCCACTGTGATCTGGATTCAGGCCGGGCCCACTGTGATCTGGATTCAGGCCGGGCCCACTGTGATCTGGATTCAGGCCGGGCCCACTGTGATCTGGATTCAGGCCGGGCCCACTGTGATCTGGATTCAGGCCGGGCCCACTGTGATCTGGATTCAGGCCGGGCCCACTGATCTGGATTCAGGCCGGGCCCACTGTGATCTGGATTCAGGCCGGGCCCACTGTGATCTGGATTCAGGCCGGGCCCACTGTGATCTGGATTCAGGCCGGGCCCACTGTGATCTGGATTCAGGCCGGGCCCACTGTGATCTGGATTCAGGCCGGGCCCACTGTGATCTGGATTCAGGCCGGGCCCACTGTGATCTGGATTCAGGCCGGGCCCACTGTGATCTGGATTCAGGCCGGGCCCACTGTGATCTGGATTCAGGCCGGGCCCACTGTGATCTGGATTCAGGCCGGGCCCACTGTGATCTGGATTCAGGCCGGGCCCACTGTGATCTGGATTCAGGCCAGGCCCACTGTGATCTGGATTCAGGCCAGGCTGACTGATCTAGATTCAGGCCGGGCCCACTGTGATCTGGATTCAGGCCAGGCCCACTGTGATCTGGATTCAGGCCGGGCCCACTGTGATCTGGATTCAGGCCGGGCCCACTGTGATCTGGATTCAGGCCGGGCCCACTGTGATCTGGATTCAGGCCAGGCTGACTGATCTGGATTCAGGCCAGGCCCACTGTGATCTGGATTCAGGCCGGGCCCACTGTGATCTGGATTCAGGCCGGGCCCACTGTGATCTGGATTCAGGCCAGGCCCACTGTGATCTGGATTCAGGCCGGGCCCACTGTGATCTGGAGTCAGACTAACTCTGGTCAAGCAGCCTGACTGTGGTCTGGATTCCGACTAACGTGAAGCAGTCTGACTGTGGTTTGCGAGCAGTTTGGTTGGGTTCAGACTAGCCCTGAACAGCCCCATGAAGCAGGGTTGGTTGTGGTCTCACGTTTGTATTTTTGTCACAGGTTCTTGAGGAAGAAGATATTGAGGAGGAGGAGGAAGAGGATATTCTACATTCAATACCCGTGACAAACAACCCCGTGAAAATCGCCACTGTGACAAACCACCTCACTCAGAAGAGGGTGAGACAGTTTTTTATTCTTCTTGTTCAGAGAACCAAGCACATACAGAGATGTTGTGAAGTCCCTATGTGGTTTGTTACAGGAGAATACAGTGACATACTGGGGCTGTTGGCACAGTACTGGGAGGCGCACATTTTTAGGGACATGTAGATTAATAGAGGTGTTCAAAATCATGAAGGGCTTTGATAGAGCCGGCACAGACATGATGGGCCGAATGGCCTCCTCCTGTGC
The DNA here is from genome assembly GCA_030390025.1 of Squalus acanthias. Classification (NCBI taxonomy): domain Eukaryota; kingdom Metazoa; phylum Chordata; class Chondrichthyes; order Squaliformes; family Squalidae; genus Squalus; species Squalus acanthias. Next base: position 27,903 of record JASTWF010002284.1, read on the forward strand.
TGCATCATTTTATGATTAAGGAGAAACTGCTTCCGGTGGCAGGAGGATTGGTAACCAGAGGACACAGATTTACGGTCATTGGCAAAATAATTTTTTCGCTCAGCGAGTTGTTGTGATCTGGAACGCGCTGCCTGAAAGGGCGGTGGAAGCAGATTCAATAGTAACTTTCAAAAGGGAATCGGAGAAACACTTGAAGGGGAAAAAACTTCCAGGGCTGTGGGGAAAGAGCAGGGGAGTGGGACTAATTGGAGAGCTCTCTCAGAGAGCCGGCACAGGCACGATAGGCCGAATGGTCCCTTTCTGTACTGTACCATTCTGTGATTTTTGACTGGAGCAGACAGGTGTCAGGGATCTTACCCGTGTAGAAAAGGATCTCACCGGGGTAGGTTGTTACATTAGAGGCCCAGCCATGTGGAAGAAAGCTGCTGTTGGCTTAGGGTGGTGTTCAAAGTTGGGGGCCAGAGTGGATTGGGGGGGGGGGTGGGGTGATGTCTGGTAGAACAGATGTTTTTCTCCCAGAAGGGGAGGGCTGCACTTCCTGGGGGGTGGGGGAGGTAGGTCTTGTGGTGAAGCAGTAAGAGCTGTGCTAGGCCCTGAGGGGCTGGCTCCAGGCCTGGGCATGTGGGAACTTTCAGGCCCATTGTGTTCTCTGGCCTCCTGTACAGCTGCTGGATTTCATTCCGGGAGGGGTCCCTAATTTAATGCTCCTCTTCCGCATGTTGTTCACCTTGCTCCTGCCCCCGCCCCATCCAAATAAATCCGCCTTTTAAACTGTTCAGTCATTGACTTGCCTGGGGTGGAGAATGCCAAAGATTCACAACCCTCTGAGTGAAGAAATTCCTCCTCATCTCGGTCTTAAATGGACGACCCCTTATCCTGAGACTATGCCCCCTAGTTCTAGACACTCCAACCAGGGGAAACAATCTCTCAGCATCTACCCTGTCAATCCCCCTCAGAATCTTATATGTTTCAATGAGATCACCTCATTCTTCTAAACTCCAGAGAGTATCGGCCCATTCTACTCAATCTCTCCTCAGAGGACAACACGGAACTCTCTGTATCTACCCGTACAGGGCGTGCTTGGTGCTGACACAGGCTACCTGCAGTGGAAAGTGTTTCCTTTCCCCGCATCACCAACACAAAAACTCACAGACCAACACAAAGTCCTGAACTCATTCTCCATTCCCCTCTGCTTTCATTGCCTTCCCAGCTGCCCAGTTAAGAACATAAGAAATAGGAGCAGGAGTAGGTCAATCGGCCCCTCGAGCCTGCTCTGCCATTCAATAAGATCATGGCTGATCTGATCCTAACCTAAACAAGAAGTAGGAGCAGGACCCGGCCACTCAGCCCCTGGGCCCGCTCCGCCACCCACAGGGCCTTGACCGATCCGAACTCAGCCTCGTCCAATTTCCTGCCCGCTCACCGTAACCCCTAATTCCCTTTACCTCTAGGAAACTGTCTATTTCTGTTTTAAATTTATTTAATGATGTAGCTTCCACAGCTTCCTGGGGCAGCAAATTCCACAGACCCTCTGAGTGAAGAAGTTTCTCCTCATCTCAGTTTTGAAAGAGCAGCCCCTTATTCTAAGATTATGCCCCCTAGTTCTAGTTTCACCCATCCTTGGGAACATCCTTACCGCATCCACCCGATCAAGCCCCTTCACAATCTTATATGTTTCAATAAGATCGCCTCTCATTCTTCTGAACTCCAATGAGTAGAGTCCCAATCTACTCAACCTCTCCTCATATGTCCACCCCCTCATCCCCGGGATTAACCGAGTTCCTTGATTTCCTTTCCTGGTTTTCTGACCTTCCCTGCTGGGATTTTTCCTGCCTTGTCAGGTTCCCACAGACTCGGCTGCGAGTATTGTACCGGTTTACCCGGGACTTTCTTTTTACTCTAGCTTTGGAATTTCAACGGGGAAAATGAGCATTTACAAGGGAAGACCGTCTGGGGGAGAACTTACTGGAAATAGCAAACTCCTGACCCAAGTGGAAACCCGCCATCTCTGGCCCATTCCACCTGGCCGTGAAGCTTCGTGTTATCACCCGGGACATGTTACACTGGAGATGCTGATCAGTATATTGGACTTGTGTTGTCGGCAGTAACTGATCCGATACCGACCTCAGTCCCATCTGATTGATTTGAAATTATTGGAATGAAGACCAGTTCGGGAGGGGGTGAGGGCAGAGGTGACATTAAATGGTCTAAAACTACCGAACTTGTAAAGCGACAACAGATTGCAAGGAGAGGGCTGAATGCTGGAAATATGAATTTAAAAACTGGGAATGCTGAGCAGGCAGAACGGGTCCAGCGCTATCTGAAGAGGTTACTGTTTGAGATGGGACCTTCAGCAGACTCCTAGCTACACAATCTGATTTTAGTTCGATAGTTGAGAGTAGTGTTTCAAACAGGGACACAGTCAATGCCACGTTCCGTTACAGGCCTGCATTTCAAAGTTAGTGTATTTTTAAATTGTTAAATATTCAGCTTTAAAGAACCTTAACTGTCCAAAGAATCATTCAGTCAGAGTGATTCACACGAATCACCCAGATGGGGTGTGTACGTGGGTTAGGTTTACTGTGGAGTATTTGAGCAGGAATAACCCTCTCCTTTTTATTCCCTCTGCTCTTTCCGTGCAGCCTGGTTTCACGGCCTCGAAGCTCTCCCTTGGAAAGCCTGTTCCTCTGACAAAAGTGGTCCAGAACGACTCGTACACTGCTCCTCCGCCGGTGCCTCTCACCCTCACTCGCTCCAGACCCCTGGCAAACGTATCGAGAACGGCGGCACTAGCAGCAGAGCAGGACCCGGCTGATGATGCGCTGCCTCTGGAGGTACCCCGGTCCGATTAACACTGTCCCTCCGTCAGTGGGTTCCTGCGAGCCCATCAGCCTCTCTGAATTGTGCCAGGCCTTTAATGAAAGCGAGCGGCCACGGTTAGGGTCCCTCCTGACACGGGTTCGATATTACAGCCCCGAGGCTGTTGACGGTGGAATGTATTTCGCAACTCGGGGTCTTTCTGTATTCCGTTCACGCCCGACTGGAGGAAGCTGTGAATGAGTGGGTTTCTCTCCTCATCCTCCTGTGGGGTCCTTCGCTGGTGAAGGGTCCGGGATGCTCGACATTGAGTGATGCTTTTAGATTATAAACGATTCAGCACTGAGGGGTTCTTCCCAATTTACTCTCTCTTGCAAGGCCCCCCTCCCGGCCGCCCCCAAAACCCTGACTCGCTCTGGGCTGTTGCTCCACGGGTGCCCTTCATAGATTCACTTAAAATCATAGAAATTTATGGCGCAGAATTGAGGCCATTTGGCCCATCGTATCCGTGCCAGCCGAAAAATAGCTCTCCTGCTTAATCCCACTTTCCAGCTCTTGGTCCGTAGCCCTGTAGGTTAAAGTACTTCAGTACCTCACCAAGTGGCCTTTCCTCCCCCGTGTGAGTCAGCAGACTATTTGACTTTATGGGGCATCACATCAAGGCCCTACTCCAACATCACCTGACCTTCTAGCAGGGGTCACTGGATAGTGACCAGGAGTGGGCACGCTGCCTTGTGCACCCCCCACCCCCTGAAGTCTGCTTTTGATGCTGGTATCTGAGGGCACTGAGACTGGGGGTGACCCAGGGTGGACCCTGGTGCTCCATTCACGTCAGCCCCCAGAGAATTGTTGCAGCAGCTCAGTCAGCCTCCTGCCTGCGCGCACACCCTGGTTAACCGACAGACAGGAACCGATAGCCAGCCCTGGGAGCTGCTGCCTCCCAGTGAGCTCATGCTATGCCCTTGCTCACGTTACTGAAGGTGTAACACGTCTCTCTCTGCTCTCTCTCACAGCTCAATCTGAGCCCATTAGAAGGAACAAAAATGACCGTCAACAATCTCCATCCACGAGTGACTGAGGAGGACATTGTGGTGAGTTTGATCCAGCTCTGCCCGGGTGGGGCTGGGGTGTTATTGTGCTGAGTGCAGTCTAACTCTGTTCCCGGGGGGGGGAGGTTATTGCGGTGAGTGCAGTCTAACTCTGTTCCCGGGGGGGGGAGGTTATTGCGGTGAGTGCAGTCTAACTCTGTTCCGGGGGGGGGGGGGGGGGGGGGGTTATTGCGGTGAGTGCAGTCTAACTCTGTTCCCGGGGGGGGGGGGGGGGGGGGGGGGTTATTGCGGTGAGTGCAGTCTAACTCTGTTCCCGGGCGGGGGGGGGGGGGGTTATTGCGGTGAGTGCAGTCTAACTCTGTTCCCGGGGGGGTGGGGCGGGGGGGG
>JASTWF010002285.1:0-32142 GCA_030390025.1 Squalus acanthias
TATTCCCAGTCCCAGTGTCACTGCCTGTATTATTCCCAGTCCCAGTGATATTCCCAGTCCCAGTGCCACTACCTGCGGTATTCCCAGTCCCAGTGATATTCCCAGTCCCAGTGTCACTACCTGTGATATTCCCGGTCTAAGTGATATTCCCAGTCCCAGTGTCACTGCCTGTGATATTCCCAGTCCCAGTGTCACTGCCTGTGTTATTCCCTGTCCCAGTGTCACTACCTGTTATATTCCCAGTCCCAGTGAAATTCCCAGTCCGTGTCACTACCTGTGATATTCCCAGTGTCACTACCTGTGATATTCCCAGTCCCAGTGTCACTGCCTGTGATATTCCCAGTCCCAGTGTCATTGCCTGTGATATTCTCAGTCCCAGTGTCACTGCCTGTGATATTCCCAGTCCCAGTGACATTCCCAGTCCCAGTGTCACTACCTGTGATATTCCCAGTCCCAGTGTCACTACCTGTGTTATTCCCAGTCCCAGTGTCACTACCTGTGATATTCCCAGTCCCAGTGATATTTCCAGTCCCAGTGTCACTGTCTGTGTTATTCCCAGTCCCAGTGTCACTGCCTGTGATATTCCCAGTCCCAGTGTCACTGCCAGTGATATTCCCAGTCCCAGTGTCACTGCCAATGATATTCCCAGTCCCAGTGTCACTATCTGTGATATTCCTAGTCCCAGTGTCACTGCCAGTGATATTCCCAGTCCGAAAGTCACTACCTGTGATATTCCCAGTCCCAGTGTCACTGCCAGTGATATTCCCAGTCCCAGTGTCACTACCTGTGATATTCCCAGTCCCAGTGTCACTTCCTGTGTTATTCCCAGTCCCAGTGTCACTACCTGTGATATTCCCAGTCCCAATGTCACTACCTGTTATATTCCCAGTCCCAGTGTTATTCCAACTCCCAGTTTCACTACCTGTGATATTCCCAGTCCCAGTGTCACTACCTGTTATATTCCCAGTCCCAGTGATATTCCCAGTCCCAGTGTCACTTCCTGTGTTATTCCCAGTCCCAGTGTCACTACCTGCGATATTCCCAGTCCCAGTGTCACTGCCTGTGATATTCCCAGTCCCAGTGTCACTACCTGTCATATTCCCAGTCCCAGTGTCACTACCTGTGATATTCCCAGTCCCAGTGTCACTACCTGTAATATTCCCAGTCCCAGTGTTATTCCCAGTCCCTGTGTTATTCCAAGTCCCAGTGATATTCCCAGTCACAGTGTCACTACCTGTTAGATTCCCAGTCCCAGTGATATTCCCAGTCCCAGTGTCACTACCTGTTATATTCCCAGTCGCAGTGTCACTACCTTTGTTATTCCCAGTCCCAGTGTTATTCCCAGTCCCAGTGTTATTCCCAGTCCCAGTGTTATTCCCAGTCCCAGTGTCACTACCTGTGATATTCCCAGTCCCAGTGTTATTCCCAGTCCCAGTGTCACTTCCTGTGATATTCCCAGTCCCAGTGTCACTGTCTGTGATATTCCCGGTCCCAGTGTCACTACCTGTGATATTCCCAGTCCCAGTGTCACTACCTGTGATATTCCCAGTCCCAGTGTCACTACCTGTGATATTCCCGGTCCCAGTGTCACTACCTGTGATATTCCCAGTCCCAGTGATATTCCCAGTCCCAGTGTCACTACCTGCGGTATTCCCAGTCCCAGTGATATTCCCAGTCCCAGTGTCACTACCTGTGATATTCCCGGTCCCAGTGATATTCGCAGTCCCAGTGTCACTGCCTGTGATATTCCCAGTCCCAGTGTCACTGCCTGTGTTATTCCCAGTCCCAGTGTCACTACCTGTTATAATCCCAGTCCCAGTGATATTCCCAGTCCGTGTCACTACCTGTGATATTCCCAGTCCCAGTGATATTCCTAGTCCCAGTGTCACTACCTGTGATATTCCCAGTCCCAGTGTCACTGCCTGTGATATTCCCAGTCCCAGTGTCACTGCCTGTGATATTCCCAGTCCCAGTGATATTCCCATTCCCAGTGTCACTACCTGTGATATTCCCAGTCCCAGTGTAACTACCTGTGTTATTCCCAGTCCCAGTGTCACTATCTGTGATATTCCCAGTCCCAGTGATATTCCCAGTCCCAGTGTCACTGCCTGTGTTTTTCCCAGTCCCAGTGTCACTGCCTGTGATATTCCCAGTCCCAGTGTCACTACCTGTGATATTCCCAGTCCCAGTGTCACTACCTGTGATATTCCCAGTCCCAGTGTCACTGCCTGTGATATTCCCAGTCCCAGTGTCACTACCTGTGTTATTCCCAGTCCCAGTGTCACTGCCTGTGATATTCCCAGTCCCAGTGTCACTACCTGTCATATTCCCAGTCCCAGTGTCACTACCTGTGATATTCCCAGTCCCAGTGTCACTACCTGTGATATTCCCAGTCCCAGTGTCACTGCCTGTGATATTCCCAGTCCCAGTGATATTCCCAGTCCCAGTGTCACTACCTGTGATATTCCCAGTCCCAGTGTCACTACCTGTGGTATTCCCAGTCCCAGTGATATTCCCAGTCCCAGTGTCACTACCTGTGACATTCCCAGTCCCAGTGTCACTACCTGTGATATTCCCAGTCCCCGTGTCACTACCTGTGATATTCCCAGTCTCAGTGTCAATACCTGTGATATTCCCAGTCCCAGTGATATTCCCAGTCCCAGTGTCACTGCCTGTGTTATTCCCAGTCCCAGTGTCACTGCCTGTGTTATTCCCAGTCCCAGTGTCACTATCTGTGATATTCCCAGTCCCAGTGTCACTACCTGTGATATTCCCAGTCCCAGTGTCACTATCTGTGATATTCCCAGTCCCAGTGTCACTACCTGTGATATTCCCAGTCCCAGTGATATTCCCAGTCTCAGTGTCACTACCTGTAATATTCCCAGTCCCAGTGTCACTGCCTGTGTTATTCCCAGTCCCAGTGTCACTATCTGTGATATTCCCAGTCTCAGTGTCACTACCTGTAATATTCCCAGTCCCAGTGTCACTGCCTGTGTTATTCCCAGTCCCAGTGTCACTATCGGTGATATTCCCAGTCCCAGTGTCACTACCTGTAATATTCCCAGTCCCAGTGTCACTGCCTGTGTTATTCCCAGTCCCAGTGTCACTATCTGTGTTATTCCCAGTCCCAGTGCCACTACCTGTGATATTCCCAGTCCTAGTGATATTCCCAGTCACAGTGTCACTACCTGTTAGATTCCCAGTCCCAGTGATATTCCCAGTCCCAGTGTCACTACCTGTTATATTCCCAGTCCCAGTGTCACTACCTTTGATATTCCCAGTCCCAGTGTTATTCCCAGTCCCAGTGTTATTCCCAGTCCCAGTGTCACTACCTGTGATATTCCCAGTCGCAGTGATATTCCCATTCCCAGTGTCACTACCTGTGATATTCCCAATCCCAGTGTAACTTCCTGTGTTATTCCCAGTCCCAGTGTCACTACCTGTGATATTCCCAGTCCCAGTGATATTCCCAGTCCCAGTGTCACTGTCTGTGTTATTCCCAGTCCCAGTGTCACTGCCTGTGATATTCCCAGTCCCAGTGTCACTACCTGTGATATTCCCAGTCCCAGTGTCACTACCTGTGATATTCCCAGTCCCAGTGTCACTGCCTGTGATATTCCCAGTCCCAGTGTCACTACCTGTGATATTCCCAGTCCCCGTGTCACTACCTGTGATATTCCCAGTCTCAGTGTCAATACCTGTGATATTCCCAGTCCCAGTGATATTCCCAGTCCCAGTGTCACTGCCTGTGTTATTCCCAGTCCCAGTGTCACTGCCTGTGTTATTCCCAGTCCCAGTGTCACTATCTGTGATATTCCCAGTCCCAGTGTCACTACCTGTGTTATTCCCAGTCCCAGTGTCACTACCTGTGATATTCCCAGTCCCAGTGTCACTACCTGTGATATTCCCAGTCCCCGTGTCACTACCTGTGATATTCCCAGTCTCAGTGTCAATACCTGTGATATTCCCAGTCCCAGTGATATTCCCAGTCCCAGTGTCACTGCCTGTGTTATTCCCAGTCCCAGTGTCACTGCCTGTGTTATTCCCAGTCCCAGTGTCACTATCTGTGATATTCCCAGTCCCAGTGTCACTACCTGTGATATTCCCAGTCCCAGTGTCACTATCTGTGATATTCCCAGTCCCAGTGTCACTACCTGTGATATTCCCAGTCCCAGTGATATTCCCAGTCTCAGTGTCACTACCTGTAATATTCCCAGTCCCAGTGTCACTGCCTGTGTTATTCCCAGTCCCAGTGTCACTATCTGTGATATTCCCAGTCTCAGTGTCACTACCTGTAATATTCCCAGTCCCAGTGTCACTGCCTGTGTTATTCCCAGTCCCAGTGTCACTATCGGTGATATTCCCAGTCCCAGTGTCACTACCTGTAATATTCCCAGTCCCAGTGTCACTGCCTGTGTTATTCCCAGTCCCAGTGTCACTATCTGTGTTATTCCCAGTCCCAGTGCCACTACCTGTGATATTCCCAGTCCCAGTGATATTCCCAATCACAGTGTCACTACCTGTTAGATTCCCAGTCCCAGTGATATTCCCAGTCCCAGTGTCACTACCTGTTATATTCCCAGTCCCAGTGTCACTACCTTTGATATTCCCAGTCCCAGTGTTATTCCCAGTCCCTGTGTTATTCCCAGTCGCAGTGTTCTTCCCAGTCCCAGTGTCACTACCTGTGATATTCCCAGTCCCAGTGATATTCCCATTCCCAGTGTCACTACCTGTGATATTCCTAGTCCCAGTGTAACTACCTGTGTTATTCCCAGTCCCAGTGTCACTACCTGTGATATTCCCAGTCCCAGTGTCACTGCCTGTGTTATTCCCAGTCCCAGTGTCACTGCCTGTGATATTCCCAGTCCCAGTGTCACTACCTGTGATATTCCCAGTCCCAGTGTCACTACCTGTGATATTCCCAGTCCCAGTGTCACTGCCTGTGATATTCCCAGTCCCAGTGTCACTATCTGTGATATTCCCAGTCCCAGTGTCACTGCCTGTGATATTCCCAGTCCCAGTGTCACTACCTGTGTTATTCCCAGTCCCAGTGTCACTGCCTGTGATATTCCCAGTCCCAGTGATATTCCCAGTCTCAGTGTCACTACCTGTAATATTCCCAGTCCCAGTGTCACTGCCTGTGTTATTCCCAGTCCCAGTGTCACTATCTGTGATATTCCCAGTCTCAGTGTCACTACCTGTAATATTCCCAGTCCCAGTGTCACTGCCTGTGTTATTCCCAGTCCCAGTGTCACTATCGGTGATATTCCCAGTCCCAGTGTCACTACCTGTAATATTCCCAGTCCCAGTGTCACTGCCTGTGTTATTCCCAGTCCCAGTGTCACTATCTGTGTTATTCCCAGTCCCAGTGCCACTACCTGTGATATTCCCAGTCCCAGTGATATTCCCAGTCACAGTGTCACTACCTGTTAGATTCCCAGTCCCAGTGATATTCCCAGTCCCAGTGTCACTACCTGTTATATTCCCAGTCCCAGTGTCACTACCTTTGCTATTCCCAGTCCCAGTGTTATTCCCAGTCCCTGTGTTATTCCCAGTCCCAGTGTTATTCCCAGTCCCAGTGTCACTACCTGTGATATTCCCAGTCCCAGTGATATTCCCATTCCCTGTGTCACTACCTGTGATATTCCCAGTCCCAGTGTAACTACCTGTGTTATTCCCAGTCCCAGTGTCACTACCTGTGATATTCCCAGTCCCAGTGATATTACCAGTCCCAGTGTCACTGCCTGTGTTATTCCCAGTCCCAGTGTCACTGCCTGTGATATTCCCAGTCCCAGTGTCACTACCTGTGATATTCCCAGTCCCAGTGTCACTACCTGTGATATTCCCAGTCCCAGTGTCACTGCCTGTGATATTCCCAGTCCCAGTGTCACTACCTGTGTTATTCCCAGTCCCAGTGTCACTGCCTGTGATATTCCCAGTCCCAGTGATATTCCCAGTCTCAGTGTCACTACCTGTAATATTCCCAGTCCCAGTGTCACTGCCTGTGTTATTCCCAGTCCCAGTGTCACTGCCTGTGATATTCCCAGTCCCAGTGTCACTACCTGTGATATTCCCAGTCCCAGTGTCACTACCTGTGATATTCCCAGTCCCAGTGTCACTGCCTGTGATATTCCCAGTCCCAGTGTCACTACCTGTGATATTCCCAGTCCCCGTGTCACTACCTGTGATATTCCCAGTCTCAGTGTCAATACCTGTGATATTCCCAGTCCCAGTGATATTCCCAGTCCCAGTGTCACTGCCTGTGTTATTCCCAGTCCCAGTGTCACTGCCTGTGTTATTCCCAGTCCCAGTGTCACTATCTGTGATATTCCCAGTCCCAGTGTCACTACCTGTGTTATTCCCAGTCCCAGTGTCACTACCTGTGATATTCCCAGTCCCAGTGTCACTACCTGTGATATTCCCAGTCCCCGTGTCACTACCTGTGATATTCCCAGTCTCAGTGTCAATACCTGTGATATTCCCAGTCCCAGTGATATTCCCAGTCCCAGTGTCACTGCCTGTGTTATTCCCAGTCCCAGTGTCACTGCCTGTGTTATTCCCAGTCCCAGTGTCACTATCTGTGATATTCCCAGTCCCAGTGTCACTACCTGTGATATTCCCAGTCCCAGTGTCACTATCTGTGATATTCCCAGTCCCAGTGTCACTACCTGTGATATTCCCAGTCCCAGTGATATTCCCAGTCTCAGTGTCACTACCTGTAATATTCCCAGTCCCAGTGTCACTGCCTGTGTTATTCCCAGTCCCAGTGTCACTATCTGTGATATTCCCAGTCTCAGTGTCACTACCTGTAATATTCCCAGTCCCAGTGTCACTGCCTGTGTTATTCCCAGTCCCAGTGTCACTATCGGTGATATTCCCAGTCCCAGTGTCACTACCTGTAATATTCCCAGTCCCAGTGTCACTGCCTGTGTTATTCCCAGTCCCAGTGTCACTATCTGTGTTATTCCCAGTCCCAGTGCCACTACCTGTGATATTCCCAGTCCCAGTGATATTCCCAGTCACAGTGTCACTACCTGTTAGATTCCCAGTCCCAGTGATATTCCCAGTCCCAGTGTCACTACCTGTTATATTCCCAGTCCCAGTGTCACTACCTTTGATATTCCCAGTCCCAGTGTTATTCCCAGTCCCTGTGTTATTCCCAGTCGCAGTGTTCTTCCCAGTCCCAGTGTCACTACCTGTGATATTCCCAGTCCCAGTGATATTCCCATTCCCAGTGTCACTACCTGTGATATTCCTAGTCCCAGTGTAACTACCTGTGTTATTCCCAGTCCCAGTGTCACTTCCTGTGATATTCCCAGTCCCAGTGTCACTGCCTGTGTTATTCCCAGTCCCAGTGTCACTGCCTGTGATATTCCCAGTCCCAGTGTCACTACCTGTGATATTCCCAGTCCCAGTGTCACTACCTGTGATATTCCCAGTCCCAGTGTCACTGCCTGTGATATTCCCAGTCCCAGTGTCACTATCTGTGATATTCCCAGTCCCAGTGTCACTGCCTGTGATATTCCCAGTCCCAGTGTCACTACCTGTGTTATTCCCAGTCCCAGTGTCACTGCCTGTGATATTCCCAGTCCCAGTGATATTCCCAGTCTCAGTGTCACTACCTGTAATATTCCCAGTCCCAGTGTCACTGCCTGTGTTATTCCCAGTCCCAGTGTCACTATCTGTGATATTCCCAGTCTCAGTGTCACTACCTGTAATATTCCCAGTCCCAGTGTCACTGCCTGTGTTATTCCCAGTCCCAGTGTCACTATCGGTGATATTCCCAGTCCCAGTGTCACTACCTGTAATATTCCCAGTCCCAGTGTCACTGCCTGTGTTATTCCCAGTCCCAGTGTCACTATCTGTGTTATTCCCAGTCCCAGTGCCACTACCTGTGATATTCCCAGTCCCAGTGATATTCCCAGTCACAGTGTCACTACCTGTTAGATTCCCAGTCCCAGTGATATTCCCAGTCCCAGTGTCACTACCTGTTATATTCCCAGTCCCAGTGTCACTACCTTTGCTATTCCCAGTCCCAGTGTTATTCCCAGTCCCTGTGTTATTCCCAGTCCCAGTGTTATTCCCAGTCCCAGTGTCACTACCTGTGATATTCCCAGTCCCAGTGATATTCCCATTCCCTGTGTCACTACCTGTGATATTCCCAGTCCCAGTGTAACTACCTGTGTTATTCCCAGTCCCAGTGTCACTACCTGTGATATTCCCAGTCCCAGTGATATTACCAGTCCCAGTGTCACTGCCTGTGTTATTCCCAGTCCCAGTGTCACTGCCTGTGATATTCCCAGTCCCAGTGTCACTACCTGTGATATTCCCAGTCCCAGTGTCACTGCCTGTGATATTCCCAGTCCCAGTGTCACTACCTGTGTTATTCCCAGTCCCAGTGTCACTGCCTGTGATATTCCCAGTCCCAGTGATATTCCCAGTCTCAGTGTCACTACCTGTAATATTCCCAGTCCCAGTGTCACTGCCTGTGTTATTCCCAGTCCCAGTGTCACTGCCTGTGATATTCCCAGTCCCAGTGTCACTACCTGTGATATTCCCAGTCCCAGTGTCACTACCTGTGATATTCCCAGTCCCAGTGTCACTGCCTGTGATATTCCCAGTCCCAGTGTCACTACCTGTGATATTCCCAGTCCCCGTGTCACTACCTGTGATATTCCCAGTCTCAGTGTCAATACCTGTGATATTCCCAGTCCCAGTGATATTCCCAGTCCCAGTGTCACTGCCTGTGTTATTCCCAGTCCCAGTGTCACTGCCTGTGTTATTCCCAGTCCCAGTGTCACTATCTGTGATATTCCCAGTCCCAGTGTCACTACCTGTGTTATTCCCAGTCCCAGTGTCACTACCTGTGATATTCCCAGTCCCAGTGTCACTACCTGTGATATTCCCAGTCCCCGTGTCACTACCTGTGATATTCCCAGTCTCAGTGTCAATACCTGTGATATTCCCAGTCCCAGTGATATTCCCAGTCCCAGTGTCACTGCCTGTGTTATTCCCAGTCCCAGTGTCACTGCCTGTGTTATTCCCAGTCCCAGTGTCACTATCTGTGATATTCCCAGTCCCAGTGTCACTACCTGTGATATTCCCAGTCCCAGTGTCACTATCTGTGATATTCCCAGTCCCAGTGTCACTACCTGTGATATTCCCAGTCCCAGTGATATTCCCAGTCTCAGTGTCACTACCTGTAATATTCCCAGTCCCAGTGTCACTGCCTGTGTTATTCCCAGTCCCAGTGTCACTATCTGTGATATTCCCAGTCTCAGTGTCACTACCTGTAATATTCCCAGTCCCAGTGTCACTGCCTGTGTTATTCCCAGTCCCAGTGTCACTATCGGTGATATTCCCAGTCCCAGTGTCACTACCTGTAATATTCCCAGTCCCAGTGTCACTGCCTGTGTTATTCCCAGTCCCAGTGTCACTATCTGTGTTATTCCCAGTCCCAGTGCCACTACCTGTGATATTCCCAGTCCCAGTGATATTCCCAGTCACAGTGTCACTACCTGTTAGATTCCCAGTCCCAGTGATATTCCCAGTCCCAGTGTCACTACCTGTTATATTCCCAGTCCCAGTGTCACTACCTTTGATATTCCCAGTCCCAGTGTTATTCCCAGTCCCTGTGTTATTCCCAGTCGCAGTGTTCTTCCCAGTCCCAGTGTCACTACCTGTGATATTCCCAGTCCCAGTGATATTCCCATTCCCATTGTCACTACCTGTGATATTCCTAGTCCCAGTGTAACTACCTGTGTTATTCCCAGTCCCAGTGTCACTACCTGTGATATTCCCAGTCCCAGTGTCACTGCCTGTGTTATTCCCAGTCCCAGTGTCACTGCCTGTGATATTCCCAGTCCCAGTGTCACTACCTGTGATATTCCCAGTCCCAGTGTCACTACCTGTGATATTCCCAGTCCCAGTGTCACTGCCTGTGATATTCCCAGTCCCAGTGTCACTATCTGTGATATTCCCAGTCCCAGTGTCACTGCCTGTGATATTCCCAGTCCCAGTGTCACTACCTGTGTTATTCCCAGTCCCAGTGTCACTGCCTGTGATATTCCAGTCCCAGTGATATTCCCAGTCTCAGTGTCACTACCTGTAATATTCCCAGTCCCAGTGTCACTGCCTGTGTTATTCCCAGTCCCAGTGTCACTATCTGTGATATTCCCAGTCTCAGTGTCACTACCTGTAATATTCCCAGTCCCAGTGTCACTGCCTGTGTTATTCCCAGTCCCAGTGTCACTAACGGTGATATTCCCAGTCCCAGTGTCACTACCTGTAATATTCCCAGTCCCAGTGTCACTGCCTGTGTTATTCCCAGTCCCAGTGTCACTATCTGTGTTATTCCCAGTCCCAGTGCCACTACCTGTGATATTCCCAGTCCCAGTGATATTCCCAGTCACAGTGTCACTACCTGTTAGATTCCCAGTCCCAGTGATATTCCCAGTCCCAGTGTCACTACCTGTTATATTCCCAGTCCCAGTGTCACTACCTTTGCTATTCCCAGTCCCAGTGTTATTCCCAGTCTCTGTGTTATTCCCAGTCCCAGTGTTATTCCCAGTCCCAGTGTCACTACCTGTGATATTCCCAGTCCCAGTGATATTCCCATTCCCTGTGTCACTACCTGTGATATTCCCAGTCCCAGTGTAACTACCTGTGTTATTCCCAGTCCCAGTGTCACTACCTGTGATATTCCCAGTCCCAGTGATATTACCAGTCCCAGTGTCACTGCCTGTGTTATTCCCAGTCCCAGTGTCACTGCCTGTGATATTCCCAGTCCCAGTGTCACTACCTGTGATATTCCCAGTCCCAGTGTCACTACCTGTGATATTCCCAGTCCCAGTGTCACTGCCTGTGATATTCCCAGTCCCAGTGTCACTACCTGTGTTATTCCCAGTCCCAGTGTCACTGCCTGTGATATTCCCAGTCCCAGTGATATTCCCAGTCTCAGTGTCACTACCTGTAATATTCCCAGTCCCAGTGTCACTGCCTGTGTTATTCCCAGTCCCAGTGTCACTGCCTGTGATATTCCCAGTCCCAGTGATATTCCCAGTCTCAGTGTCACTACCTGTAATATTCCCAGTCCCAGTGTCACTGCCTGTGTTATTCCCAGTCCCAGTGTCACTATCTGTGATATTCCCAGTCTCAGTGTCACTACCTGTAATATTCCCAGTCCCAGTGTCACTGCCTGTGTTATTCCCAGTCCCAGTGTCACTATCGGTGATATTCCCACTCCCAGTGTCACTACCTGTAATATTCCCAGTCCCAGTGTCACTGCCTGTGTTATTCCCAGTCCCAGTGTCACTATCTGTGTTATTCCCAGTCCCAGTGCCACTACCTGTGATATTCCCAGTCCCAGTGATATTCCCAGTCACAGTGTCACTACCTGTTAGATTCCCAGTCCCAGTGATATTCCCAGTCCCAGTGTCACTACCTGTTATATTCCCAGTCCCAGTGTCACTACCTTTGATATTCCCAGTCCCAGTGTTATTCCCAGTCCCTGTGTTATTCCCAGTCCCAGTGTTATTCCCAGTCCCAGTGTCACTACCTGTGATATTCCCAGCCCCAGTGATATTCCCATTCCCTGTGTCACTACCTGTGATATTCCCAGTCCCATTGTAACTACCTGTGTTATTCCCAGTCCCAGTGTCACTACCTGTGATATTCCCAGTCCCAGTGATATTCCCAGTCCCAGTGTCACTGCCTGTGATATTCCCAGTCCCAGTGTCACTGCCTGTGATATTCCCAGTCCCAGTGTCACTACCTGTGATATTCCCAGTCCCAGTGTCACTACCTGTGATATTCCCAGTCCCAGTGTCACTGCCTGTGATATTCCCAGTCCCAGTGTCACTACCTGTGTTATTCCCAGTCCCAGTGTCACTGCCTGTGATATTCCCAGTCCCAGTGTCACTACCTGTCATATTCCCAGTCCCAGTGTCACTACCTGTGATATTCCCAGTCCCAGTGTCACTACCTGTGATATTCCCAGTCCCAGTGTCACTGCCTGTGATATTCCCAGTGCCAGTGATATTCCCAGTCCCAGTGTCACTACCTGTGATATTCCCAGTCCCAGTGTCACTACCTGTGGTATTCCCAGTCCCAGTGATATTCCCAGTCTGTGTCACTACCTGTGACATTCCCAGTCCCAGTGTCACTACCTATGATATTCCCAGTCCCCGTGTCACTACCTGTGATATTCCCAGTCCCAGTGTCACTACCTGTGTTATTCCCAGTCCCAGTGTCACTACCTGTGATATTCCCAGTCCCAGTGATATTCCCAGTCCCAGTGTCACTGCCTGTGTTATTCCCAGTCCCAGTGTCACTGCCTGTGATATTCCCAGTCCCAGTGTCACTACCTGTGATATTCCCAGTCCCAGTGTCACTACCTGTAATATTCCCAGTCCCAGTGTCACTATCTGTGTTATTCCCAGTCCCAGTGTCACTACCTGTGATATTCCCAGTCCCAGTGATATTCCCAGTCTCAGTGTCACTACCTGTAATATTCCCAGTCCCAGTGTCACTGCCTGTGTTATTCCCAGTCCCAGTGTCACTATCTGTGATATTCCCAGTCTCAGTGTCACTACCTGTAATATTCCCAGTCCCAGTGTCACTGCCTGTGTTATTCCCAGTCCCAGTGTCACTATCGGTGATATTCCCAGTCCCAGTGTCACTACCTGTAATATTCCCAGTCCCAGTGTCACTGCCTGTGTTATTCCCAGTCCCAGTGTCACTATCTGTGTTATTCCCAGTCCCAGTGCCACTACCTGTGATATTCCCAGTCCCAGTGATATTCCCAGTCACAGTGTCACTACCTGTTAGATTCCCAGTCCCAGTGATATTCCCAGTCCCAGTGTCACTACCTGTTATATTCCCAGTCCCAGTGTCACTACCTTTGATATTCCCAGTCCCAGTGTTATTCCCAGTCCCTGTGTTATTCCCAGTCCCAGTGTTATTCCCAGTCCCAGTGTCACTACCTGTGATATTCCCAGTCCCAGTGATATTCCCATTCCCTGTGTCACTACCTGTGATATTCCCAGTCCCAGTGTAACTACCTGTGTTATTCCCAGTCCCAGTGTCACTACCTGTGATATTCCCAGTCCCAGTGATATTCCCAGTCCCAGTGTCACTGCCTGTGTTATTCCCAGTCCCAGTGTCACTGCCTGTGATATTCCCAGTCCCAGTGTCACTACCTGTGATATTCCCAGTCCCAGTGTCACTACCTGTGATATTCCCAGTCCCAGTGTCACTGCCTGTGATATTCCCAGTCCCAGTGTCACTACCTGTGTTATTCCCAGTCCCAGTGTCACTGCCTGTGATATTCCCAGTCCCAGTGTCACTACCTGTCATATTCCCAGTCCCAGTGTCACTACCTGTGATATTCCCAGTCCCAGTGTCACTACCTGTGATATTCCCAGTCCCAGTGTCACTGCCTGTGATATTCCCAGTGCCAGTGATATTCCCAGTCCCAGTGTCACTACCTGTGATATTCCCAGTCCCAGTGTCACTACCTGTGGTATTCCCAGTCCCAGTGATATTCCCAGTCTGTGTCACTACCTGTGACATTCCCAGTCCCAGTGTCACTACCTATGATATTCCCAGTCCCCGTGTCACTACCTGTGATATTCCCAGTCCCAGTGTCACTACCTGTGATATTCCCAGTCCCAGTGTCACTACCTGTGGTATTCCCAGTCCCAGTGATATTCCCAGTCTGTGTCACTACCTGTGATATTCCCAGTCCCAGTGTAACTACCTGTGTTATTCCCAGTCCCAGTGTCACTACCTGTGATATTCCCAGTCCCAGTGATATTCCCAGTCCCAGTGTCACTGCCTGTGTTATTCCCAGTCCCAGTGTCACTGCCTGTGATATTCGCAGTCCCAGTGTCACTACCTGTGATATTCCCAGTCCCAGTGTCACTGCCTGTGATATTCGCAGTCCCAGTGTCACTACCTGTGATATTCCCAGTCCCAGTGATATTCCCAGTCCCAGTGTCACTGCCTGTGTTATTCCCAGTCCCAGTGTCACTGCCTGTGATATTCCCAGTCCCAGTGTCACTACCTGTGATATTCCCAGTCCCAGTGTCACTACCTGTAATATTCCCAGTCCCAGTGTCACTATCTGTGTTATTCCCAGTCCCAGTGTCACTACCTGTGATATTCCCAGTCCCAGTGATATTCCCAGTCTCAGTGTCACTACCTGTAATATTCCCAGTCCCAGTGTCACTTCCTGTATCTGTTTCCTTCTCCAATCGACTCCTCCCATCTCGGCCGCGCCTTCGTGACGTGTGATTGGAGGGGGAGGGGGGGAGCCCACCGTTACCACAGCAACGGCAACGTGCGATGTCAAAATCACCCGTGCATCGCTGACCGTTCGCATTGTATGTTACGTCACTCGTTTCCTCGGTAACAGACAACATCTACTGCGCAGCGCAGTGGACAAAATAGGCGGGCGGGCGAACCTTTCGGGTGTTCGATTTTGAAAATACCGACATGACCTTTCCCTTTTTTTGGTTTGTGGAAGAGAGTCCATCGGTGCAGCCATGAGTGAGGTAATCACAACCCCTCGGGTTCTTCCGTGCATTAATGGTCAATAATAACACGGGGGTGTTTTACAATGAGCCAGGCACTTCCTCGCTGGACACTCCTCAATAATTGTACAGAATGCCAAAGCGACAAACGCTTGAAATCAGCTGCTGGCATTTCTGAAATCTGGTCTTGGTCAGAAAACAGCAACAAAACACACACACACACCACCTGGGAATGGAGTGGGGAGTGTGTCACTTGCTGAAAGTTTTCACCATGTCGTTGTGGACGGACCAGAACTTTACAAGTTTACAGTTTGTATGTAGATCCGTTTTTGCTAAGAACTTGCTGTTGAGTCAATTTCAGAAAGTGTATGACAATAGAATTTACAACACCGAAACAGGCCATTGCCGGTGTTTCTGCTCCACACCAGCCTGCTCCCACCCTTCTTCATCTCACCCCATCCACGTAACTTTCTATTCATTTCTCCCTCATGTACTCATCTAGCTTCCCCTTAAATGCATCTGTGCTGTTCGCCTCCACCCCTCCGTGCGGTAGCGAGTTCCACATTCTCACCACTCTCTGGGTAAAGAACTTTCTCCTGACTTTCCTCTTGATTTATTAGCGACTATCTTACATTCATGGCCCATAGTTTTGGATTCCCCCCGCCCCCGCCCCCGCCCCCCTCACCCCAAGTGGAACCATCTTCTCTACATCTCCACTATTGAACCCCTTCATAATTTTAAGGACCTCTAGAGAAAAAAGCCCCAGCCTGTTCAGTCGTTCCTGATAGTTTGTACTTTATCAGTTCTGCAAATCATCATTGTAAATCTTTTTTACACTTTCTCAATTGCTTCTATATCCTTTTTGTAATATGGAGACCAGAACTTTGCACAGTACTTTAATTGTGGTCTAACCAAGGTTCCATATAAGTTTAACATAACTTCTCTACGCTTTTCAATTCTATTTCTCTAGAAATGAACCCTTCTGGAAGTGCTTTGTATTCACTTTTTATGGCTTTCTTAATTTGTGTTGCTACTTTTCATGATTTGTGTATCTGCATCCCTACATCCCTTTGTGCCTCTACCCCATTTAAACTTATTTTCCAAGGAATAGGTGGCCTCCTTATTCCTCCTACCAAAATGCACCACCTCACATGTATCTATATTGAAATTGATTTGCCATTTACACGCCCATTCTGCTAGTTTGTTAACGTCTTCCTGTATTTTGTCGCAGTCTTCCTCAGCATTAACTATGCCCGCCAATTTGGTGTCATCTGCAAATTTTGATATTGTACTTCCAATTCCTGAGTCCAAAATCATTTATATAAGTGGTGAACAGCAGTGGCCCCAGCACCAATCCCTGTGGAACACCACTTCAGCAACTTACATTTATATAGCACCTTTAAGTGAAACGTCTCAAGGCACTTCACAGGAGCGTTATCCCACCTTCCTCCAGTCTGAGTAACTACCTTTAATCCCTTTTGTTTCTTAACTTGTCCCATTACCATTTCCTTTTGCCTTGCACCATCTCTTAATGTCTCTGAATCTCTCCTGCCTTCCAGCCTATCACAGACCTTCCCTTTTGTTCTTTCCTCTCCTCCCCTCCCCCCTTTCCCTGCCCCTGCACTTGCTTAAAAACCTGTTCCATCTCCAGCTTTTTTCAGTTCTGACGAAGGGTCATCGACCTGAAACGTTAACTCTGTTTCTCTCTCTACAGATGCTGCCTGACCTGCTGAGTATTTCCAACATTTTCTGTTTTTATTTCAGATTTCCAGCATCCACAGTATTTTGCTTTTGTACCTTTAATCCCTACTCTCTGTTTTCCATTTCGTAGCCAGTTTGCTATCCATTCTGCTACTTGTCCCCTGACTCCACATACTCTAACCTTAGTCATGAGTCTACTATGCGGTACCTAATTGAAGGCCTTTTGAAAGTCCATGTATATCAGATCCACTGCATTACCCGTGTTTACTCTTTCTGTACTTCTTCAAAGAATTCAATAAGGTTGGTCAAGCATGACCTTCTCTTTTGAAATCCGTGCTGACTATTCTTTATTATATTTTTGGTTTCTAGATGTTTTGCTATTACATCTTTTAGTAAAGTTTCCAATATCTTTCCTACCACTGACGTTAAGCTAACTGATATATAGTTCCCCGGATACGAAAGCAAAATACTGCGGATGCTGGAAATCTGAAATAAAAACAGAAAATGCTGGAAATACTCAGCAGGTCAGGCAGCATCTGTAGAGAGAGAAACAGAGTTAACGTTTCAGGTCGATGACCCTTCGTCAGAACTGGAAAAAGTTGGAGATGTAAAAGGTTTTTAAGCAAGTGTAGTGGCAGAGAGAGGGGGGAGGAGAGGAAAGAACAAAAGGGAAGGTCTGTGATAGGATGGAAGGCAGGAGAGATTAAGAGACAAAAGGGATGATGGTGCAAGGCAAAAGGAGATGGTAATGGGACAAGTTAAGAAACAAAAGATGACTCTAGATGAAGTGTAAATGACGATGGCAGAATGAAAGACAGCTGCCATGTGAAAAAAATAGGGGCAGAGGTTATGGTCTGAAATTGTTGCACTCGATTAGGCACTTTACAGCCTTCTGGACTCAACATCGAGTTCAACAATTTCAGACCATAACCTCTGCCCCTATTTTTTTCACATGGCAGCTGTCGATCATTCTGCCATCGCCATTTACACTTCATCTAGTGTCATCTTTTGTTTCTTAACTTGTCCCATTACCATCTCCTTTTGCCTTGCACCATCATCCCTTTTGTCTCTTAATCTCTCCTGCCTTCCATCCTATCACAGACCTTCCCTTTTGTTCTTTCCTCCCCTCCCCCCTCTCTCTGCCCCTACACTTGCTTAAAAACCTGTTACATCTCCAACTTTTTCCAGTTCTGACGAAGGGTCATCGACCTGAAACGTTAACTCTGTTTCTCTCTCCACAGATGCTGCCTGATCTGCTGAGTATTTCCAGCATTTTCTGTTTTTATTTATTATAGTTTCCTGGATTTGTTCTGCCTCCCTTAACATTAGCTGTCTGCCAGTCCTCTATCACAATTCCCTTTTCTATTGAATTTATATATATATGTGTAATAGTGCCTCTGCTATCTTTTCTCTCATTTCTTTTAGTTTGCAGGGATGTAATCCAGCTGGACCTGGGGTTTTATCCTCTCTAATTTTGGGTAGTTTATCAATGATCTCCCTCTTTTCTATCTTAAATGTCTTGATATCCTTTTTGACCTCTTCTAATGCTATGCCCACCTTGTTAGTCTCCCTGGTAAATACCGAGGCAAAGTAAATACTCACTGTTTCTGCCATTTCACTGTCCTTACCTGTGAGTTTATCTTATGCCTCCCTTAGTCACACTATCCCTATCTTAACTTTCCTTTTATTATTTATGTGTCTATAGAATACTTTACTGTGTCTTTTTATATTCTTTGATAATTTCATTTCGTAATTCCTCGTTGCCTTCCTAATTGTTTTTTTGACTTCTTTCCTGAGGTCTTTGTATTCCCTTTTGTCATCCTCTCCTTTATTGTCTATGTACTTAGTTTTTTTTCCTTTAGATTCAATTTCACCCTTATCTCTTTATTCATCCACGGTGTTTAATTACTGGCTAGTTTGTTGTGGTTTTTTCAAGGAATATATTTCTTCTGAACGCTATCACTTTTTAAAATATTTCCCACTGCTGTTCTGTCTCTTTGTTTGTCAATATTTTGTCCAGTTTACCCACCTCAGTTCCATCCTCATCTTCTCATAATTTGTTTTTTTGCTGTCTATTTATTACTTTGGTATTTGTCTTACTTATGTCTCTCTCAATCGTTATCGTAAACCTTATTATGTTGTGATCACTATTGCTTCGATGCATCCTATGCTTACTTCTCTTATCTGCTCTGGTTCATTTCCCCATTACTAGATCCAGCAGTGATTCCTCTCTTGTTGGGCTTCTTGCGTTCTGGTAAGAAAGGAGTCCTGTACACACTGTAAAAACTCCATTCCCTTTGACCCTTTCACTACCTCTTTTTTGCCAGTTTATTTGGGTGTAGTTGAAATCTCCCATGATATTATTCTGTCTTTTACTCATTTCATAGATTTGCCTACATATTTCTCCCTCAACTTCCCTTCCACTATTAGGTAGTCTGCAGTATACACCTATTAGCATGATCAATACCTTCTTATCCTTTATCTCAATCCATATGGATTCTGTTTACATCTAATGTTAGTGATGTCCTTTTTTTCTATGCCATTTTGTTATGTCTAATTAATACAGCTACCCCAGCCCCTTCTTCCTTCCCTATCCTTTCTAAATACATTATATCCTGCAATATTTAGCTGCTAATCTTGTTCTTTATGCAGCCATTTTTCAGTCATCCTTACTACATCTGGTTCCTCTCTACAAATTATTACCTCCAGCTCCCCGTTTTGTTTCAGATGCTGTGCACGTTGCTATCTTTATTAATCATTCCTCTCACTTTATTTTTAACAGTTATTTTATACTTATGTTCTATAACTTTATCTGATCCCTGACCTTTTATGCTATCCTTATTCCTTTTATTGTTCTGACCTTTACTTTCATCTCTTTATTTCTTTTATCTTCAGGTTACTGTTATTTCTGCCAGATTCCTCCTTCTGTTTTACTAGTTTACAGTCTCATCTACAGCCCTATTTATCCTTTCCGCTAGGACCTTTGTCCCATTCCTGTTCAGGTGCAGCCCTTCCCAGCGGTGCAGCTCCTTCCTGTCCCGGTACTGATGGCAGTGTCCCATGAAATGGAACACTGCAGAGATGGTTCCCTTAGGGTTAATGTGTGTCAAACTACAAAAGTGGAGGGCAATGCATTTATAACAAGAACAGGGAAAGTGCTAGAAATGATCAGTCAGTATCTGAAGGAGAATGGCATATTAATAACTTCAGGCTTAAGTATCCCTCCATCCCGAAACTTTAACCTATGTTTTCTTTCAAATGATGACTGATCGGCTGTGCATTTCCACCATTTTTTGTGGAAATCAGATTTCCAACATTTCCCTGTCTTTTTGTATAAACCACAGATCTGTGCTACAAAAGCTCTATCTAGGGTATATCGTGATGTGGAGATGCCGGTGTTGGACTGGGCTGGACAAATGTGAGAAGTCGCACAACACCAGGTTATAGTCCAACAGCTTTATTTGAAATCACAAGCTTTCGGAGCGCTGCTCCTTCGTCAGGTGAAGTGAAGAAATGCATATAGGCACAGCATATATAGTCAGAGAACACTGCCAGATGATTACAGTTAATCTTTCTAACTGCCCTTTATCACACTTCGGCAGAGAGATAATCACGGCAATCAAAGGTGTGGATGGTGTCCAAACAGGTCAGTCAGGAAAACATTACATCAAAGACAATGAGGTGGGGTCACAAGGGGTCAAATGTGGCAGATGCTGGGGTCTGTCTGGAAAACAAAAAACTTTTGCAAGGCTGCATTGCATCATTTTCCCCACTGGAACTAAAGAAATGCGAACATACCCGTGAAACATTTTTACAATTAAAGGAAATGGTCTGGATCAATCTTATTTAATCTTGTACCTATTGTCCATGACTGTAATATTACCTGTGGTTGAACGTATGTATATGACAAGTTTGCATTGTGGTGATAAAATAAAAGTGACAAAATCGAGGTTGGGATTTTCTCATCCGTTACATTATACGTAGAATAATGGATGATTGTGTTATAAGATGAAGCTCAAAAAGTTTCCAAAAATGGCATCCAAACAAAACTCCCATCATGAAGGAAAACGTAGAATTTACAGCACAGAACTGGGCCATTCGGCGCAATCGGTGTTCATGCTCCGCACGAGGCAAAACAAAAACAAAAGCAAAATACTGCGGATGCTGGAAATCTGAAATAAAAACAGAGAATGCTGGAAACACTCAGCAGGTCAGGCAGCATCTGTGGAGAGAGAAACAGAGTTAACGTTTCAGGTCGATGGAAGGTCAAGTGTTTCCAGCATTTTCTGTTTTTATTTGGTCAGGAAGGAAATTGTCTCAGATAAGCCTAAAGACAGACTGCTTCAGCTCCGACACCGTGCCAGCTTGGCTCAATTGGTGGCACTCTGGGACTGGAGTGCATAAACTGAGCTGACACTATAGCGCGGTATTTCAGAAGTGCTACATTGTCATAACTGCTATTCCTTGACTGAGGTGTTCAAAGCAAGAACTTGCATTTATATAGCGCCTTTCATTACCCCAGGACGTCCTAAAACGCTTCCCACCCAACTAAGTACAGTAAACTCTTTCTTATCCGGCACCTACGGGACCAGGATGGTGCCGGTTGATGAAAAATTCTGGATAACAGAGAGGTATACCTACCAAGGCAACTTTTAACACAAACAAAAATAAAAACCACCGACTAACTCGGCCACCGCGGGAGACTCGGACTCGGCAAAACGAGTGCTGGATGGATTCGGCAAGACTACCGGTTATCTATTTTGCCGGTTATTAAAGTATTCCGGATGATTAAGTGCCGTTTAAACAAGAGTTTACTGTAATTCTAAAGTGCAGGAAATGCGGTAGGTAATTTGCACACAGCAAGGTCCCACAAACAGCAATGATATAAATGGATAGATAATCTGTTTTTGGTGGTGTTGGTTGAGAGATAAATGTTGGCCAGGACACGGGGAGAACTCCCCTACCCTTCTTCCAAAGGATGTTTTACATGCACCCAAGAGGGAAGACAGGGCCTTAGTTTAACATCTTCTCCGAATGTTGGCACATCTGACAGTGCAGCACTCACTCAGTACTGTTTGAAGTACCAGCCTTTTTTACCTATTGTGTAGATTTTCCCCTCCCGCCCCCGAACTAGTTTAAATCTTTCCCCACTGTCTTATTTACCCTTTTTGGAGGGACACAGTTGCCTCTCCCATTTAGGTGAAGGTCATCCCATCTGTGCAGCCTTCCCTGGCTCCAAAAGTGGTCTCGGTAATCTGAAACCCTCCCTTTTGAAAAATCCTTCCAGTCTCTCATTGCAATCCTAATCTTTCTCTTCCTGTCTGTTCCACCACATGGCACTGGGAGTAATCCAGAGATTACTACCCTGGAGGTTCTGCGCCATAATCTAGAACTTCATTCCTTGAAATCCCTTTGCAGAATCTCAAATCTATATAATTCGTTCCTACATGAACCACAATCTCCCGTATTCGCTCTGTGATAGTCCAAACCCTGGAACCTGGGAAGCAACATACCATTCGGGACTCTGGATCACATTTACAAAAGAAACTATCGAGGCTCACCCCCCACCCCACCCCCAACTATAGAATCCTCCGCAATCAACACTCACCTATTCTTACCACCTGTACTGTTTCCCCCATGGGTAACCACTTGCTCCGCAGTGCCTTGTAGTCCCCCATGATTACCCTTCTCTATGTCACCCTTTCTGTCCTCGTCTGCATCTGGCTTTACCCAACCTCTCGTGTACAAACCAAGGTGCACCTATCGTGACATTGAATTTCATCTGCCATTTTCTTTTTTACCCATTCCACCATCTCATAAATATCTCCTTGTAGTTTCCTTTGGTCCCCAGAATTATTGACTATGTCTCCTATCTTAGTATCCTCTGCAACTTTGGACACCAATCTCCCTAGCTTTATATCGAAATCATTGATGTACACAGCGCAAACCCTGTGTGACACCGCTACCCACCTCCAAGTGCCCTTAACTCCTGCTTTGTTTATCCCTTCTAACTAGTTTTTAATACAGTTTGCTAAGATTCTTCTAATTCCACACCTTTTATTCTTCTCCAATAGTCTCCTGTGTATAATGAGGAACACACCACCATTAGGATCATGCTGCAGCAGACTACTGGGAAGTTGAAACAAACATTCTGATGCCTTGACAGATCAGGTGATTGTTGCAATATAGTCCTGCAAAAGATTCTTACATTCAATGTAGTCTGTTGCTTCTTGCATTACTTCCCCATCCAAAGAGACATTGCCATGTACTCATTGGCACAGGATCCAGAAGAAATGTGCGATGATAGGAAGAATCATAAGGCAGGTTCTCACTGGATAAGTACCTGAAGGAGAAAAAATTGCAGGGCTACAGGGAAAGGGCGGAGGAGTGGGACTAGCTGAAGTGCTCTTGCAGAGAGCCGGCACGAGCTCCATGGGCCGAATGGTCTCCTTCTGTGCTGTAACCATTCTATGATTTCCACATGTGCCCAATACAGTGAAACATTATACAATGTCCCACCATCGCCCTGAGTTTTATACTGAGTACCATGGATGCCATTCCTTTCCTTGACTACTATCTTATGTAGCCTCATAGCGAATGAACTGTCAGGATACTGCAATGAAAGTTTAGTTGCAAATGTTTAAGTTACTGCAAGGGCTAAAATGATACCTGTAACAACTTAATCTCATAGCATGTTTTCTTCTTGAATTAAGTTCCATTCTATCCGCGGTTTGTCAGCCCTTATTATGAGCAGAATGTATCAGGTACTATCAATGAGCTTGGCTTGTTTAATTATATAACGGAAATTCAAATGAATCAGTATATTGTCAGGTTCTTATCAAAATGTTACAATTATACATTTATTAACAATATACTCTTACACTTTTTTTTAATCAAAAAGAACGATGATCTCAATCCTACAGAAAAGGAACCAGGAGTGGAGGCTGCAGATGAA
This sequence comes from Squalus acanthias, assembly GCA_030390025.1. Classification (NCBI taxonomy): domain Eukaryota; kingdom Metazoa; phylum Chordata; class Chondrichthyes; order Squaliformes; family Squalidae; genus Squalus; species Squalus acanthias. The sequence goes on from JASTWF010002285.1 coordinate 23,191, forward strand.
CCAGAAGCGGAGTCTGCAGCTGAACCAGGAGTAGAGGCTGCAGATGAACCAGAAGCGGAGTCTGCAGCTGAACCAGGAGTAGAGGCTGCAGATGAACCAGGAGCAGAGGCTGCAGATGAACCAGGAGTAGAGGCTGCAGATGAACCAGAAGCGGAGTCTGCAGCTGAACCAGGAGTAGAGGCTGCAGATGAACCAGGAGTAGAGGCTGCAGATGAACCAGGAGTGGAGTCTGCAGATGAACCAGGAGTAGAGGCTGCAGATGAACCAGGAGTAGAGGCTGCAGATGAACCAGGAGTAGAGGCTGCAGATGAACCAGGAGTAGAGGCTGCAGATGAACCAGGAGTAGAGGCTGCAGATGAACCAGGAGTAGAGGCTGCAGATGAACCAGGAGTAGAGGCTGCAGATGAACCAGGAGTAGAGGCTGCAGATGAACCAGAAGCGGAGTCTGCAGCTGAACCAGGAGTAGAGTCTGCAGCTGAACCAGGAGTAGAGGCTGCAGATGAACCAGGAGTAGAGGCTGCAGATGAACCAGGAGTAGAGGCTGCAGATGAACCAGGAGTAGAGGCTGCAGATGAACCAGGAGTAGAGGCTGCAGATGAACCAGGAGTAGAGGCTGCAGATGAACCAGAAGCAGAGTCTGCAGCTGAGCCAGAAGCGGAGGCTATAGTCGAACCTGAAATTGAGCCAATAGTCAAAGGTGAACCTCCAGTTGCACCTGCAGTTGAGCCTGAGATTCAGCCTACAATTGACACTACAATTCAACCTACAGCTCAACCTACATCTACAGCTACCCCTATAGGTTCAGCTAAGGTGACACAGGAGCCTTCAGTTACTGAAGAAAATTTTTCAAGCTGTTTTGAAGATCCATATACTCGATCTGTGATGTACATGGAGAAACATAATATTCTACAGATTTTTCAGGTTAGTGGGCTGTTCAAAGGTTTTGGGTTAGTCCTGGTCTGCCTCATTATCTGGAGTTTAAATTTACTGCAGGAAAAGATTTCCCTTCGATGTTGCCTGTGTAATGTTGCATAGTTCTCCTTAGGGAAGAATGTGTTTGTGTATTAGAAATGGTTTGGTTCAGTTCTCCATTGTTACCCCTCTGCTCTGCCCCATTGCTCATACTGCATTACAGGGACATAGAAACATAAAAAAAATAGGAACAAGAGTAGGTCATTCGGCCCTTCGAGCCTGCTCCGCCATTCAGTATGATCATGGCTGATCCTCTATCTCAATACCATATTCCCGCTCTCTCCCCATACCCCTTGATGCCTTTGGCCTCAGAAATCTTGGAATCTTTCATGAATAAGTGTACTGCTGCGGGAAGGTTACAGGTTCTCTACCTGGCCTGTGCTCAGTTGGCTGGTCTCAGCCAGGGCTGCAGTCGGGCCCTTTCAGCTGGCATAGTGTCCCTGGGCTAGGAAGGAGAAAGATCAGTCAAGTCTCCTGCACCAGCCTGTTATCCAGTGATTCCTGCTGCTAATACAGCTGGAGACATGAGGTGGGGACATGATTTGGCTCAGCTGTGATGCCACACATGGTGAAATAGCCTGCCGACACTCACTGTTCAGGTTCACACATGAAGAATGGCCACTTGGGTGAGGTCTTGGAGGGCAGCATGAATCTTACCCCAGCATAAGCTAGCACATTCAGAAGAGAAAGGAAGAAAATCGAAGGGGAATTAGAGTCATAGAATGATGCAGCACAGGAGGAGGCCATTCGGCCCATCGTGCCTGTGCTGGCTCGTTGAAAGAGCTCTCCGATTAGTCCCACTCCCCCTGCTCTTTCCCCATAGCCCTGCAAAATTTTTCCCTTCAAGTATTTATCCAATTCTTTTTTTGAATGTTACGATTGAATTTGCTTCCACCGCCCTTTCAGGCAGCGCATTCCAGATCACAACAACTTGCTGTCTAAAAAAATGTTCCCTCATGTTGCCTCTGGTTCTTTTGCCAATCTTTGTCTTACTACAGTTATATAGCTATGATGCGGAGATGCCGGTGTTGGACTGGGGTGGACAAAAGTGAGAAGTCGCACAACACCAGGTTATAGTATTCCTTCACTTCACCTGACGAAGGAGCAGCGCTCCAAAAGCTTGTAATTTCAAATAAAACTGTTGGACTATAACCTGGTGTTGTGCGACTTCTCACTTACAGTTATATAGGGCCTTAGTGAGACCACACCTGGAGTAATGTGTGCAGTTTTGGTCTCCTTACCTAAGAAAGGATATACTTGCCATAGAGGGAGTGCAGCGAAGGTTCACCAGACTGATTCCTGGGATGGCAGGACTGTCGTATGGGGAGAGATTGGGTCGACTAGGCCTATATTCACTAGAGTTTAGAAGAATGAGAGGGGATCTCATTGAAATGTATAAAATTCTGACAGGGCTAGACAGACTGGATTTAGGGAGGATGTTTCCCCTGGCTGGGGGAGGGTCTAGAACGAGGGGTCACAGTCTCAGGATACGGGGTAGGACATTTAGGACTGAGATGAGGAGAAATTTCTTCACTCAGAGGGTGGTGAACCTGTGGAATTCTCTACCACAGAAGGCTGTGGAGGCCAAGTCACTGAATATATTTAAGAAGGAGATAGGTAGATTTCTAGACACACAAGGCATCAAGGGGTATGGGGAGAGAGCGGGAATATGGTATTGAGATAGAGGATCAGCCATGATCATATTGAATGGCGGAGCAGGCTCGAAGGGCCGAATGGCCTACTCCTGCTCCTATTTTTCTATGTTTCTATCAGCTTAAAAAAATGTGCACTTTCTAAGCTGTCGATAGATCAGATGCAATAAATTATTTAGTGGCTTTATGATATGATTTCAGGCAAGAAAGCATAGGTAGAATTCTGTGTCACAAATTAGTTAAAGTTCTTCAGTCTACATTCCTGAAGCACCACTACCATCTGATTTTGACCAATTTGTATCATTCTTTTACATAATCTTGCAAGACAGAAATTCCATACAATCAATTGGTGAGGATACCTCTTGGCTCGATGATAACTTTTGAATCTGTTCAAAAATGTGTTTGAATAAATTATGTTGGATTCTATAATGGCTACAGCATTGAATACCCCTGAATTGTTCCCCTGTTGTAGGATGACCCGGCCTCTTTAAAAGCCAATCATGAATCACTATTGAATAATTTTATCTTTAATTCATTATGTTGCAGTACTGAATTACTTGGACTTGGTAGAACAGCTACTGGACATTCCACTCAATATACTGGTGGCGAGGGGTGGGAGGAGATTGTGTTAATTGAGTCTACCATATATACAGTACTGACTTGTACTACCTAATCCTAGGAATATTCAACGCTCATTAGAGTAAGACAGATTGGCTTTGGAAGGTATAAATTTCATGTCTTTCAAATCCGGTCTGAGTTTTAAGGCTGCATTAGCGAGTAGGGAAGCAGTCTTTGTTTACTTGGCAGAAATTCAGCCGCATGCTTAAATCCTAATGGAGTAGGCCATACAGCCCATCGAGCCTGCTCCGACATTCAATAAGATCATGGCTGATCCAATCTTGGCCTCAACACCACTTTCCCGCTCTCTCCCCATACCCCTCGACTCCCTTGTAGTTCAAATGTCTGTCAATCTCCGCCTTGAATATATTCAATGACTCCGCCTCCACAGCTCTCTGGGGAAGAGAATTCCAAAGATTCACGACCCTCAGAGAAGAAATTCCTCCTCGTCTCCGTCTTAAATATTCTGAAACTATGCCCCCTAGTTCTAGATACCCTCACTAGGGGAAACATCCTCTCAGCATCCACCCTGTCAATCCCCCTCAGAATCTTATGTTTCAATAAGATCACCTCTCATTCTTCTAAACTCCAATGAGTATAGGCCCAACCTGCTCAACCTTTCATCATACGTCAACCCCTTCATCTCCGGAATCAACCTAGTGAACCTTCTCTGCACTGCCTCCAATGCAAGTATATCCTTCCTTAAATAAGGAGACCAAAACTGTACGCAGTACTCCAGGTGCGGTCTCACCAGCGCCCTGTAAAGTTGCATCAAAACTTCCCTACTTTGATACTCCATACCCCTTGCAATAAAGGCCAACATTCCATTAGCCTTCCTAATTACTTGCTGTACCTGCATGCTAACTTTTTGTGTTTCATGTACAAGGACCCCCAGATCCCTCTGTACTGCAGCATTTTGTAATCTCTCTCCATTTAAATAATAATTTGCTTTTTCATTCTTCCTTCCAAAGTGGATAACCTCACATTTTCCCACATTATACTCCATCTGCCAAATTTTTGCCCACTCACTTAACCTATCTATATCCCTTTGCAGACTCTTTGTGTCCTCCTCACAACTTGCTAACCAACCTATCTTTGTATCATCAGCAAATTTGGCTGCAGTACACTCGGTCCCTTCATCCAAGTCATTAATATAGATTGTAAATAGTTGAGGCCCCAGCACCGATCCCTGTGGCACCCCACCAGTTACTGATTGCCAACCGGAAAATGACCCATTTATCCCAACTCTCTGTTTTCTGTTAGTTAGCCAATCCCCTATCCATGCCAATATATTACCCCCAACCCCGTGAGCTCTTATCTTGTGCAGTAACCTTTTATGTGGCACCTTATCGAATGCCTTCTGGAAATACAAATACACTACATCTGCTGGTTCACTTTTATCCACCCTGTTTGTTACATCCTCAAAGAACTCTAGCAAATTTGTCAAACATGATTTCCCTTTCATAAAACCATGTTGACTCTGCTTGATTGTCTTATGATTTTCTAAATGTCCTGCTATTACCTCCTTAATAATGGATTCCAGCATTTTCCCAATGACAGATGTTAGGCTAACTGGCCTATAGTTTCCTGCTTTCTGTCTCCCTCCTTTCTTGAATAGTGGCGTTACATTTGCGGTTTTCCAATCCACTGGGACCTCTCCAGAATCCGGGGAATTTTGGTAGATTACAACCAACGCATCCACTATCTCTGCAGCCACTTCTTTTAAGACCCTAGGATGCAGGCCATCAGGTCCAGGGGACTTGTCGGCCTTTAGCCCCATTAGTTTGCCTGGTACTTTTTCTCTAGTGATAGAGATTGTTTTAAGTTCCTCCCTCCCTATAGCCCCTTGATTATCTATTATTATTGGGATGTTTTTAGTGTCTTCTACCATGAAGACCGATCCAAAATAATTGTTTCGAGTCTCTGCCATTTCTCTATTTCCCATTATTAATCCCCCAGTCTCATCCTCTGAGGGACCAACGTTTACTTTGGCTACTCTCTTCCTTTTTATATACCTGTAGAAGCTCTTACTGTCTGTTTTTATATTATTTGCTAGTTTACTCTCATACTCTATCTTCTCCCTCTTTATAATTTTTTTAGTCATCCTTTGCTGGTTTCTAAAAATTTCCCAATCCTCTGGCCTTCCACTATTCTTCGCAACATTGTATGCCTTTTCTTTCAATTTGATACCATCCTTACCTTCCTTAGTTAGCCACGGATGGTTCATCCTTCTCATAGAGCCTTTCTTTCTCACTGGAATATACCTTTGCTGAGAGTTATGAAATATCTCCTTAAATGTCTGCCACTGCTGATCTACCGTCTTACCCTTTAATCTATTTTCCCAGTCCACTTTAGCCAACTCTGTCCTCATACCCTTGTAATTGCCATTATTTAAGTTTAGGACACTAGTTTCAGACCCAAGTTTCTCACCCTCAAACTGAATTTGAAATTCTACCATTCTATGATCACTCTTTCCGAGGGGATCCTTTACTATGAGATCATTAATTAATCCTGTCTCATTACACATTACCAGATCTAAAATAGCCTGCTCCCTGGTTGGTTCCTCAACGTATTGCTCTAAGAAACCATCCCGAATACATTCTATGAACTCGTCCTCAAGGCTACCCTTGCCAATTTGATTTGTCCAATCTATATGATGATTAAAATCGCCCATGATTATTGCAGTACCTTTCTTACAAGCCCCCATTATTTCTTGATTTATTCTCTGTCCTACAGTGTAGCTACTGTTAGGGGGCCTGTAGACCACTCCCACCAGTGACTTCTTACCCTTACTATTTCTTATCTCCATCCAAACTGATTCTACATCTTGAGCTTCTGAGCCAATATCATTCCTCACCACTGCAGTGATCTCATCCTTTATTAACAGAGCTACCCCACCTCCTTTTCCTTTCTGCCTATCCTTCCGAAATGTCAAATACCCCATAATATTTAGTTCCCAGCCTTGGTCACCTTGCAACCACGTCCCTGTAATGGCTATCAGATCATACCCATTTATTTCTATTTGTGCCGTCAACTCATCTATCTTGTTACGAATGCTGCATGCATTCAGATAAAGAGCCTTTAATTTTACCTTGTCATTTTTCCTTACTCTGACTCTATTTTCTGGTGCACTCTTATGCTTGTACGCTCTGCCCCTTCCTGATACATTCTGGTTATCGTTACCCCTGTCGTTGCCCTGCACTATTGCCTTCTCCTTTCTCTGCCTTCCTAAATACCCATTCACCTGAACCCCTATCTTCTATTTCCAGCTTAGCTTTTCTCCCTTCTGATTCTACCCTCAGGTTCCCATCCCCCTGCCAAGCTAGTTTAAACCCTCCCCAACAGCACTAGCAAAACCCCCCGCGAGGATATTGGTCCTTTTCCCGTTTCCGTTGGGGTGCAACCCGTCTGGTTTGTAGAGGTCCCACCTCCCCCAGAAACGATTCCAATTCCTCAGGAATCTAAAGCCCTCCCTCCTACACCATCTCTCCAGCCACGCATTCATCTGCTCTATCTTCCTATTTCTGTACTCACTAGCACGTGGCACTTGTAGTAATCCAGAGATTACTACCTTTGAGGTCCTGCTTTTTAACCTCTTTCCTAGCTCCCTAAACTCTGCCTGCAGGACCTCATCCCTCTTTCTACCTATGTCGTTGCTACCGATATGGACCATGACCTCTGGCTGTTCACCCTCCCCGCTCAGAATACCCTGCAGCCATTCAGTGACATCCTTGACCCTGGAACCAGGAAGGCAACATACCATCCTGGAGTCACGTCTGCGGCCGCAGAAACGCCTGTCTGCTCTCCTAACTATTGAATCCCCTATCACTATTGCTCTCCCTCTCCTCTTCCCCACCTCCTGTGCAGCTGAGCCTTCCATGGTGCTGTGGACTTGGCTCTGGCTGCACTTCCCAGAGGAACCATCGCCCTCACCAGTACTCAGCACCGAATACTGGTTGGTGAGCAAGATGGGCCCAGGGGACTCCTGCACTACCTGCCTGGTCCTCCTCTTCTGTCTGACGATCACCCATTCCCTCTCTGCCTGCATACTCTTAAGCTGCGGGGTGACCACCTCCCGAAACGTGCTATCCACGTAGCTCTCAGCCTCGCGGATGCACAGCAGTGACTGCAGCCGCCGCTCAAGCTCCGTAACCCGGTGCTCGAGCTGCTGTAGCTGGCGACACTTCCCGTACATGTGGTCGTCCAGACAACGGGAGGTGTCCAGGACTTCCCACATGGCACAGGATGTGCATTCCATGGGTGTGAGCTGCCCTGCCATACCTCAGATGTGATTTCCAGTAAAAAAAGTAAAAATTTTAAAGTTTATGGTTTTCCATACAGACTGCATTTGACACATTAGACTCCCAGTGACTCCACCTCATTGTCTCAGTTGTATCTTGCTATGACTTTGATGTGGTGCCTTCCTGGCTGACCTGATTGTTTCCCTGCTGAGGTGTGATGAAAGGCAGTCAGAAAGATTAACTGCAGTCGTCTGAGATTGTACGCTACACAGGCATTGTTCTCTGTCTATATATGCTTTGTCGATTCGTATTCCTTCACTTCACCTGACGAAGGAGCAGCGCTCCGAAAGCTTGTGATTTCAAATAAAACTGGTGTTGTGCGACTTCTCACTTTTGTCCACCCCAGTCCAACACCGGCATCGCCACATCATACCTCTAATTAACAGACGATTTACTAACCTAGCTGGAATAGACTTAAAACTGTAAGAAAGTCAAGTATAAACACTTACCAGCTACTCACCAATCAGCTCCCTCCCCTTGTGCCGACGTCACTTTTTGACTTCTGACGTCACTCTTTCAAAATTCTGCCGGTGCTGAGTTGGTACCGCCGCCTCGCCGCTCCTCCTCGGTCCGCTCTGCCGTCGCCGCCGCCTCGCCGCTCCTCCTCGGTCCGCTCTGCCGCCGCCTCGCCGCTCCTCCTCGGTCCGCTCTGCCGTCGCCGCCGCCTCGCCGCTCCTCCTCGGTCCGCTCTGCCGCCGCCTCGCCGCTCCTCCTCGGTCCGCTCTGCCGTCGCCGCCGCCTCGCCGCTCCTCCTCGGTCCGCTCTGTGTCCACCGCCGCCTCACCGCTCCTCCTCGGTCCGCTCTGCCGCCGCCTCGCCGCTCCTCCACGGTCCGCTCTGTGTCCACCGCCGCCTCACCGCTCCTCCTCGGTCCGCTCTGCCGCCGCCTCGCCGCTCCTCCTCGGTCCGCTCTGTGTCCACCGCCGCCTCACCGCTCCTCCTCGGTCCGCTCTGCCGCCGCCTCGCCGCTCCTCCACGGTCCGCTCTGTGTCCACCGCCGCCTCACCGCTCCTCCTCGGTCCGCTCTGCCGCCGCCTCGCCGCTCCTCCTCGGTCCGCTCTGCCGCCGCCTCACCGCTCCTCCTCGGTCCGCTCTGCCGCCGCCTCACCGCTCCTCCTCGGTCCGCTCTGTGTCCACCGCCGCCTCGCCGCTCCTCCTCGGTCCGCTCTGTGTCCACCGCCGCCTCGCCGCTCCTCCTCGGTCCGCTCTGTGTCCACCGCCGCCTCGCCGCTCCTCCTCGGTCCGCTCTGTGTCCACCGCCGCCTAGCCGCTCCTCCTCGGTCCGCTCTGCCGCCGCCTCACCGCTCCTCCTCGGTCCGCTCTGCCGCCGCCTCACCGCTCCTCCTCGGTCCGCTCTGCCGCCGTCTCACCGCTCCTCCTCGGTCCGCTCTGCCGCCGCCTCACCGCTC
>JASTWF010002286.1:5000-32138 GCA_030390025.1 Squalus acanthias
CCTACAGTGCAGCGCTCCCTCAGTACCGCCCCTCCTACAGTGCAGCGCTCCCTCAGTACCGCCCCTCCTACAGTGCAGCGCTCCCTCAGCACTGCCCCTCCGACAGTGCGGCACTTCCTCACTACTGCCCCTCCGACAGTGCGGCACTCCCTCAGTACTGCCCCTCCGACAGTGCAGCACTCCCTCAGCACTGCCCCTCCGACAGTGCGGCACTTCCTCACTACTGCCCCTCCGACAGTACGGCGCTCCCTCAGTACTGCCCCTCCGACAGTGCGGCACTTCCTCACTACTGTCCCTCCGACAGTGCAGCGCTCCCTCAGTACTGCCCCTCCTACAGTGCAGCGCTCCCTCAGTACTGCCCCTCCGACAGTGCGGCGCTCTCTCAGTACTGCCCCTCCGACAATGCGGCGATCTCTCAGTACTGCCCCTCCGACAGTGCGGCGCTCCCTCAGTACTGCCCCTCCGACAGTGCGGCGCTCCCTCAGTACTGCAACTCCGACAGTGCGACACTCCCTCACTACTGCCCCTCTGACAGTGCGGCGCTCCCTCAGTACTGCCCCTCCTACAGTGCGGCGCACCCTCAGTACTGCCCCCCCTACAGTGCGGCGCTCCCTCAGTACTGCCCCTCCTACAGTGCAGCGCTCCCTCAGTACTGCCCCTCCGACAGTGCGGCACTCCCTCAGTACTGACCCTCTGACAGTACAGCGTTCCCTCAGTACTGTCCCTCAGACAGTGCGGCGCTCCCCCAGTACTGCCCCTCTGACAGTGCGGCGCTCCCTCAGTACTGCCCCTCCGACAGTGCTGCCCCTCCCTCAGTACTGCCCCTCCGACAGTGCGGCGCTCCCTCAGTACTGCCCCTCCGACAGTGCGGCGCTCCCTCAGTACTGCCCCTCCGACAGTGCGGCGCTCCCTCATTACAGCCCCTCCGACAGTGCGGCGCTCCCTCAGTACTGCCCCTCCGACAGTGCGGCGCTCCCTCATTACAGCCCCTCCGACAGTGCGGCGCTCCCTCAGTACTGCCCCTCCGACAGTGCGGCGCTCCCTCAGTACTGCCCCTCCGACAGTGCGGCGCTCCCTCAGTACTGCCCCTCCGACAGTGCGGCGCTCCCTCAGTACTGCCCCTCCGACAGTGCGGCGCTCCCTCATTACAGCCCCTCCGACAGTGCGGCGCTCCCTCAGTACTGCCCCTCCGACAGTGCGGCGCTCCCTCAGTACTGCCCCTCCGACAGTGCGGCGCTCCCTCAGTACTGCCCCTCCGACAGTGCGGCGCTCCCTCAGTACTGCCCCTCTGACAGTGCTGCACTCCCTCAGTACTGCCCCTCCGACAGTGCGGCGCTCCCTCAGTACTGCCCCTCCTGACAGTGCGGCGCTCCCTCAGTACTGCCCCTCCGACAGTGCGGCGCTCCCTCAGTACTGCCCCTCCGACAGTGCGGCGCTCCCTCAGTACTGCCCCTCTGACAGTGCTGCACTCCCTCAGTACTGCCCCTCCGACAGTGCGGCGCTCCCTCAATACTCCTCCTCTGACAGTGCAGCACTCCTGGTACCCCAGCGCCTAAATTGAAAAATTCCCCATCCTCCTGTTCAAATCCCTCCATGGCCCTCGCACCCTCCCTACCTCAGTAGCGTCCTCCAGCCCTACAACCGTCCGAGATCTCTGCGTTCCTCCAATTCTGGCCTCTTGCACATACCCTGATTTGAATGCGGTACCCTTGTTTAAAAAGGGAGAAAAGGATAGACCGAGTAATTACAGGCCAGTCAGCCTAACCTCGGTGGTGGGAAAATTATTGGAAAGAATTCTGAAGGACAGGATAAATCTTCATTTAGAAGGACACGGATTAATCAAGGATAGTCAGCACGGATTTGTTAAGGGAAGGTCGTGTCTGACAAACTTGATTGAATTTTTTGAGGAGGTAACAAGGAGGGTAGATGAGGGTAGTGCGTTTGATGTAGTGTATATGGACTTTAGCAAGGCTTTTGATAAGGTTCCACATGGCAGACTGGTCATGAAGTTAAAAGCCCATGGGATCCAGGGCAAAATGTCAAGTTGGATTCAAAACTGGCTCGGAGACAGGAAGCAGAGGGTAATGGTTGATGGGTGTTTTTGTGACTGGAAGGCTGTTTCCAGTGGGGTTCCGCAGGACTCAGTACTAGGTCCCTTGCTTTCTGTGGTATATATCAATGAGCTAGACTTGAATATAGGGGGTATGATTAAGAAGTTTTGAAGATGATAGTAAAATCAGCCGTGTGGTTGACACGGAAGAAGGAAGCTGTAGACTGCTGGAAGATATCAATAAATTGGTCAGGTGGGCAGAACAGTGGCAAATGGAATTCAATCCGAAGAAGTGTGAGGTCATGCATTTGGGGAGGGCTAACAAGGAAAGGGAATACACATTAAATGGTAGGACACTGAGTAGTGTAGAGGAACAAAGGGACCTTGGAGTGCATGTCCACAGATCCCTGAAGGTAGCAGGACAGGTAGATAAGGTGGTTAAGAAGGCATACGGAATGCTTGCCTTTATTAGCCGTGGCATAGAATACAAGAGCAGGGGGGGGTTATGCTTCAACTGTATAAAATGTTACAGGAAAGATGTGATTGCACTAGAGAGGGTACAAAGGAGATTTACAAGGATGTTGTCGGGAGTTGAGAATCTTAGCTATGAGGAAAGACTGGATAGGCTGGGTTTGTTTTCCTTGGAACAGAGGAGGCTGAGGGGAGACCTTATTGAGGTGTATAAAATTATGAGGGGCCGAGATAGAGTGGATAGAAAGGACCTATTTCCCTTAGCAGAGGGGTCAAAAACCAGGGGGCACAGATTTAAAGTAATTGGGGGAAGGTTTAGAGGGATTTGAGGGGAAATTTCTTCACCTAGAGGGTTGTGGGGGTCTGGAACTCTCTGCCTGAAAGGGTGGTAGAGGCAGGAACCCTAACCACATTTAAAAATAACTTGGATGTGCACTTGGGATGCTGTAACCTGCAGGGCTACGGACCAAGTGCTGGGAAGTGGGATTAGGCTGGATAGCTCTTTGTTGGCCGGCGCGGACACGATGGGCCGAAATGGCCTCCTTCCGTGCTGTAACTTTCTCTCTATGATTCTCTCTCTAATCGCTCCACCATTGGTGGCCGTGCCTTCAGCTGCCTGGGCCCCGAGCTCTGGAATTCCCTCCCTAAACCGCTCCGCCTCTCTCTCCTCCTTTAAGACGCTCCTTAAAACCGACCTCGTTGACCCAGCTTTTGGTCGCCCAGCTTTTGGTCAACACTCTATCTGGATTTGCTGATTGCCCCTCTCCATTCACTGGACGCGTTGAGCCAGAGAGAGTGGAGCCTGTAATCTAGGCCCAGGCTTCCCGCTGGCCGGAGCTGAAGGCCTCCTTGGCCTTTGATTTCAGGCAGGCCTCTCGCGACCACATCCTGGGATTGAGGGCCCTTCCCAGGCCCCCAGGCCCAGCCCCACCCCCCGCGGGCCAGCCCCACTGTCGAGCCCGCCTCACAGTCTGACTCGCTCCCCACATCCTGAGCTGACGGTCAGGGCAGGAAGGGGTGGAGTGAGGGGGAGGGGCCCAGATGTAGAGATTCTCCTCAACACCCGCCTCACATTACATCAGAATGGCATGGCTCCCTCTCTCACCGTCTGACTGTCTCTGTCTCTCTCCCTCTCTCCCCGTCTGACTGTCTCTGTCTCTCTCTCACCGTCTGACTGTCTCTCTCTCTCCCTCTCTCACCGTCTGACTGTCTGTCTCTCTGTCTCTCTCTCCCTCTCTCACCGTCTGACTGTCTCTGTCTCCCTCTCTCACCGTCTGACTGTCTCTCTCTGTCTGCCTGTCTGTCTGTCTCTCTCTCTCTGTCTCTCTCTCTCTCTCTCTGTCTCTCTCTCTGTCTCTGTCTCTCTCTCTCTCTCTCTCTCTGTCTCTGTCTCTCTCTCTGTCTCTGTCTCTCTGTCTCTGTCGCTATCTCTCTGTCTCTCTCTATCTCTGTCTCTCTGTCTCTCTCTCTCTCTCTCTCTGTCTCTGTCACTCTCTCTGTCTCTCTCTCTATCTCTGTCTCTCTGTCTCTCTCTCTCTCTGTCTCTCTCTCTGTCTCTCTCTCTGTCTCTCTCTATCTATCTCTGTCTCTCTCTCTCTCTCTCTCTGTCTGTCTCTCTGTCTGTCTCTCTGTCTATCTCTGTCTCTCTCTGTCTCTCACCCTCTCTCTCTCTCTGTCTCTCTGTCTGTCTCTCTGTCTCTCTCTCTCTGTCTCTGTTTCTGTCACTCTCTCTCCCAGGTGCCCAGTGACTCCCCCCCGACACTGTCTCTCTCTTTCCCCCCCTCACCCCGACAATCCCCCTCCCTCCGCGCCGCACTCTTCCCTTTACCCACTCTGCCCGATCGCGTCAGTAAATGAGTTGGACTCACGGTGGGAGAGCAAGGGAGTGTGGAACCAGCCTTGTGCCATGGTCGACTGGAGCCGGTTGAACTGGCAGCACCCTAGTGTGCACAGATTGCTGAAGGCTTCTGGCAGGGCAGTTAGGGAGGGGTCCCTTTAAACCTGCTCGCAATACCGCAAAGACTAACAGATTTACTGATTGGGTTCCTGAGGAGGAGCCAGGGCCCCATGTTTACAAAGAGCAGGAAGGAACTCTCGGTTTAATAGGGACATCTTTTACTCCCCTCCGACAGTGCGGCGCTCCCGCAGTACTGCCCCTCCGACAGTGCGGCGCTCCCTCAGTACTGCCCCTCCGACAGTGCGGCGCTCCCTCAGTACTGCCCCTCCGACAGTGCGGCGCTCCCTCAGTACTGCCCCTCCGACAGTGCGGCTCTCCCTCAGTACTGCCCCTCCGACAGTGCGGCGCTCCCTCAGTACGCCCCTCCGACAGTGCGGCTCTCCCTCAGTACCGCCCCTCCGACAGTGCGGCGCTCCCTCAGTACTGCCCCTCCGACAGTGCGGCGCTCCCTCAGTACTGCCCCTCCGACAGTGCGGCGCTCCCTCAGTACTGCCCCTCCGACAGTGCGGCGCTCCCTCAGTACTGTCCCTCCGACAGTGCGGCGCTCCCTCAGTACTGCCCCTCCGACAGTGCGGCGCTCCCTCAGTACTGTCCCTCCGACAGTGGGGCGCTCCCTCAGTACTGCCCCTCCGACAGTGCAGCGCTCCCTCAGTACTGCCCCTCCGACAGTGCAGCGCTCCCTCAGTACTGCCCCTCCTACACTGCAGCGCTCCCTCCGTACTGCCCCTCCGACACTGCAGCGCTCCCTCAGTACTGTCCCTCCGACAGTGCGGCGCTCCCTCAGTACTGCCCCTCCGACAGTGCGGCGCACTTCCGTACTGCCCCTCCGACAGTGCGACACTCCCTCAGTACTGCCCCTCTGACAGTGCGGCGCTCTCTCAGTACTGCCCCTCCGACAGTGCGGCGCTACCTCAGTACTGCCCCTCCCACAGTGCAGCGCTCCCTCAGTACTGCCCCTCCGACAGTGCGGCGCTCCCTCAGTACTGCCCCTCCGACAGTGCGGCGCTCCCTCAGTACTGCAGCTCCGACAGTGCGACGCTCCCTCAGTACTGCCCCTCCGACAGTGCGGCGCTCCCTCAGTACTGCCCCTCCGACAGTGCGGCGCTCCCTCAGTACTGCCCCTCCGACAGTGCGGCGCTCCCTCAGTACTGCCCCTCCGACAGTGCGGCGCTCTCTCAGTACTGCCCCTCCGACAGTGCGGCGCTCCCTCAGTACTGCCCCTCCGACAGTGCGGCGCTCCCTCAGTACTGCCCCTCCGACAGTGCGGCGCTCCCTCAGTACTGCCCCATCGACAGTGCAGCACTCCCTCAGTACTGCCCCTCCGACAGTGCGACACTCCCTCAGTACCGCCCCTGCGACAGTGCAGCACTCCCTCAGTACCGCCCCTCCGACAGTGCAGCACTCCCTCAGTACAGCCCCTCCTACAGTGCAGCTCTCCCTCAGTACAGTCCCTCCGACAGTGCGGCGCTCCCTCATTACTGCCCCTCCGATAGTGCGGTGCTCCCTCAGTACTGCCCCTCCGACAGTGCAGCCCTCCCTCCGTACTGCCCCTCCGACAGCGCGGCGCTCCCTCAGTAATGCCCATCCGATAGTGCGGCACTCCCTCAGTACTGCCCCTCCGACAGTGCGGCGCTCCCTCAGTAATGCCCATCCGATAGTGTGGCGCTCCCGCAGTACTGCCCCTCCGACAGTGCAGCGCTCACTCAGTACTGCCCCTCCGACAGTGCGGCACTCCCTCAGTTCTGCCCCTCTGACAGTGCGGCATTCCTTCAGTCCTGCCCCTCCGACAGTGCGGCACTCCCTCAGTTCTGCCCCTCTGACAGTGCGGCATTCCTTCAGTCCTGCCTCTCCGACAGTGCGGCGATCCCTCAGTACTGCTCCTCCGACAGTGCGACGCTCCCTCAGTACTGCCCCTCCGACAGTGCAACGCTCCCTCAGTACTGCCCCTCCGACAGTGCAACGCTCCCTCAGTACTGCCCCTCCGACAGTGCAACGCTCCCTCAGTACTGCCCCTCCTACAGTGCAGCTCTCCCTCAGTGGTGCCCCACCGATAGTGCGGCGCTCCCTCAGTACTGCCCCTCCGACAGTGCGGCGCTCCCTCAGTACTGCCCTCCTACACTGCAGCGCTCCCTCTGTACTGCCCATCCGACAGTGCAGCACTCCCTCAGTACTGCCCCTTCGACAGTGCGGCGCTCCCTCAGTACTGCCCCTCCGACAGTGCGGCGCTCCCTCAGTAATGCCCATCCGACAGTACAGCACTCCCTCAGTACTGCCCCTTCGACAGTGCGGCGCTCCTTCAGTACTGCCCCTCCGACAGTGTGGCGCTCCCTCAGTACTGCCCCTCCGACAGTGCGGCGCTCCCTCAGTACCGACCCTCCGACAGTGCGAAGCTCCCTCAGTACTGCCCCTCCGACAGTGCGGCGCTCCCTCAGTACTGCCCCTCCCAAAGTGCGGCGCTTTCTCTGTACTGCCCCTCCGACAGTGCAGCGCTCCCTCAGTACTGCCCCTCCGACAGTGCGTCTCTCCCTCAGTACTGACCCTCCGACAGTGCGGCGCTCCCTCAGTACTGCCCCTCCGACAGTGCGGCGCTCCCTCAGTACTGCCCCTTCGACAGCGTGGCGCTCCCTCAGTACTGCTCCTCCGACAGTGCAGCGCTCCCTCAGTACTGCCCCTCCGACAGTGCGGCGCTCCCTCAGTACTGCCCCTCCGACAGTGCGGCGCTCCCTCAGTACTGCCCCTCCGACTGTGCGGCGCTCCCTCAGTACTGCCCCTGCGACAGTGCGGCGCTCCCTCAGTACTGCCCCTCTGACAGTGCAGGCGCTCCCTCAGTACTGCCCCTCCGACAGTGCGGCGCTCCCTCAGTACTGACCCTCCGACAGTGCGGCGCTCCCTCAGTACTGCCCCTCCGACAGTGCGGCGCTCCCTCAGTACTGCCCCTCGACAGTGCGGCGCTCCCACAGTACTGACCCTCCGACAGTGCAGCGCTCCCTCAGTACTGCCCCTCCGACAGTGCGGCGCTCCCTCAGTACTGCCCCTCCGACAGTGCGGCGCTCCCTCAGTACTGCCCCTCCGACTGTGCGGCGCTCCCTCAGTACTGCCCCTCCGACAGTGCGGCGCTCCCTCAGTACTGCCCCTCTGACAGTGCAGCGCTCCCTCAGTACTGCCCCTCCGACAGTGCAGCGCTCCCTCAGTACTGTCCCTCCGACAGTGCGGCGCTCCCTCAGTACTGCCCCTCCGACAGTGCGGCGCACTTCAGTACTGCCCCTCCGACAGTGCGACACTCCCTCAGTACTGCCCCTCCTGACAGTGCGGCGCTCTCTCAGTACTGCCCCTCCGACAGTGCGGTGCTCTCTCAGTACTGCCCCTCCGACAGTGCGGCGCTCCCTCAGTACTGCCCCTCCGACAGTGCAGCGCTCCCTCAGTACTGCCCCTCCGACAGTGCGGCGCTCCCTCAGTACTGCCCCTCCGACAGTGCGGCGCTCCCTCAGTACTGCCCTCCGACAGTGCGACACTCCCTCAGTACTGCCCCTCCGACAGTGCGGCGCTCCCTCAGTACTGCCCCTCCGACAGTGCGGCGCTCCCTCAGTACTGCCCCTCCGACAGTGCAGCTCTCCCTCAGTACTGCCCCTCCGACAGTGCGGCGCTCCCTCAGTACTGCCCCTCCGACAGTGCGGCGCTCCTCAGTACTGCCCCTCCGACAGTGCGGCGCTCCCTCAGTACTGCCCCTCCGACAGTGCGGCGCTCCCTCAGTACTGCCCCTCCGACAGTGCGGCGCTCCCTCAGTACTGCCCCTCCGACAGTGCGGCGCTCCCTCAGTACTGCCCCTCCGACAGTGCGGCGCTCCCTCAGTACTGCCCCTCCGACAGTGCGGCGCTCCCTCAGTACTGCCCCATCGACAGTGCAGCACTCCCTCAGTACTGCCCCTCCGACAGTGCAGCACTCCCTCAGTACTGCCCCTCCGACAGTGCGGCGCTCCCTCAGTACTGCCCCATCGACAGTGCAGCACTCCCTCAGTACTGCCCCTCCGACAGTGCGGCGCACTTCCGTACTGCCCCTCCGACAGTGCGACCCTCCCTCAGTACTGCCCCTCCGACAGTGCGGCGCTCTCTCAGTACTGCCCCTCCGACAGTGCGGCGCTCCCTCAGTACTGCCCCTCCGACAGTGCGACACTCCCTCAGTACCGCCCCTGCGACAGTGCAGCACTCCCTCAGTACCGCCCCTCCGACAGTGCAGCACTCCCTCAGTACAGCCCCTCCTACAGTGCAGCTCTCCCTCAGTACAGCCCCTCCGACAGTGCGGCGCTCCCTCATTACTGCCCCTCCGATAGTGCGGTGCTCCCTCAGTACTGCCCCTCCGACAGTGCAGCGCTCCCTCCGTACTGCCCCTCCGACAGTGCGGCGCTCCCTCAGTAATGCCCATCCGATAGTGCGGCACTCCCTCAGTACTGCCCCTCCGACAGTGCGGCGCTCCCTCAGTAATGCCCATCCGATAGTGAGGCGCTCCCGCAGTACTGCCCCTCCGACAGTGCAGCGCTCCCTCCGTACTGCCCCTCCGACAGTGCGGCGCTCCCTCAGTAATGCCCATCCGATAGTGTGGCGCTCCCGCAGTACTGCCCCTCCGACAGTGCAGCGCTCACTCAGTACTGCCCCTCCGACAGTGCGGCACTCCCTCAGTTCTGCCCCTCTGACAGTGCGGCATTCCTTCAGTCCTGCCCCTCCGACAGTGCGGCACTCCCTCAGTTCTGCCCCTCTGACAGTGCGGCATTCCTTCAGTCCTGCCTCTCCGACAGTGCGGCGATCCCTCAGTACTGCTCCTCCGACAGTGCGACGCTCCCTCAGTACTGCCCCTCCGACAGTGCAACGCTCCCTCAGTACTGCCCCTCCGACAGTGCAACGCTCCCTCAGTACTGCCCCTCCGACAGTGCAACGCTCCCTCAGTACTGCCCCTCCTACAGTGCAGCTCTCCCTCAGTGGTGCCCCACCGATAGTGCGGCGCTCCCTCAGTACTGCCCCTCCGACAGTGCGGCGCTCCCTCAGTACTGCCCCTCCTACACTGCAGCGCTCCCTCTGTACTGCCCATCCGACAGTGCAGCACTCCCTCAGTACTGCCCCTTCGACAGTGCGGCGCTCCCTCAGTACTGCCCCTCCGACAGTGCGACACTCCCTCAGTACCGCCCCTGCGACAGTGCAGCACTCCCTCAGTACCGCCCCTCCGACAGTGCAGCACTCCCTCAGTACAGCCCCTCCGACAGTGCAGCTCTCCCTCAGTACAGCCCCTCCGACAGTGCAGCGCTCCCTCATTACTGCCCCTCCGATAGTGCGGTGCTCCCTCAGTACTGCCCCTCCGACAGTGCAGCGCTCCCTCCGTACTGCCCCTCCGACAGTGCGGCGCTCCCTCAGTAATGCCCATCCGATAGTGCGGCACTCCCTCAGTACTGCCCCTCCGACAGTGCGGCGCTCCCTCAGTAATGCCCATCCGATAGTGCGGCGCTCCCGCAGTACTGCCCCTCCGACAGTGCAGCGCTCCCTCCGTACTGCCCCTCCGACAGTGCGGCGCTCCCTCAGTAATGCCCATCCGATAGTGTGGCGCTCCCGCAGTACTGCCCCTCCGACAGTGCAGCGCTCACTCAGTACTGCCCCTCCGACAGTGCGGCACTCCCTCAGTTCTGCCCCTCTGACAGTGCGGCATTCCTTCAGTCCTGCCCCTCCGACAGTGCGGCACTCCCTCAGTTCTGCCCCTCTGACAGTGCGGCATTCCTTCAGTCCTGCCTCTCCGACAGTGCGGCGATCCCTCAGTACTGCTCCTCCGACAGTGCGACGCTCCCTCAGTACTGCCCCTCCGACAGTGCAACGCTCCCTCAGTACTGCCCCTCCGACAGTGCAACGCTCCCTCAGTACTGCCCCTCCGACAGTGCAACGCTCCCTCAGTACTGCCCCTCCTACAGTGCGGCGCTCCCTCAGTACTGCCCCTCCGACAGTGCAACGCTCCCTCAGTACTGCCCCTCCTACAGTGCGGCTCTCCCTCAGTGGTGCCCCACCGATAGTGCGGCGCTCCCTCAGTACTGCCCCTCCGACAGTGCGGCGCTCCCTCAGTACTGCCCCTCCTACACTGCAGCGCTCCCTCTGTACTGCCCATCCGACAGTGCAGCACTCCCTCAGTACTGCCCCTTCGACAGTGCGGCGCTCCTTCAGTACTGCCCCTCCGACAGTGTGGCGCTCCCTCAGTACTGCCCCTCCGACAGTGCGGCGCTCCCTCAGTACCGACCCTCCGACAGTGCGAAGCTCCCTCAGTACTGCCCCTCCGACAGTGCGGCGCTCCCTCAGTACTGCCCCTCCCAAAGTGCGGCGCTTTCTCAGTACTGCCCCTCCGACAGTGCGGCGCTCCCTCAGTACTGCCCCTCCGACAGTGCGGCGCTCCCTCAGTACTGCCCCTTCGACAGCGTGGCGCTCCCTCAGTACTGCTCCTCCGACAGTGCAGCGCTCCCTCAGTACTGCCCGTCCGACAGTGCGGCGCTCCCTCAGTACTGCCCCTCCGACAGTGCGGCGCTCCCTCAGTACTGCCCCTCCGACTGTGCGGCGCTCCCTCAGTACTGCCCCTGCGACAGTGCGGCGCTCCCTCAGTAGTGCCCCTCTGACAGTGCGGCGCTCCCTCAGTACTGCCCCTCCAACAGTGCGGCGCTCCCTCAGTACTGCCCCTCCGACAGTGCGGCGCTCCCTCAGTACTACTCCTCCGACAGTGCAGCGCTCCCTCAGTACTGTCCCTCCGACAGTGCGGCGCTCCCTCAGTACTGCCCCTCTGACAGTGCGGCGCTCCCTCAGTACTGCCCTTCCGACAGTGCGGCGCACTTCCGTACTGCCCCTCCGACAGTGCGACACTCCCTCAGTACTGCCCCTCTGACAGTGCGGCGCTCTCTCAGTACTGCCCCTCCGACAGTGCGGCGCTCCCTCAGTACTGCCCCTCCGTCACTGCGGCACTCTCTCAGTTCTGCCCCTCTGACAGTGCGGCATTCCTTCAGTCCTGCCCCTCCGACAGTGCGGCGCTCCCTCAGTACTGCTCCTCCGACAGTGCGACGCTCCCTCAGTACTGCCCCTCCGACAGTGCAACGCTCCCTCAGTACTGCCCCTCCGACAGTGCAACGCTCCCTCAGTACTGCCCGTCCGACCGTGCAACGCTCCCTCAGTACTGCCCCTCCAACAGTGCAGCTCTCCCTCAGTGGTGCCCCTCCGATAGTGCGGCGCTCCCTCAGTACTGCCCCTCCGACAGTGCGGCGCTCCCTCAGTACTGCCCCTCCTACACTGCAGCGCTCCCTCCGTACTGCCCCTCCGACAGTGCGGCGCTCCCTCAGTAATGCCCATCCGACAGTGCAGCACTCCCTCAGTACTGCCCCTTCGACAGTGCGGCGCTCCCTCAGTAATGCCCATCTGACAGTGCAGCACTCCCTCAGTACTGCCCCTTCGACAGTGCGGCGCTCCCTCAGTACTGCCCCTCCAACAGTGCGGCGCTCCCTCAGTACTGCCCCTCCGACACTGCAGCGCTCCCTCCGTACTGCCCCTCCGACAGTGCGGCGCTCCCTCAGTAATGCCCATCCGACAGTGCAGCACTCCCTCAGTACTGCCCCTCCGACAGTGCGGCGCTCCCTCAGTACTGCCCCTCCGATAGTGCGGCGCTCCCTCAGTACCGACCCTCCGACAGTGCGAAGCTCCCTCAGTACTGCCCCTCCGACAGTGCGGCGCTCCCTCAGTACTGCCCCTCCCAAAGTGCGGCGCTTTCTCAGTACTGTCCCTCCGACAGTGCAGCGCTCCCTCAGTACTGCCCCTCTGACAGCGAGGCGCTCCCTCAGTACTGCCCCTCCGACAGTGCGGCTCTCCCTCAGTACTGACCCTCCGACAGTGCGGCGCTCCCTCAGTACTGCCCCTCCGACAGTGCGGCGCTCCCTCAGTACTGCCCCTTCGACAGCGTGGCGCTCCCTCAGTACTGCTCCTCCGACAGTGCAGCGCTCCCTCAGTACTGCCCCTCCGACAGTGCGGCGCTCCCTCAGTACTGCCCCTCCGACAGTGCGGCGCTCCCTCAGTACTGCCCCTACGACTGTGCGGCGCTCCCTCAGTACTGCCCCTGCGACAGTGCGGCGCTCCCTCAGTACTGCTCCTCCGACAGTGCAGCGCTCCCTCAGTCCTGTCCCTCCGACAGTGCGGCGCTCCCTCAGTACTGCCCCTCCGACAGTGCGGCGCACTCCGTACTGCCCCTCCGACAGTGCGACACTCCCTCAGTACTGCCCCTCCGACAGTGCGGCGCTCCCTCAGTACTGCCCCTCCGACAGTGCGGCGCTCCCTCAGTACTGCAGCTCCGACAGTGCGACACTCCCTCAGTACTGCCCCTCCGACAGTGCGGCGCTCCCTCAGTACTGCCCCTCCGACAGTGCGGCGCTCCCTCAGTACTGCCCCTCCGACAGTGCGGCGCTCCCTCAGTACTGCCCCTCCGACAGTGCGGCGCTCTCTCAGTACTGCCCCTCCGACAGTGCGGCGCTCCCTCAGTACTGCCCCTCCGACAGTGCGGCGCTCCCTCAGTACTGCCCCTCCGACAGTGCGGCGCTCCCTCAGTACTGCCCCATCGACAGTGCAGCACTCCCTCAGTACTGCCCCTCCGACAGTGCGGCGCACTTCCGTACTGCCCCTCCGACAGTGTGACCCTCCCTCAGTACTGCCCCTCCCACAGTGCAGCGCTCCCTCAGTACTGCCCCTCCCACAGTGCGGCGCTCTCTCAGTACTGCCCCTCCGACAGTGCGGCGCTCCCTCAGTACTGCCCCTCCGACAGTGCGGCGCTCCCTCAGTACTGCAGCTCCGACAGTGCGACACTCCCTCAGTACTGCCCCTCCGACAGTGCGGCGCTCCCTCAGTACTGCCCCTCCGACAGTGCGGCGCTCCCTCAGTACTGCCCCTCCGACAGTGCGGCGCTCCCTCAGTACTGCCCCTCCGACAGTGCGGCGCTCTCTCAGTACTGCCCCTCCGACAGTGCGGCGCTCCCTCAGTACTGCCCCTCCGACAGTGCGGCGCTCCCTCAGTACTGCCCCTCCGACAGTGCGGCGCTCCCTCAGTACTGCCCCATCGACAGTGCAGCACTCCCTCAGTACTGCCCCTCCGACAGTGCGGCGCACTTCCGTACTGCACCTCCGACAGTGCGACCCTCGCTCAGTACTGCCACTCCCACAGTGCAGCGCTCCCTCAGTACTGCCCCTCCCACAGTGCGGCGCTCTCTCAGTACTGCCCCTCCGACAGTGCGGCGCTCCCTCAGTACTGCCCCTCCGACCGTGCGACACTCCCTCAGTACCGCCCCTGCGACAGTGCAGCACTCCCTCAGTACCGCCTCTCCGACAGTGCAGCACTCCCTCAGTACAGCCCCTCCTACAGTGCAGCTCTCCCTCAGTACAGCCCCTCCGACAGTGCGGCGCTCCCTCATTACTGCCCCTCCGATAGTACGGTGCTCCCTCAGTACTGCCCCTCCGACAGTGCAGCGCTCCCTCCGTACTGCCCCTCCGACAGTGCGGCGCTCCCTCAGTAATGCCCATCCGATAGTGCGGCACTCCCTCAGTACTGCCCCTCCGACAGTGCGGCGCTCCCTCAGTAATGCCCATCCGATAGTGTGGCGCTCCCGCAGTACTGCCCCTCCGACAGTGCAGCGCTCCCTCCGTACTGCCCCTCCGACAGTGCGGCGCTCCCTCAGTAATGCCCATCCGATAGTGTGGCGCTCCCGCAGTACTGCCCCTCCGACAGTGCAGCGCTCACTCAGTACTGCCCCTCCGACAGTGCGGCACTCCCTCAGTTCTGCCCCTCTGACAGTGCGGCATTCCTTCAGTCCTGCCCCTCCGACAGTGCGGCACTCCCTCAGTTCTGCCCCTCTGACAGTGCGGCATTCCTTCAGTCCTGCCTCTCCGACAGTGCGGCGATCCCTCAGTACTGCTCCTCCGACAGTGCGACGCTCCCTCAGTACTGCCCCTCCGACAGTGCAACGCTCCCCCAGTACTGCCCCTCCGACAGTGCAACGCTCCCTCAGTACTGCCCCTCCGACAGTGCAACGCTCCCTCAGTACTGCCCCTCCTACAGTGCAGCTCTCCCTCAGTGGTGCCCCACCGATAGTGCGGCGCTCCCTCAGTACTGCCCCTCCGACAGTGCGGCGCTCCCTCAGTACTGCCCCTCCTACACTGCAGCGCTCCCTCTGTACTGCCCATCCGACAGTGCAGCACTCCCTCAGTACTGCCCCTTCGACAGTGCGGCGCTCCCTCAGTACTGCCCCTCCGACAGTGCGGCGCTCCCTCAGTAATGCCCATCCGACAGTACAGCACTCCCTCAGTACTGCCCCTTCGACAGTGCGGCGCTCCTTCAGTACTGCCCCTCCGACAGTGTGGCGCTCCCTCAGTACTGCCCCTCCGACAGTGCGGCGCTCCCTCAGTACCGACCCTCCGACAGTGCGAAGCTCCCTCAGTACTGCCCCTCCGACAGTGCGGCGCTCCCTCAGTACTGCCCCTCCCAAAGTGCGGCGCTTTCTCAGTACTGCCCCTCCGACAGTGCAGCGCTCCCTCAGTACTGCCCCTCCGACAGTGCGTCTCTCCCTCAGTACTGACCCTCCGACAGTGCGGCGCTCCCTCAGTACTGCCCCTCCGACAGTGCGGCGCTCCCTCAGTACTGCCCCTTCGACAGCGTGGCGCTCCCTCAGTACTGCTCCTCCGACAGTGCAGCGCTCCCTCAGTACTGCCCCTCCGACAGTGCGGCGCTCCCTCAGTACTGCCCCTCCGACAGTGCGGCGCTCCCTCAGTACTGCCCCTCCGACTGTGCGGCGCTCCCTCAGTACTGCCCCTGCGACAGTGCGGCGCTCCCTCAGTAGAGCCCCTCTGACAGTGCGGCGCTCCCTCAGTACTGCCCCTCCAACAGTGCGGCGCTCCCTCAGTACTGCCCCTCCGACAGTGCGGCGCTCCCTCAGTACTACTCCTCCGACAGTGCAGCGCTCCCTCAGTACTGCCCCTCCGACAGTGCGGCGCTCCCTCAGTACTGCCCCTCTGACAGTGCGGCGCTCCCTCAGTACTGCCCCTCCGACAGTGCGGCGCACTTCCGTACTGCCCCTCCGACAGTGCGACACTCCCTCAGTACTGCCCCTCTGACAGTGCGGCGCTCTCTCAGTACTGCCCCTCCGACAGTGCGGCGCTCCCTCAGTACTGCCCCTCCGACAGTGCTGGCGCTCTCTCAGTACTGCCCCTCCGACAGTGCGGCGCTCCCTCAGTACTGCCCCTCCGACAGTGCGACACTCCCTCAGTACCGCCGCTGCGACAGTGCAGCACTCCCTCAGTACCGCCCCTCCGACAGTGCAGCACTCCCTCAGTACTGCCCCTCCTACAGTGCAGCTCTCCCTCAGTGGTGCCCCTCCGACAGTGCGGCGCTCCCTCATTACTGCCCCTCCGATAGTGCGGTGCTCCCTCAGTACTGCCCCTCCGACAGTGCAGCGCTCCCTCCGTACTGCCCCTCCGACAGTGCGGCGCTCCCTCAGTAATGCCCATCCGATAGTGCGGCACTCCCTCAGTACTGCCCCTCCGACAGTGCAGCGCTCCCTCAGTAATGCCCATCCGATAGTGTGGCGTTCCCGCAGTACTGCCCCTCCGACAGTGCGGCACTCCCTCAGTAATGCCCATCCGATAGTGCGGCACTCCCTCAGTACTGCCCCTCCGACAGTGCGGCGCTCCCTCAGTACTGGTCCTCCGACAGTGCGGCGCTCCCTCAGTAATGCCCATCCGATAGTGTGGCGTTCCCGCAGTACTGCCCCTCCGACAGTGCAGTGCTCCCTCCGTACTGGTCCTCCGACAGTGCGGCGCTCCCTCAGTAATGCCCATCCGATAGTGTGGCGCTGCCGCAGTACTGCCCCTCCGACAGTGCAGCGCTCACTCAGTACTGCCCCTCCGTCACTGCGGCACTCTCTCAGTTCTGCCCCTCTGACAGTGCGGCATTCCTTCAGTCCTGCCCCTCCGACAGTGCGGCGTTCCCTCAGTACTGCTCCTCCGACAGTGCGACGCTCCCTCAGTACTGCCCCTCCGACATTGCAACGCTCCCTCAGTACTGCCCCTCCTACAGTGCAGCTCTCCCTCAGTGGTGCCCCTCCGACAGTGCGGCACTCCCTCAGTACTGTCCCTCCGACAGTGCGGCACTCCCTCAGTTATGCCCCTCCGACAGTGCGGCGCTCTTCAGTACTGCCTCTCCGACAGTGCGACACTCCCTCAGTACTGCCCCTCCGATAGTGCGGCGCTTTCTCAGTACAGCCCCTCCGACAGTGCGGCGTTCCCTCAGTACTGCCCCTCCGACAGTGCGGCGCTCCCTCAGTACTGCCCCTCCGACAGTGCGGCGCTCCCTCAGTACTTCCTCTCCGAAAGTGCGGCACTCCCTCAGTACTGCCCCTCTGACAGTGCGGCGCTCCCTCAGTACTTCCTCTCCGAAAGTGCGGCACTCCCTCAGTACTGCCCCTCTGACAGTGCGGCGCTCCCTCAGTACTGCCCCTCCGACAGTGCGGCGCTCCCTCAGTACTTCAGCTGCAACAGTGCGATGCTCCCTCAGTACTGCCTCTCCGACAGTGCGGCGCTCCCTCAATACTCCTCCTCTGACAGTGCAGCACTCCTGGTACCCCAGCGCCTAAATTTAAAATTTCCCCATCCTCCTGTTCAAATCCCTCCGTGGCCCTCGCACCCTCCCTACCTCAGTAGCGTCCTCCAGCCCTACAACATAGAAACATAGAAACATAGAATCTAGGAGCAGGAGTAGGCCATTCGGCCCGTCGAGCCTGCTCCGCCATTCAATACGATCATGGCTGATCATCCAAATCCAGCACCCTGTCCCTGCCCCAATCCCCACAGTACTCACATCCCACCCTTCCCCCGTAACCCCACGCATTTAATTCCCCCTAACATATCCCATCCTATCCCCATAACCCCACATATTTAATCCCCCCTAACACTAAGGGTCAATTTATCATAGCCAAATCAACCTAACCCACACATTTTTGGACAACCATCCGAGATCTCTGCGTTTTTCCAATTTTGGCCTCTTGCACATACCCCGATTTTAATGTGGTACCCTTGTTTAAAAAGGGAGAAAAGGATTGACCGAGTAATTACAGGCCAGTCAGCCTAACCTCGGTGGTGGGAAAATTATTGGAAAAAATTCTGAAGGACAGGAGAGATCTTCATTTAGAAAGACATGGATTAATCAAGGATAGTCAGCACGGATTTGTTAAGGGAAGGTCGTGTCTGACAAACTTGATTGAATTTTTTCAGGAGGTAACAAGGAGGGTAGATGAGGGTAGTGCGTTTGATGTAGTGTATATGGACTTTAGCAAGGCTTTTGATAAGGTTCCACATGGCAGACTGGTCATGAAGTTAAAAGCCCATGGGATCCAGGGCAAAATGTCAAGTTGGATTCAAAACTGGCTCGGAGGCAGGAAGCAGAGGGAAATGGTTGATGGGTGTTTTGTGACTGGAAGGCTGTTTCCAGTGGGGTTCCGCAGGACTCAGTACTAGGTCCCTTGCTTTTTGTGGTATATATCAATGATCTAGACTTGAATATAGTGGGTATGATTAAGAAGTTTGCAGATGATACTAAAATCGGCTGTGTGGTTGATACTGAAGAAGGAAGCTGCAGACTGCAGGAAGATATCAATAAATTGGTCAGGTGGGCAGAACAGGGCAGGAAGGGGTGGAGTGAGGGGGAGGGGCCCAGATGTAGAGATTCTCCACAACACCCGCCTCACATTACATCAGAATGGCATCGCTCCCTCTCTCACCGTCTGTCTGTCTCTGTCTCTCGCTCCCTCTCTCACCGTCTGTCTGTCTCTGTCTCTCGCTCCCTCTCTCACCGTCTGACTGTCTCTGTCTCTCTCCCTCTCTCACCGTCTGACTGTCTCTGTCTCTCTCTCTCTCTGTGTCTCTCTCTGTCTCTCTCTCTCTCTCTGTCTCTCTCTCTCTTTCTCTCTGTCTCTCTCTCTCTCTCTGTCTCTCTCTCTCTTTCTCTCTGTGTCTCTCTCTCTCTCTGTCTCTCTCCCTCTGTCTCTCTCTCTCTGTCTCTCTCTCTCTGTCTCTGTCTCTCTCTCTCTTTCTCTCTGTCTCTCTCTCTCTCTCTGTCTCTCTCTCTCTCTCTGTCTCTCTCTCTCGCTCTCTCTATCTCTCTCTCCCTCTCTCACCGTCTGTCTCTCTCTGTCTCTCTCTCTCTGTCTGTCTCTCTCTCTCTCTCTGTCTCTGTCTCTCTTTCTCTCTGTCTCTCTCTCTCTCTCTGTCTCTCTCTCTTTCTCTCTGTCTCTCTCTCTCTCTCTGTCTCTCTCTCTCTTTCTCTCTGTCTCTCTTTCTCTCTGTCTCTCTCTCTGTCTCTCTCTCTCTCTCTGTCTCTCTCTCTGTCACTCTCTCTCTTTCTCTCTGTCTCTCTCTCTCTGTCTCTCTCTCTCTCTCTCTCTGTGTCTCTCTCTGTCTCTCTCTCTCTCTCTGTCTCTCTCTTTCTTTCTCTCTGTCTCTCTCTCTCTCTGTCTCTCTCTCTTTCTCTCTGTGTGTCTCTCTCTCTGTCTCTCTCCCTCTGTCTCTCTCTCTCTCTCTCTCTGTCTCTGTCTCTCTCTCTCTTTCTCTCAGTCTCTCTCTCTCTGTCTCTCTCTCTCTGTCTTTCTCTCTCGCTCTCTCTATCTCTCTCTCCCTCTCTCACCGTCTGTCTCTCTCTGTCACTCTCTCTCTCTCTCTGTCTCTCTCTCTCTCTCTGTCTCTCTTTCTCTCTGTCTCTCTCTCTCTCTCTGTCTCTCTCTCTTTCTCTCTGTCTCTCTCTCTCTCTCTGTCTCTCTCTCTCTTTCTCTCTGTCTCTCTCTCTCTCTGTCTCTCTCTCTCTTTCTCTCTGTCTCTCTCTCTGTCTCTCTCTGTCTCTCTCTCTCTGTCACTCTCTCTCTTTCTCTGTCTCTCTCGCTCTCTTTTTCTCTCTCTCTCTCTCGCTGTCTGTCTCTCTCTCTCTCTCGCTGTCTCTCTCTCTGTCACTCTCTCTCTCTCTCTGTCTCTCTCGCTCTCTCTTTCTGTCTGTCTCTCTCTCTCTGTCTCTCTCTCTCTCTCTCTGTCTATGTCTCTCTCTTTTTCTGTCTCTCTCTCTCTCTCTCTTTCTGAGGCTGAGCCAGAAGTTTCACAACCTTGTTGTTGTCTTTGACCTTGAGTTGAGCTTCCGACCACACATCCGCTCCGACACCAAGACCGCCTTTTTCCACCTCCGTAACGTGGCCCGCCTCCGCCCCCTGCCTCAGCCTGTCAGCTGCTCAAACCCTCGGCCCTGCCTCTAGTGCAGAGTCATACCGGCACAGAAGGAGGCCATTCGGTCTCCGGACTATTACCCTAATCCCGTTCACCCATCACCCCCTGTGCTCGCTGACCTACATTGGCTGCCGGTCCGGCAACGCCTCGATTTTAAAATTCTTATCCTTTGTATTCAAATCCCTCCGTGGCCTCCTCGCCCCCTCCCACCCCTCGCCCCCTCCCACCCCGCTCTATCTCTGTGACCTCCTCCAGCCCCTACAACCCTCCACGATCTCCGCGCTCCACCAATTCTGGCCTCTTGTGCATCCCCCGATTCCCATCGTTGCACCATTGGCGGCCGTGCCTTCAGCTGCCTGGGCCCCGAGCTCTGGAATTATCTCCCTAAACCTCTCTCACTCCTCCTTCCTCCGTTGAATTCTCTGCCCCAGAGGGCTGTGACTGCTCAGTCGTTGAGAATATTCCAAACTGAGATCGATAGATTTTTGGGAATTAAGGGAATCGAGGGATATGGAGATAGGGCGGGAAAGTGGAGTTGAGGTCGAAGATCAGCCATGATCTTATTGAATGGCGGAGCAGGCTTGAGGGGGCGAATGGCCGACTCCTGCTCCTAATTCTAATGTTTCTTATGTTAACCAGACCAGAACTGTGCACAGTGCTCCAAGTGTGGTCGAACCAGACCAGAACTGTGCACAGTGCTCCAAGTGTGGTCTAACCAGACCAGAACTGTGCCCAGTGCTCCAAGTGTGGTCTAACGAGACCAGAACTGTGCACAGTGCTCCAAGTGTGGTCTAACGAGACCGGAACTGTGCACAGTGCTCCAAGTGTGGTCCAACCAGACCAGAACTGTGCACAGTGCTCCAAGTGTGGTCTAACCAGACCAGAACTGTACACAGTGCTCCAAGTGTGGTCTAACCAGACCAGAACTGTGCACAGTGCTCCAAGTGTGGTCCAACCAGACCAGAACTGTGCACAGTGCTCCAAGTGTGGTCTAACCAGACCAGAACTGTGCAGAGTGCTCCAAGTGTGGTCTAACCAGACCGGAACTGTGCACAGTGCTCCAAGTGTGGTCTAACCAGACCAGAACTGTGCACAGTGCTCCAAGTGTGGTCTAACCAGACCAGAACTGTGCACAGTGCTCCAAGTGTGGTCTAACCAGACCAGAACTGTGCACAGTGCTCCAAGTGTGGTCTAACCAGACCAGAACTGTGCACAGTGCTCCAAGTGTGGTCCAACCAGACCAGAACTGTGCACAGTGCTCCAAGTGTGGTCTAACCAGACCAGAACTGTGCACAGTGCTCCAAGTGTGGTCTAACCAGACCAGAACTGTGTAAAGTGCTCCAAGTGTGTTCCAACCAGACCAGAACTGTGTACAGTGCTCCAAGTGTGGTCTAACCAGACCAGAACTGTGCACAGTACTCCAAGTGTGCTCTAACCAGACCGGAACTGTGCACAGTGCTCCCAGTGTGGTCGAACCAGACCAGAACTGTGCACAGTGCTCCAAGTGTGGTCTAACCAGACCAGAACTGCGCACAGTGCTCCAAGTGTGGTCTAACCAGACCAGAACTGTGCACAGTGCTCCCAGTGCGGTCTAACCAGACCAGAACTGTGCACAGTGCTCCCAGTGCGGTCTAACCAGACCAGAACTGTGCACATTGCTCCAAGTGCGGTCTAACCAGACCAGAACTGTGCACAGTGCTCCAAGTGCGGTCTAACCAGACCAGAACTGTGCACAGTGCTCCAAGTGCGGTCTAACCAGACCAGAACTGTGCACAGTGCTCCAAGTGTGGTCTAAGCAGTCCGGAACTGTGCACAGTGCTCCAAGTGTGGTCTAACCAGACCGGAACTGTGCACAGTGCACCAAGTGTGGTCTAACCAGTCCGGAACTGTGCACAGTGCTCCAAGTGTGGTCTAAGCAGTCCAGAATTGTGCACAGTGCTCCAAGTGTGGTCTAACCAGACCAGAACTGTGCACAGTGCTCCAAGTGTGGTCTAACCAGACCAGAACTGTGCACAGTGCTCCAAGTGTGGTCTAACCAGACCAGAACTGTGCACAGTGCTCCAAGTGTGGTCTAACCAGACCAGAACTGTGCACAGTGCTCCAAGTGTGGTCTAACCAGACCAGAACTGTGCACAGTGCTCCAAGTGTGGTCTAACCAGACCAGAACTGTGCACTGTGCTCCAAGTGTGGTCTAACCAGACCGGAACTGTGCACAGTGCTCCAAGTGTGGTCTAACCAGACCAGAACTGTGCACAGTGCTCCCAGTGTGGTCTAACCAGACCAGAACTGTGCACAGTGCTCCAAGTGTGGTCTAACCAGACCAGAACTGTGCACAGTGCTCCAAGTGTGGTCCAACCAGACCAGAACTGTACATAGTGCTCCAAGTGTAGTCTAACCAGACCAGAACTGTGCACATTGCTCCAAGTGTGTTCCAACCAGACCAGAACTGTGCACAGTGCTCCAAGTGTGGTCTAACCAGACCAGAACTGTGCACAGTGCTCCAAGTGTGGTCCAACCAGACCAGAACTGTGCACAGTGCTCCAAGTGTGGTCTAACCAGACCAGAACTGTGCAGAGTGCTCCAAGTGTGGTCTAACAAGACCAGAACTGTGCACAGTGCTCCAAGTGTGGTCTAACCAGACCAGAACTGTGCACAGTGCTCCAAGTGTGGTCTAACCAGACCAGAACTGTGCAGAGTGCTCCAAGTGTGGTCTAACCAGACCAGAACTGTGCAGAGTGCTCCAAGTGTGGTCTAACCAGACCAGAACTGTGCACAGTGCTCCAAGTGTGGTCTAACCAGACCAGAACTGTGCACAGTGCTCCAAGTGTGGTCCAACCAGACCAGAACTGTGCACAGTGCTCCAAGTGTGGTCTAACCAGACCAGAACTGTGCACAGTGCTCCAAGTGTGGTCTAACCAGACCAGAACTGTGCACAGTGCTCCAAGTGTGTTCCAAACAGACCAGAACTGTGCACAGTACTCCAAGTGTGCTCTAACCAGACCGGAACTGTGCACAGTGCTCCCAGTGTGGTCGAACCAGACCAGAACTGTGCACAGTGCTCCAAGTGTGGTCTAACCAGACCAGAACTGCGCACAGTGCTCCAAGTGTGGTCTAACCAGACCAGAACTGTGCACAGTGCTCCCAGTGCGGTCTAACCAGACCAGAACTGTGCACAGTGCTCCCAGTGCGGTCTAACCAGACCAGAACTGTGCACATTGCTCCAAGTGCGGTCTAACCAGACCAGAACTGTGCACAGTGCTCCAAGTGCGGTCTAACCAGACCAGAACTGTGCACAGTGCTCCAAGTGCGGTCTAACCAGACCGGAACTGTGCACAGTGCTCCAAGTGTGGTCTAAGCAGTCCGGAACTGTGCACAGTGCTCCAAGTGTGGTCTAACCAGACCGGAACTGTGCACAGTGCACCAAGTGTGGTCTAACCAGTCCGGAACTGTGCACAGTGCTCCAAGTGTGGTCTAACCAGACCAGAACTGTGTAAAGTGCTCCAAGTGTGTTCCAACCAGACCGGAACTGTGCACAGTGCTCCCAGTGTGGTCTAACCAGACCAGAACTGTGCACAGTGCTCCAAGTGTGGTCTAACCAGACCAGAACTGTGCACAGTGCTCCAAGTGTGGTCTAACCAGACCAGAACTGTGCACAGTGCTCCCAGTGTGGTCTAACCAGACCAGAACTGTGCACATTGCTCCAAGTGTGGTCTAACCAGACCAGAACTGTGCACAGTGCTCCAAGTGTGGTCTAGCCAGACCAGAACTGTGCACAGTGCTCCAAGTGTGGTCTAACCAGACCAGAACTGTGCAGAGTGCTCCAAGTGTGTTCCAACCAGACCGGAACTGTGCACAGTGCTCCCAGTGTGGTCTAACCAGACCAGAACTGTGCACAGTGCTCCAAGTGTGGTCTAACCAGACCAGAACTGTGCACAGTGCTCCAAGTGTGGTCTAACCAGACCAGAACTGTGCACAGTGCTCCCAGTGTGGTCTAACCAGACCAGAACTGTGCACATTGCTCCAAGTGTGGTCTAACCAGACCAGAACTGTGCACAGTGCTCCAAGTGTGGTCTATCCAGACCAGAACTGTGCACAGTGCTCCAAGTGTGGTCTAACCAGACCAGAACTGTGCAGAGTGCTCCAAGTGTGGTCTAACCAGACCAGAACTGTGCACAGTGCTCCAAGCGTGGTCCAACCAGACCAGAACTGTTCACAGTGCTCCAAGTGTGGTCTACCCTTAACAGAACTGTGCACAGTGCTCCAAGTGTGTTCCAACCAGACCAGAACTGTGCACAGTGCTCCAAGTGTGGTCTAACCAGACCAGAACTGTGCACAGTGCTCCAAGTGTGGTCTAACCAGACCAGAACTGTGCACAGTGCTCCAAGTGTGGTCTAACCAGACCAGAACTGTGCACAGTGCTCCAAGTGTGGTCTAACCAGACCAGAACTGTGCACAGTTCCCCAAGTGTGGTCTAACCAGACCAGAACTGTGCACAGTGCTCCAAGTGTGGTCTAACCAGACCAGAACTGTGCACAGTGCTCCCAGTGTGGTCTAACCAGACCAGAACTGTGCACAGTGCTCCAAGTGTGGTCTAACCACACCAGCACTGTGCACAGTGCTCCAAGTGTGATCTAACCAGACCAGAACTGTGCACAGTGCTCCAAGTGTGTTCCAACCAGACCAGAACTGTGCACAGTGCTCCAAGTGTGGTCTAACCAGACCAGAACTGTGCACAGTGCTCCAAGTGTGGTCTAACCAGACCAGAACTGTGCACAGTGCTCCAAGTGTGGTCTAACCAGACCAGAACTGTGCACAGTGCTCCAAGTGTGGTCTAACCAGACCAGAACTGTGCACAGTGCTCCAAGTGTGGTCTAACCAGACCAGAACTGTGCACAGTGCTCCAAGTGTGGTCTAACCAGACCAGAACTGTGCAGAGTGCTCCAAGTGTGGTCTAACCAGACCGGAACTGTGCACAGTGCTTTAAGTGTGGTCTAACCAGACCAGAACCGTGCACAGTGCTCCAAGTGTGGTCTAACCAGACCAGAACTGTGCACAGTGCTCCAAGTGTGGTCCAACCAGACCAGAACTGTACACAGTGCTCCAAGTGTAGTCTAACCAGACCAGAACTGTGTAAAGTGCTCCAAGTGTGTTCCAACCAGACCAGAACTGTGCACAGTGCTCCAAGTGTGGTCTAACCAGACCGGAACTGTGCACAGTGCTCCAACTGTGGTCTACCCAGACCAGAACTGTGCACAGTGCTCCCAGTGTGGTCTAACCAGACCAGAACTGTTCACAGTGCTCCAAGTGTGGTCTAACCAGGCCAGAATTGTGCACAGAGCTCCAAGTGTGGTCTAACCAGGCCAGAACTGTGCACAGTGCTCTGTAAGGGGTGACCTGCGGCTCTGTGCTTAGCCTGGGTGCTAGTGCGGGGTTAGGCCTTGTTGCCTGTTCTGGTCTCCAGCCAGCCTGATAACACTAGACACCTGTGAGTGGTTCGACCCACTCGCCCTTATGGTTCTGAGACTGGACTTAGGTGCGAGAGCAATAATGCAGAGAAAGACTCAGGTAGACCCGGTTGAATAGTGCGAAATGGAAAATCTTTATTGCATATTATTCAAGATTACGAGATACATGTCATAAGCACAGATTAACGACAGTACAATCTTACACACAGTTATGAAACTAATTTTAGGGAAACGAGGAGCGCATGACACATCGTAAAAGGGGACACACATTATAATTATCCTTAAAACTTAAACCCTCCCCTATCAATACCTGTCCTAATCTAGATTTGTAGGATCGAGACTCATGCTCACCACTCGTGATAACTCGGAGAATTCCGAAACTCTGCTCGGATGTTTTTACCGCAGCACCTGACTATCCACGTGTTGATCAGGGGTCTCTGTACCCCACTTGTTTACTCGTTTCTGCTCCGGCTAGCGGGCTGGACCGTCTGCTGTCATGAAGATCTGTGTTGCCCTCGGAGTTCGGACACCACTCGAAAAAGAGTCTCCCTGTGCCCTACACCAGTTGTCTGTAGAACTCAAAGAAGGGTCTTCCTAGGCCAGTTGTGGAGTAGCCGATAAAATTCAAAGAAGTGTTTATTCGACTTACAGGCGCGGTCGGGGCTTACTGACCGTGACGATGCGTATTGTCGTCTTCTTCTCTTCTCATCTCATCTCATCTCATCTCATCTCCTCTCGGGCCTTCGGTTCCAACACCGTTTACCGACTTCTCGGGATGGTGCGCCCGCTTCCAGGCCTCACAGCCCAGTTCTCCACAGATCTTCGCGGCAAGCCACGAGGTTGATCCTAGCGGATCAGAGTCCAGAGCCGTCAGGCAAGAGAATAAAAGTTCAGCAGCCTTCCAGCGAGTCAAAGCAGCAAGAGAGAGATGGACGGTTGTACTTTACAGTTATAGTGCTGTAATTCCTCTTTTCCCGCCCAATCTTAATGTCTATCTTTTGTCAGGTTTATGGCGCTCAAACTTCTTGTATGGGGTGATCTCAGTCTTTAATGGGTTTCGGTGATACTTGTAACTGTCTGAGTACCCGTTAATATTTCTCCCATTGTGGAACCGGCTAGTAGTCTCCCTGGAGGGGTTTTGGGGCTTCCAAATGCTTGCTGTAAGTACCCGCAAACGGCTCTCTCATCGTAGAGTCGTGGGGATTTTGCATATTAATGTCTTTGGATGGGTCCTTGATCGCTCAGTACAATAGCCCTTGTTTGCACCCGGGAGACCGATTCCAGTATTTATGTTTAAAATGCAAACCCATCATGTCTTGTCAATTATCTCAAATGTGCTGAGTCCTGTACGATCTTGCACAAATGTTTATTGGAACGCCATCTTGTCTGCCCACTGAAAGTCTAGAACTTTCTGCCACGAGGCGTGGCGGCCATTTTACAGGCTGTTTGTGTCCGTTTTGAAACCTGACAGCATTCTGCTGAAATAAAGCTGTTTGTACGAAACTTTATGTCTCCTTCTTATTTTATAAAATCGCGATAATTTTGCGAATTCTACAGCTCCCAGTGCGGTCTAACCAGACCAGAACTGTGCACAGTGCTCCAAGTGTGTTCCAACCAGACCAGAACTGTGCACAGTGCTCCAA
Organism: Squalus acanthias; assembly: GCA_030390025.1. Classification (NCBI taxonomy): domain Eukaryota; kingdom Metazoa; phylum Chordata; class Chondrichthyes; order Squaliformes; family Squalidae; genus Squalus; species Squalus acanthias. The sequence continues at coordinate 31,882 of JASTWF010002286.1, forward strand.
GTGTGGTCTAACCAGACCAGAACTGTTCACAGTGCTCCAAGTGTGGTCTAACCAGACCAGAACTGTGCACAGTGCTCCCAGTGCGGTCTAACCAGACCAGAACTGTGCACAGTGCTCCAAGTGTGGTCTAACCAGACCAGAACTGTGCACAGTGCTCCAAGTGTGGTCTAACCAGACCGGAACTGTGCACAGTGCTCCAAGTGTGGTCTAACCAGACCAGAACTGTGCACAGTGCTCCAAGTGTGGTCTAACCAGAC
>JASTWF010002287.1:0-32136 GCA_030390025.1 Squalus acanthias
GGTGTGGGTATATCAGAGTGTTACAGTGAGGAGTGTGGGGTATATCAGCGTGTTACAGTGAGGCGTACGGGGTATATCAGAGTGTTACAGTGAGGCGTACGGAGTATGTGTCGGAGTGAGTTCCAGTGAGGAGTGTGGAATATATTAGTGTTCCAGAGAGGGGTGCGTGATATATCAGCTGTGTAGTGTGTGTGTTTTAAATGAATAACGTGTGGGGAGTCGCATCATCTTACAGATTTCGGCTTGTTGATCTGTTATGTGTGAGTGCATGAGGTGACATGTTTGGATGCATTCAACTCGAATTTAATGCCTGTTATTAATTATTAATTGAAAAATCAATGAAGGCAGGGTCAGAGCCCAGAAAGGGTCAGGAGACAGATGTACCAGCACCACATTGCATGTGAGTGTTCCATTCTGAACTCCTCTGTCTAATGGATTAACCCCAGTCTATAGTTAGTAAACGGTGGATTCAGGAGCTGCATCTCAGCCTGCTCTCTGACCAATCTCTTGCTCCCCGCCTCAACAGCTAATGGAGTGCGAGACAGATTATTATACTCAAAAACCGAGACTCTCTGTCCCGTCTCCTGCTCTAATTCACCTCGTCGCAGAGCCTCAAAACTGCGAGGGGTCCCTTCCCCCCCCACCGCCCCCCGACCGCCCTCGCTCGGTCTTCCCTACCCGCCCACGACGACTTGTATTGATATAGCACCTGTCACGTTGCGAGACCTTCCCGCTGCGCTTCACGGGACGCGTCGTCAGAATCAGGGCAGGTGACCCACACGCCTGGGCGAAGAGGGAGGCTTTAAGGAGCTAAAGGAGGAGAGAGAGAGGCGGAGAGGTTTAGGGAGGGAGTTCCAGAGCTTAGGGCCCCAGGCGGCTGAAGGCACGGCCGCCAATAGTGGAGCGATGGGAGTGGGGTTTTTATTATTCGTTCCTGGAATGTGGGCATCGCCGGCAAGGCCAGCATTTATTGCCCATCTCTAATTGCCCTCGAGAAGGTGGTGGTGAGCTGCCTTCTTGAACCGCTGCAGTCCGTGTGGTGAAGGTGCTCCCACAGTGCTGTTAGGGAGGGAGTTCCAGGATTTTTGACCCAGCGATGATAAACATAGAAACATAGAAGATAGGAGCAGGAGCAGGCCATTCGGCCCCTCGAGCCTGCTCCGCCATTCGATGAGATCATGGCTGATCATCCAAATTCAGTACCCTGTCCCTGCTTTCTGCCCATATCCCTTGATCCCTTTAGCTTTAAGAAATATATCTAACTCCTTCTTGAATATATTTAATGAATTGGCCTCTACTGCCTTCTGTGGTAGAGAATTCCACAGGTTCACCACTCTCTGGGTGAAGAAATTCCTCCTCATCTCAGTCCTAAATGGCTTACCCCTTATCCTTCGACTGTGACCCCTGGTTCTGGACCCCCCGGCCATCGGGAACATCCTTCCTGCATCTAGTCTGTCTAGTCCTGAAAGGAACGGCCTGATATATTTCCAAGTTGGGATGGTGTGTGACTTGGAGGTGGCGGTGTTCCCATGCGCCTGCTGCCCTTGTCCTTCTAGGCGGTGGAGGTTGCGGGTTTGGGAAGGTGCTGTTGACTGTCGCGCTGGAGCAGCGCAGCGATCGCGGAGGGTTTACCGTCTCCAGGCTCTGAAACCCATGCGTGATGTCACCTCTCCTACCCTTTAGGGCTGGGGCCGCAACTATTTACAATCTACATTAATGACTTGGATGAAGGGGCCGTGTGTACTGCAGCCAAATTTGCTGATGATACAAAGATAGGTGGGAAAGCAAGTTGTGAGGAGGACACAGAGAGTCTGCAAAAGCGATATAGATGGGTTAAGTGAGTGGGAAAGAATTTGGCAGCTGGAGTACAATGTGGGAAAATGTGAGGTTATGCACTTTGGAAGGAAGAATAGAAAAACAAATTATTATTTAAATGGAGAGAGACTACAAAATGCTGAGGTACAGAGGGATCTGGGGGTCCTCGTACATGAAACACAAAAAGTTAGCACACAGGTACAGCAAGTAATTCAGAAGGCTAATGGAATGTTGGCCCTTATTGCAAGGGGGTTGGAGTATAAAAGTAGGGAAGTCTTGCTACAACTGTACAGGGCGTTGGTGAGACCACATCTGGAGTACTGTGTACAGTTTTGGTCTCCTTATTTAAGGAGGGATCTACTTGCATTGGAGGCAGTTCAGAGAAGGTTCACACGGTTGATTCCGGAGATGAAGGGGGTTGTCTTATGAAGAAAGGTTGAGCAGGTTGGGCCTATACTCATTGGAGTTTAGAAGAATGAGAGGGGATCTTATTGAAACATATCAGATTCTGAAGGGGCTCGACAGGGTAGATGCAGAGAGGATGTTTCCCCTCGTGGGGGGAATCTAGAACTAGGGGGCATAATTTCAGAATAAGGGGTCGCCCATTTAAATCGGAAATGAGGAGGAATTTCTTCTCTCAGAGGGTTGTGAATCCGTGGAATTCTCTGCCCCAGAGAGCTGTGGGGGCTGGGTCATTGAATATATTGAAGGTGGAGAGAGACAGATTTTTGAACGATAAGGGAGTCGAGGGTTATGGGGAGCGGGCAGGGAAGTGGAGTTGAGGCCAAGATCAGATCAGCCATGATCTATGACGTAAGAAAACTACTAGGCACTTGGTCTAAGCGTTAAACAAAGCTTTAATCAACTGTTTTTCAACATGGAGATCTAGTTGTCCTTCACTAGTTCCTGTTAAAGAATGTCCTGAGCAAGCTGGGCCCATGCCCGAGTATTTATACTCTCCCTGGACAGCGCCACCAGCAGGCCGCCCAGTATTATTCCATCAGTCATTTCCACATGAATGACAAGATTCATGTCACTCTCATTGAATGGAGGAGCAGGCTCGAGGGGCCGAATGGCCGGCTCCTGCTCCTGTTTCTTCTGTTCTTATGTTATGCTTACCTCTACTCCAAGCCTCGACATTTCATGTCATTTGGCAAAAGCACCATTGTGCAGCCTGCACTATGCTCACGGTGCACGACCATTGATCTCAGCTGCCCTGGGTTAAGGGGAGGGTTCGATGGGCGGGAACAGTGCTGGGATATCATTCAGGAATCCCGCTTCTGATTGCAAATCTCCTGACATCGGATTTCTGAAACCCTCATCCCTGCCTTTGTTACCGCCAGACTCCGACTATTCCCATGCTCTCCTGGCCGGCCTCCCACATTCCACCCTTCAAATCTCTGCTGCCCCCGTGTCCTAACTCGCACCAAGTCCCGTTCACCCATCACCCCCTGTTGCTCGCTGACCTACAACGCCTCGATTTCAAAATTCTCATCTTCGTTTTCAAATCCCTCCACGGCCTCCTCGCCCCCTCCCTATCTCTGTAACCCCCTCCAGCCCTATACCCCCTCCCTATCACTGTAACCTCCTCCAGCCCCTACACCCCTCCCTATCACTGTAACCTCCTCCAGCCCCTACACCCCTCCCTATCACTGTAACCTCCTCCAGCCCTACACCCCCTCCCCATCTCTGTAACCTCCTCCAGCCCCTACACCCCTCCCTATCTCTGTAACCCCCTCCAGCCCCTACACCCCTCCCTATCTCTGTAACCTCCTCCAGCCCCTACACCCCTCCCCATCTCTGTAACCTCCTCCAGCCCTACACCCCTCCCCATCTCTAACCCCCTCCAGCCCTACACCCCTCCCCATCTCTGTAACCTCCTCCAGCCCCTACACCCCTCCCTATCTCTGTAACCTCCTCCAGCCCTACACCCCTCCCTATCTCTGTAACCTCCTCCAGCCCTACACCCCTCCCTATCTCTGTAACCCCCTCCAGCCCCTACACCCCTCCCCATCTCTGTAACCTCCTCCAGCCCCTGCACCCCTTCCCATCTCTGTAACCTCCTCCAGCCCCACAACCCACCCCATCTCTGTAACCTCATCCAGCCCTACACCCCTCCCCATCTCTGTAACCTCCTCCAGCCCTACACCCCTCCCCATCTCTGTAACCTCCTCCAGCCCTACACCCCTCCCTATCTCTGTAACCTCCTCCAGCCCTTCACCCCTCCCTATCTCTGTAACCTCCTCCAGCCCTACATCCCTCCCCATCTCTGTAACCTCCTCCAGCCCTACACCCCCTCCCCATCTCTGTAACCTCCTCCAGCCCTACACCCCTCCCCATCTCTGTAACCTCCTCCAGCCCCTACACCCCTCCCTATCTCTGTAACCTCCTCCAGCCCTACACCCCTCCCCATCTCTGTAACCCCCTCCAGCCCCTACACCCCTCCCCATCTCTGTAACCTCCTCCAGCCCTACATCCCTCCCTATCTCTGTAACCTCCTCCAGCCCTACACCCCTCCCTATCTCTGTAACCTCCTCCAGCCCCACACCCCTCCCCATCTCTGTAACCTCCTCCAGCCCCTACACCCCTCCCTATCTCTGTAACCCCCTCCAGCCCCTACACCCCTCCCCATCTCTGTAACCTCCTCCAGCCCCTGCACCCCTTCCCATCTCTGTAACCTCCTCCAGCCCCACAACCCACCCCATCTCTGTAACCTCATCCAGCCCTACACCCCTCCCCATCTCTGTAACCTCCTCCAGCCCTACACCCCTCCCTATCTCTGTAACCTCCTCCAGCCCGACACCCCTCCCTATCTCTGTAACCTCCTCCAGCCCCTACACCACTCCCCATCTCTGTAACCTCCTCCAGCCCCTGCACCCCTTCCCATCTCTGTAACCTCCTCCAGCCCTACACCCCTCCCCATCTCTGTAACCTCCTCCAGCCCTACACCCCTCCCCATCTCTGTAACCTCCTCCAGCCCCTACACCCCTCCCTATCTCTGTAACCCCTCCAGCCCCTACACCCCTCCACATCTCTGTAACCTCCTCCGGCCCCTACACCCCTCCCCATCTCTGTAACCCCCTCCAGCCCCACAACCCTCCGAGATCTCTGCGCTCCTCCAATTCTGGCCTCTTGCGCATCCCCCGATTTCCATCGCTCCACCATTGCCGGCCGTGCCTTCAGCTGCCTGGGGCGCCCTAAGCTCTGGAATTCCCTCCCTAAACCTCTCCGCCTCTCTCTCCTCCTTTAAGACGCTCCTTAAAACCGACCTCTTTGACCCAGCTTTTGGTCGCCTGTCCCTAATATCTCCTTATTTGGCTCGGTGTCGAATTTTCTCTGATTTATGCTGCTGTGAAGCGCCCTGGGACGTTTTACTACGTTAAAGGCGCTGGATAGATGCAAGTTGTTGTCGCGATTCCACACATGGTGGTATAGCCCATTGCAGCTTTCCACAGTAAGACCAACTGTTTGACAGACGCTCTCTGGCCATACAGGAGGTTAATGGCATTAATTGGAGCTTCGCAGATCCTTATTTTTCCCCTACTAAACAGGAAGATGTGCCAACTGAAATTTAAAAGGCATTTAGCAGTCCTTCTCTGGTGTCGGGTTTCAGCCTGGATCCGGCCACTATCAGACATCTCGCACGTTCTCTGTGGCTGAGTCAGTTGTTCCGGGACTGTGATCAAAGAACCAAAGACTCGCCTTTCTCCAGCGCCTTTCACCACCTCAGGACGTCCCAAAGCGCTTTACAGCCAATGAAGTACTTTTTTTTGAAGTGTAGTCACTGTTGTAATGTAGGAAATGCGGCAGCCAATTTGCGCACAGCAAGCTCCCACAAACAGCAATGAGATAAATGACTTTTTTTTAGTGATGTTGATTGAGGGATAAATATTGGCCCCAGGACACCGGGGAGAACTCCCCCTGCTCTTCTTCCAATAGTGGCCGTGGGATCTTTTACATCCACCTGAGAGGTCAGATGGAGTCTTGGTTTAACGTCTCATCCGAAAGACGGCACCTCTGACAGTGTGGCGCTCCCTCAGTACTGCCCCTCCGACAGTGCGGCGCTCCCTCAGTACCGCCCCTCCGACAGTGCGGCGCTCCCTCAGTACCGCCCCTCCGACAGTGCGGCGCTCCCTCAGTACTGCCCCTCCGACAGTGCGGCGCTCCCTCAGTACCGCCCCTCCGACAGTGCGGCGCTCCCTCAGTACTGCCCCTCCGACAGTGCGGCGCTCCCTCAGTACCGCCCCTCCGACAGTGCGGCTCTCCCTCAGTACTGCCCCTCCGACAGTGCGGCGCTCCCTCAGTACTGCCCCTCCGACAGTGCGGCGCTCCCTCAGTACTGCCCCTCCGACAGTGCGGCGCTCCCTCAGCACCGCCCCTCCGACAGTGCGGCGCTCCCTCAGTACCGCCCCTCCGACAGTGCGGCGCTCCCTCAGTACCGCCCCTCCGACAGTGCGGCGCTCCCTCAGTACTGCCCCTCCGACAGTGCGGCGCTCCCTCAGTACTGCCCCTCCGACAGTGCGGCGCTCCCTCAGTACTGCCCCTCCGACAGTGCGACGCTCCCTCAGTACTGGCACTGGGAGTGTCAGCCTGGATTTTGTGCTTAGTCTCTGGAGCGGAACTCGAACCCACAACCTTCTGACTCCGAGGCGAGAGTGCTGCCCACTGAGGCACAGCTGACACCTTACCATAACAGTAAGAGTGCGTGCTGCTAAGGGACAACCTCCCCTTTCAGGGCTTGACAGGGTAGATGCAGGGAGGATGTTTCCCCCTGGCTGGAGAGTCTAGAACCAGGGGGTCACAGTTTCAGGATAAGGGGTCGGCCATTTAGGACTGAGATGAGGAGGAATTTCTTCACTCAGAGGGTGGGGAATCTTTGGAATTCTCTACCCCAGAGGGCTGTGGAGGCTCAGTCGTTGAGTATATTCAAGGCTGAGATCGATAGATTTTTGTGGATATTAAGGGAATCAAGAGATATGGGGATCGGGCAGGAAAGTGGTGATGAGGTACAAGATCAGCCATGATCTCATTGAGAAGTCGCACAACACCAGGTTATAGTCCAACAGCTTTATTTGAAATCACTGCTCCTTCGTCAGGTGAAGTGATTGGCTCTCTGCCGAGGTGTGATAAAGGGCAGTTGGAAAGATTAACTGTAATCATCTGGCAGTGTTCTCTGACTATATATGCCGTGCCTATATGCATCTCTTCACTTCACCTGACGAAGGAGCAGCACTCCGAAAGCTTGTGATTTCAAATAAAGCTGTTGGACTATAACCTGGTGTTGTGCGACTTCTCACTTTTGTCCACCCCAGTCCAACACCGGCATCTCCGCATCATGATCTTATTGAATGGCGGAGCAGGCTCGAGGGGCCGAATGACCGACTCCTGCTCCTAATTCTTATGTAGGATGGTAGATCATGTGTCCTGGGAGACGGCTGACATGGAGAGTTCACCGTAGCTCCCGGTCTGAGTGCAGACCCTCTTCCAATAGCCCCTTGCTGTGTGTCAGCCCTGGCCCCAGACGTTGCACGCAGACCGCATCCCTTTGCTGAATGAACTCTCTGGCCCCCTCGCAGTCGGCCCCAGTCAATACCAAACTACCTGTCCAGCCAGCGCATTCTTTCCATCTCTGAATGCTTTCCACCCCTCGGGAGTCTGCCGATTCCCAGGTCTGGTTTTACTTCTGTACTTTCCGACGCACTTACCCACCACTTAAAACGCTCGCATTTAAAACGGGCCCGATACCAGAACTGAGAGGTTTATAAACTATCAGGAAAGGATCAGCAGGCTGGGGTCTCGTTTCTCTTGAAAAGAGAAGGTTGAGGGGTGACCTGATCAAGGTCTTTAAAATTATGAAGGGATTTCGATAGGGTGGACATAGAGAAGATGTTTCCACTTGTGGGGGAGACCAGAACTAGGGGCCATCAATATAAGATAGTCACTAATAAATCCAATCGGGAATTCAGGAGAAACTTCTTTACCCAGAGAGTGGGGAGAATGTGGAAGTCACTACCACAGGGAGTGGTTGAGGCCAATAGTACAGATGCATTTTTTAAAATTCATTCATGGGATGTGGGCAAATGAGGCATTTATTGCCCGTCCCGAGTTGCCCCTTGAGAAGGTGGTGGTGAGCCGCCTACTTGAACCGCTGCAGTCCGTGTGGTGAAGGTGCTCCCACAGTGCTGTTAGGGAGGGAGTTCCAGGATTTTGACCCAGCGACGATGAAGGAACGGCCCGATATATTTCCAAGTCGGGATGGTGTGTGACTTGGCGGGGAACTTGGAGGTGGTGGTGTTCCCATGCGCCTGCTGCCCTTGTCCTTCTAGGTGGAAGAGGTCGCGGGTTTGGGAGGTGCTGCCGAAGAAGCCTTGGCGAGTTGCTGCAGTGCATCTTGTAGATGGTGCACACTGCAAAACTAGAGGCCATCAATATAAGATAGTCACCAAGAAATGCAATCGGGAATTCAGAAGGAACCTCTTTACCCAGAGAGTGGTGAGAATGTGGAACTCGCTACCACAGGGAGTGGTTGAGGCGAATAGTGCAGATACATTTAAGGGGAGGCTAGATAAGCATATGAGGGAGAAGGGAATAGAGGGTTACGCTGATAGAGTTAGATGAGAAAAGACTGGAGAAGGCTCGAGTGGAGCATAAACGCCGGCATAGGCTGGTTGGGCCGAATGGCCTGTTTCTGTGCCATATATCCTATATTGACCAAAAATCATTATCCACTGGCTCCGTATACTTCGGGCTGCGCTTACTGACTGGTTCACACCTCGTTACAGCGCACTGAACGCAGAAACAAACACAAGTAATGAAGTGACACCTCTTTAATGTTCAATTCCCTGTTGTGTACAGACTCCTCTAAGGGTGACAGTCTGTACAAAGCACCGACTGCCCTTTACATCAAGCGGCAGGTCAGAGTGGAGTTGGGCAAAAGATCGCTAAAGCTCAGCCAGTGGCTCAGTGGGTAGCACTCTCGCCTCTGAGTCAGAAGGTTGTGGGTTCGAGTCCCACTCCAGGGATTTGAGCACAAAATCCAGGCTCACATTCCCAGTGCAGTACTGAGGGAGCGCCGCACTGTCGGAGGGGCGGTACTGAGGGAGCGCCGCACTGTCGGAGGGGCAGCACTGAGGGAGCGCTGCACTGTCGGAGGGGCAGTACTGAGGGAGCGCCGCACTGTCGGAGGGGCAGCACTGAGGGAGCGCTGCACTGTCGGAGGGGCAGTACTGAGGGAGCGCCGCACTGTCGGAGGGGCGGTACTGAGGGAGCGCCGCACTGTCGGAGGGGCGGTACTGAGGGAGCGCCACACTGTCGGAGGGGCGGTACTGAGGGAACGCCGCACTGTCGGAGGGGCAGTACTGAGGGAGCGCCGCACTGTCGGGGGGCGGTACTGAGGGAGCGCCACACTGTCGGAGGGGCGGTACTGAGGGAGCGCCGCACTGTTGGAGGGGGCAGTACTGAGGGAGCGCCGCACTGTCGGAGGGGCGGTACTGAGGGAGCGCCGCACTGTCGGAGGGGCAGTACTGAGGGAGCATCGCACTGTCGGAGGGGCAGTACTGAGGGAGCGCCGCACTGTCGGAGGGGCGGTACTGAGGGAGCGCCGCACTGTCGGAGGGGCGGTACTGAGGGAGCGCCGCACTGTCGGAGGGGCAGTACTGAGGGTGCGCCGCACTGTCGGAGGGGCAGTACTGAGGGAGTGTCGCACTGTCGGAGGTGGAGTACTGAGGGGGCGCCGCACTGTCGGAGGGGCAGTACTGAGGGTGCGCCGCACTGTCGGAGGGGCAGTACTGAGGGAGCGCCACACTGTCGGAGGGGCAGTACTGAGGGAGCGCCGCACTGTCGGAGGTGTCGTCTTTTGGATAAGATGTTAAATCGAGGCCCCATCTGCTCTCAGGTGGACATTAAAGATCCCACAGCCACTATTGGAAGAAGAGCAGGGGGAGTTCTCCCCGGTGTCCTGGGCCCAATATTTGTCCCTCAACCAACATCACTAAAACAGATTGTCTGGCCATTAATCACATTGCTGTTTGTGGGAGCTTGCTGTGCGCAAATTGTCTGCCGTGTTTCCCACATTACAACAGTGACTACACTCCAAAAAAAGTGCTTCATTGGCTGTGAAGCGCTTTGGGACATCCTGAGGTGGTGAAAGGCGAGTCTTTAATTTTTTTTTCCTCGGGAGCTCCGGAACCCTGATCACATGGACATTTCCAGCTTATCTCTTCCCTCCAGCCCTCCCTTCCTAAGCATTGGCCATCTGCTCCATCCTGCAGGACAGTAACCAGGCGTTGAACAACTATTTTGGAATATTATCATGTTTCTCAAGCTGAAGCTACACACAGCTACATACAGTATGCTAAGTAACCTTGTTATATACAGCACAAAGCTCAGCATATGTGAGACTAGCAAGTTCCCATAAAAGTCAATTAAGCTGACCGCAGTATTCTCGAAGCTAACATGATTAACCCTTTCCATTCTGGTCTGTCAGAACTGGGGAATGAGACACCCGGTGTCCCCATCAAACACTCCCAGGGCAGGTACAGCACGGGTTAGATACAGAGTAAAGCTCCCTCTACACTGTCCCCATCAAACACTCCCAGGGCAGGTACAGCACGGGTTAGATACAGAGTAAAGCTCCCGCTACACTGTCCCATCAAACACTCCCAGGGCAGGAACAGCACGGGTTAGATACAGAGTAAAGCTCCCTCTACACTGTCCCCATCAAACACTCCCAGGGCAGGTACAGCACGGGTTAGATACAGAGTAAAGCTCCCTCTACACTGTCCCCATCAAACACTCCCAGGGCAGGTACAGCACGGGTTAGATACAGAGTAAAGCTCCCTCTACACTGTCCCCATCAAACACTCCCAGGGCAGGTACAGCACGGGTTAGATACAGAGTAAAGCTCCTTCTACACTGTCTCCATCAAACACTCCCAGGGCAGGTACAGCACGGGTTAGATACAGAGTAAAGCTCCTTCTACACTGTCTCCATCAAACACTCCCAGGGCAGGTACAGCACAGGTTAGATACAGAGTAAAGCTCCCTCTACACTGTCCCATCAAACACTCCCAGGGCAGCTACAGCACGGGTTAGATACAGAGTAAAGCTCCCTGTACACTGTCCCATCAAACACTCCCAGGGCAGGTACAGCACGGGTTAGATACAGAGTAAAGCTCCCCCTACACTGTCCCATCAAACACTCCCAGGGCAGGTACAGCACGGGTTAGATACAGAGTAAAGCTCCCTCTACACTGTCCCATCAAACACTCCCAGGGCAGGTACAGCACGGGGTTAGATACAGAGTAAAGCTCCCTCTACACTGTCTCCATCAAACACTCCCAGGGCAGGTACAGCACGGGGTTAGATACAGAGTAAAGCTCCCTCTACACTGTCCCCATCAAACACTCCCAGGACAGGTACAGCACGGGTTAGATACAGAGTAAAGCTCCCTCTACACTGTCCCATCAAACACTCCCAGGGCAGGTACAGCACGGGTTAGATACAGAGTAAAGCTGCCTCTACACTGTCCTATCAAACACTCCCAGGGCAGGTACAGCACGGGTTAGATACAGAGTAAAGCTCCCTCTACACTGTCTCCATCAAACACTCCCAGGGCAGGTACAGCACTGGTTAGATACAGAGTAAATCTCCCTCTGCACTGCCCCATCAAACACTCCCAGGGCAGGTAAAGCATGGGTTAGATACAGAGTAAAGCTCCCTCTACACTGTCGCATCAAACACTCCCTGGGCAGGTATAGCACGGTGTTAGATACAGAGGAAACCTCCCTCTACACTGTCTCCATCAAACACTCCCAGGGCAGGTACAGCACGGGTTAGATACAGAGTAAAGCTCCCTCTACACTGTCCCCATCAAACACTCCCAAGGCAGGTACAGCACGGGGTTAGATACAGAGTAAAGCTCCCTCTACACTGTCCCCATCAAACACTCCCAGGGCAGGTACAGCACGGGTTAGATACAGAGTAAAGCTCCCTCTACACTGTCCCATCAAACACTCCCAGGGCAGGTACAGCACGGGTTAGATACAGAGTAAAGCTCCCTCTACACTGTCTCCATCAAACACTCCCAGGGCAGGTACAGCACGGGGTTAGATACAGAGTAAAGCTCCCTCTACACTGTCCCCATCAAACACTCCCAGGGCAGGTACAGCACGGGTTAGATACAGAGTAAAGCTCCCTCTACACTGTCCATGAATCTGTCTGCCCCAATCTCACTCTGTGACATTCCCTATTTTCCCACACCAGCAACCCTGCGGCCTCTCTGAAAGAGATTGGTCTGTTTTAATGCCAGTTAATGGTAGTTTTGTGCCTTGTATCTGTACCCACTATGAACTGGGGCCACCAGGGAGTCGGGACCCTCATTCCATCAGTCTGGGGTAGCTTTGTACCTGGGCGCCAGAGACGACAGTGTCTGCATGTTCAACCTGTCTGCGTCCCTGGTATTCTTTCCTAGTTTGTTTGTTGTTCATGTATATATATAGAAGATAGGAGCAGGAGTAGGCCATTCGGCCCCTCGAGCCTGTTCCGCCATTTAATGAGATCATGGCTGATCATCCAAATTCAGTACCCTGTCCCTGCTTTCTCCCCATATCCCTTGATCCCTTTAGCCTTAAGAAACATATCTAACTCCTTCTTGAATATATTTTAATGAATTGGCCTCAACTGCCTTCTGTGGTAGAGAATTCCACAGGTTCACCACTCTCTGGGTGAAGAAATTCCTCCTCATCTCAGTCCTAAATGGCTTACCCCTTATCCTTAGACTGTGACCCCTGGTTCTGGACTCCCCCACCATCGGGAACATCCTTCCTGCATCTAGTCTGTCTAGTCCTGTCAGAATTTTATAAGTTTCAATGAGATCCCCTCTCATTCTTCTAAACTCTAGCGAATATAAGCCTAATCCACCCAATCTCTCCTCATACGTCATTCCTGCCATCCCAGGAATCAGTCTGGTGAATCTTCGCTGCACTCCCTCCATGGCAAGAACATCCTTCCTCAGATAAGGTGACCAAAACTGCACACAATACTCAAGGTGTGGTCTCACCAAAGCCCTGTACAACTGCAGCAAGACATCCCTGTTCCTGTACTCGAATCCTCTCGCTATGAAGGCCAACATACCATTTGCCTTCTTAACCACCTGCTGCACCTGCATGCTTACCTTCAGCGACTGGTGCACAAGGACACCCAGGCCTCGTTGCACTTCCCCTTCTCTGTCTTTTACTCTTACCCACACCTTCCCTACAGTTGCGTTGTCGCTCTGTCTCTCCCGGATTGTGTGTGTCGCTCTCTGTCCCTGTCTCTGCCTATTTCTGTGTGTGTCCGTCCATCTCATGTTGAGTATCTCTGTACTGGTGACTCGCTCGCTCTTCTCTCATTCTTTGGCTGTGTGTTTTTCTGTCACTTTCTCTCTCTCTCTATTCTCTGTCTGTGTGTTTCTATCTCTTTCTGTATGTTTCTCTTCTTTATCTCCATATCTTTCTATCTCTCTCTCTCTTACTTTCTTTCTTTCTCTCTCTCACTCTCTTTCATTCTCTCTTTGTTTCTCTCTCATGTTCTTTCTCTCTCTCTCTTTATTTCTCTCACGTTCTTTCTTTCTTTCTCTCTCTCACTCTCTTTCGTTCTCTCTCTCTCTTTCTTTCGTTCTCTCTCTCACTCTTTCTTTCTTTCGTTCTCTCTCTCACTCTTTCTCTTTCTCTCTCTCACTCTTTCTTTCGTTCTCTCTCTCACTCTTTCTTTCGTTCTCTCACTCACTCTTTCTTTCTTTCGCTCTCTCTCTCACTCTTTCTTTCGTTCTCTCTCTCTCTCTCACTCTTTCGTTCTCTCTCTCACTCTTTCTTTCTTTCGTTCTCTCTCTCACTCTTTCTCTTTCTCTCTCTCACTCTTTCTTTCGTTCTCTCTCTCACTCTTTCTTTCTTTCGTTCTCTCTCTCACTCTTTTTTCTTTCGCTCTCTCTCTCACTCTTTCTTTCTTTCGTTCTCTCTCTCACTCTTTCTTTCGTTCTCTCACTCACTCTTTCTTTCTCTCTCTCTCACTCTTTCTTTCTTTCGTTCTCTCTCTCACTCTTTCTTTCGCTCTCTCTCTCACTCTTTCTTTCTTTCGTTCTCTCTCTCACTCTTTCTTTCGCTCTCTCTCTCACTCTTTCTTTCTCTCTCTCTCACTCTTTCTTTCTTTCGTTCTCTCTCTCACTCTTTCTTTCGTTCTCTCACTCACTCTTTCTTTCTTTCGCTCTCTCTCTCACTCTTTCTTTCGTTCTCTCTCTCACTCACTCTTTCTTTCGCTCTCTCTCTCACTCTTTCTTTCGCTCTCTCTCTCACTCTTTCTTTCGCTCTCTCTCTCACTCTTTCTTTCTTTCGTTCTCTCTCTCACTCTTTCTTTCATTCTCTCTCTCACTCTTTCTTTCTTTCGTTCTCTCTCTCACTCTTTCTTTCGCTCTCTCTCTCACTCTTTCTTTCGCTCTCTCTCTCACTCTTTCTTTCTTTAGCTCTCTCTCTCACTCTTTCTTTCTTTCGTTCTCTCTCTCACTCTTTCTTTCGTTCTCTCTCTCACTCTTTCTTTCTTTCGTTCTCTCTCTCACTCTTTCTTTCTTTCGCTCTCTCTCTCACTCTTTCTTTCTTTCTCTCTCTCTCACTCTTTCTTTCTTTCGTTCTCTCTCTCACTCTTTCTTTTTCTCGTTCTGTCTCTCACTCTTTCTTTCGTTCTCTCTCTCACTCTTTCTTTCGTTCTCTCTCTCACTCTTTCTTTCTTTCGTTCTCTCTCTCACTCTTTCTTTCTTTCGCTCTCTCTCTCACTCTTTCTTTCTTTCTCTCTCTCACTCTTTCTTTCTTTCGCTCTCTCTCTCACTCTTTCTTTTGCTCTCTCTCTCACTCTTTCTTTCTTTCGCTCTCTCTCTCACTCTTTCTTTCTTTCGTTCTCTCTCTCACTCTTTCTTTCGTTCTCTCTCTCACTCTTTCTTTCTTTCGTTCTCTCTCACTCACTCTTTCTTTCTCTCTCTCTCTCACTCTTTCTTTCTTTCGTTCTCTCTCACTCACTCTTTCTTTCTCTCTCTCTCTCACTCTTTCTTTCTCTCTCTCTCACTCTTTCTTTCGTTCTCTCTCTCACTCTTTCTTTCTTTCGTTCTCTCTCTCACTCTTTCTTTCGTTCTCTCTCTCACTCACTCTTTCTTTCGTTCTCTCTCTCACTCTTTCTTTCTTTCTCTCTCTCTCACTCTTTCTTTCTTTCTTTCTCTCTCTCTCACTCTTTCTTTCTTTCGCTCTCTCACTCACTCTTTCTTTCTCTCTCTCTCTCACTCTTTCTTTCTCTCTCTCTCACTCTTTCTTTCGTTCTCTCTCTCACTCTTTCTTTCTTTCGTTCTCTCTCTTACTCTTTCTTTCTTTCGTTCTCTCTCTCACTCACTCTTTCTTTCGTTCTCTCTCTCACTCTTTCTTTCGCTCTCTCTCTCACTCTTTCTTTCGCTCTCTCTCTCACTCTTTCTTTCGCTCTCTCTCTCACTCTTTCTTTCGTTCTCTCTCTCACTCTTTCTTTCGCTCTCTCTCTCACTCTTTCTTTCGTTCTCTCTCTAACTCTTTCTTTCTTTCGCTCTCTCTCACTCTTTCTTTCGTTCTCTCTCACTCTTTCTTTCTTTCGTTCTCTCTCTCACTCTTTCTTTCTTTCGCTCTCTCTCTCACTCTTTCTTTCGTTCTCTCTCTCACTCTTTCTTTCTTTCGCTCTCTCTCTCACTCTTTCTTTTGTTCTCTCTCTCTCACTCTTTCTTTCGCTCTCTCTCTCACTCTTTCTTTCTTTCGCTCTCTCTCTCACTCTTTCTTTTGTTCTCTCTCTCACTCTTTCTTTCTTTCGCTCTCTCTCTCACTCTTTCTTTTGTTCTCTCTCTCACTCTTTCTTTTGTTCTCTCTCTCACTCTTTCTTTCGCTCTCTCTCTCACTCTTTCTTTCGCTCTCTCTCTCACTCTTTCTTTCTTTCGCTCTCTCACTCTTTCTTTTGTTCTCTCTCTCACTCTTTCTTTCTTTTGTTCTCTCTCTCACTCTTTCTTTTGTTCTCTCTCTCACTCTTTCTTTCGCTCTCTGTCTCACTCTTTCTTTCGTTCTCTCTCTCTCTCACTCTTTCTTTCGTTCTCTCTCTCACTCTTTCTTTCGTTCTCTCTCTCACTCTTTCTTTCGTTCTCTCTCTCTCTCACTCTTTCTTTCGTTCTCTCTCTCACTCTTTCTTTCTTTCGCTCTCTCTCTCACTCTTTCTTTCGTTCTCTCTCTCTCTCACTCTTTCTTTCGTTCTCTCTCTCTCTCACTCTTTCTTTCTTTCGCTCTCTCTCTCACTCTTTCTTTCGTTCTCTCTCTCACTCTTTCTTTCTTTCGCTCTCTCTCTCACTCTTTCTTTCGTTCTCTCTCTCTCTCACTCTTTCTTTCGTTCTCTCTCTCACTCTTTCTTTCTTTCTTTCGTTCTCTCTCTCACTCTTTCTTTCTTTCTTTCGTTCTCTCTCTCACTCTTTCTTTCTTTCGTTCTCTCTCTCACTCTTTCTTTCTTTCGTTCTCTCTCTCACTCTTTCTTTCGTTCATTCTCTCTCTCACTCTTTCTTTCTTTCGTTCTCTCTCTCACTCTTTCTTTCTTTCGCTCTCTCTCTCACTCACTCTTTCTTTCGCTCTCTCTCTCACTCACTCTTTCTTTCATTCTCTCTCTCACTCTTTCTTTCGTTCTCTCTCTCACTCTTTCTTTCGTTCTCTCTCTCTCTCACTCTTTCTTTCTTTCGTTCTCTCTCTCACTCTTTCTTTCTTTCGTTCTCTCTCTCACTCTTTCTTTCTTTCGTTCTCTCTCTCACTCGTTCTTTCTTTCGCTCTCTCTCTCACTCTTTCTTTCTTTCGTTCTCTCTCTCACTCTTTCTTTCTTTCGCTCTCTCTCTCACTCTTTCTTTCGTTCGTTCTCTCTCTCACTCTTTCGTTCGTTCGTTCTCTCTCTCACTCTTTCTTTCTTTCGTTCTCTCTCTCACTCTTTCTTTCGTTTACTCGCTCACTCTTTCTTTCTTTCGCTCTCCCTCTCACAATTCTTTCTTTCGCTCTCTCTCTCACTCTTTCTTTCGCTCTCTCTCACAATTCTTTCTTTCGCTCTCTCTCTCACTCTTTCTTTTGCTCTCTCTCTCACTCTTTCTTTCTTTTGCTCTCTCTCTCACTCTTTCTTTCTTTCGCTCTCTCTCTCACTCTTTCTTTCTTTCGTTCTCTCTCTCACTCTTTCTCTCTTTCTTTCTTCCTTCCTTTCTTTCTTTCTTTCCTTCTCCCTCTTTCTCTCCTCATCTCCCCCGCCCCGGTTTTTTGCCAGTTACCTTATTCCAAACAACAATTTCACTTCAGCCCGGCCTGGATTCTCCATCTGGCCTCCATGCTCCCAGCGCAGACCCCGGCCAAACCGAATCGTGTTCTGGTCTCGATTTTAGCCATGACACGGAATCGGGAAACCGCTTTGTTGGAGAGAGCATATCAGCCAGGGTTCCTGCCCCTGATCACTGTCAAGTCACCCCTGGGTTAGAGAGAGGGGAAATCAGCCAGGGTTCCTGCTCCTGATCACTGTCCAGTCACCCCTGGGTTAGAGAGAGGGGAAATCAGCCAGGGTTCCTGCCCCTGATCACTGTCCAGTGACCCCTGGGTTAGAGAGAGGGGAAATCAGCCAGGGTTCCTGCTCCTGATCACTGTCCAGTGACCCCTGGGTTAGAGAGAGGGGGAATCAGCCAGGGTTCCTGCTCCTGATCACTGCCCAGTGACCGCTGGGTTAGAGAGAGGATATCAGCCAGGGTTCCTGCCCCTGATCACTGTCCAGTGACCCCTGGGTTCGAGAGAGGGGGAAATCAGCCAGGGTTCCTGCTCCTGATCACTGTCCAGTGACCCCTGGGTTAGAGAGAGGGGAAATCAGCCAGGGTTCCTGCTCCTGATCACTGTCCAGTGACCCCTGGGTTAGAGAGAGGGGAAATCAGCCAGGGTTCCTGCTCCTGATCACTGTCCAGTGACCCCTGGGTTAGAGAGAGGGGGGAAATCAGCCAGGGTTCCTGCCCCTGATCACTGTCCAGTGACCCCTGGGTTAGAGAGAGGGGATATCAGCCAGGGTTCCTGCTCCTGATCACTGTCCAGTGACCCCTGGGTTAGAGAGAGGGGAAATCAGCCAGGGTTCCTGCTCCTGATCACTGACCAGTGACCCCTGGGTTAGAGAGAGGATATCAGCCAGGGTTCCTGCTCCTGATCGCTGTCCAGTGACCTCTGGGTTAGATAGAGGGGGAAATCAGCCAGGGTTCCTACTCCTGATCACTTTCCAGTGACCCCTGGGTTCGAGAGAGGGGAAATCAGCCAGGGTTCCTGCTCCTGATCACTGTCCAGTGACCCCTGGGTTATAGAGAGGGGAAATCAGCCAGGGTTCCTGCTCCTGATCACTGTCCAGTGACCCGTGGGTTAGAGAGAGTGGAAATCAGCCAGGGTTCCTGCTCCTGATCACTGTCCAGTGACCCCTGGGTTAGAGAGATGGATGTGTGGGTTCTTGACTGTGATACTCCCATGGTTGACTAGGCAGCCCTCCCTAGGCTCAGGCACAAAGAGTGCTTTTCTCTATTTCTGCCTGTTTCTTATCTTGTGTCTGTGTAACTTTCAATCTACGCCCCCTCTCTATCTCTGTAACCTCCTCCAGCCCTACACCCCTCCCTATCTCTGTAACCCCCTCCAGCCCTACACCCCTCCCTATCTCTGTAACCCCCTCCAGCCCTACCCCCCTCCGAGATCTCTGCGCTCCTCCAATTCTGGCCTCTCGCGCATCCCCCCGATTTCCATCGCTCCACCATTGGCAGCCGTGCCTTCAGCCGCCTGGGCCCCGAGCTCTGGAATTCCCTCCCTAAAGCTCTCCGCCTCTCTCTCCTCCTTTAAGACGCTCCTTAAAACCGACCTCTTTGACCAAGTTTTCCTAATATCTCCTAACGAGACTTGGGGTGAAATCTGTGTCTGATTATGCTAATGTGAAGCGCCTTGGGACGTTTTACTACGTTAAAGGCGCTATATAAATGGGAGTCGCTGTTTTCTCTCTCTCTCTCTCTCGTGTCAGCCGTTGCTGACTCGCCTCTGAGTCAGAAGGTTGTGGGTTCAATTCCCACTCCAGGGACTTGAGCACAAAAAAAACCTAGGCTGACACTCCCAGTGCAGTACTGAGGGAGCGCCGCACTGTCGGAGGGGCGGTACTGAGGGAGTGCCGCACTGTCGGAGGGGCGGTACTGAGGGAGCGCCACACTGTCGGAGGGGCAGTACTGAGGGAGCGCCGCACTGTCGGAGGGGCAGTACTGAGGGAGCTCCGCACTGTCGGAGGGGCGGTACTGAGGGAGCGCCGCACTGTCGGAGGGGCGGTACTGAGGGAGTGCCGCACTGTCGGAGGGGCGGTACTGAGGGAGTGCCGCACTGTCGGAGGGGCGGTACTGAGGGAGCGCCACACTGTCGGAGGGGCAGTACTGAGGGAGCGCCGCACTGTCGGAGGGGCAGTACTGAGGGAGCGCCGCACTGTCGGAGGGGCGGTACTGAGGGAGCGCCGCACTGTCGGAGGGGCGGTACTGAGGGAGCGCCGCACTGTCAGAGGGGCGGTACTGAGGGAGCGCCGCACTGTCGGAGGGGCGGTACTGAGGGAGCGCCGCACTATCGGAGGGGCTGTACTGAGGGAGTGTTGCACTGCCGGAGGGGCAGTACTGAGGGAGCGCCGCACTGTCGGAGGGGCGGTACTGAGGGAGCGCCGCACTGTCGGAGGGGCAGTACTGAGGGAGCGCCGCACTGTCGGAGGTGCCGTCTTTCGGATGAGACGTTAAACCGAGGCCCTGTCTGCCCTCTCTGGTGGATGTAAAAGATCCCGTGGCCACTATTGGAAGAAGAGCAGGGGGGAGTTCTCCCCGGTGTCCTGGGGCCAATATTTATCCCTCAATCAGCATCACTAAAACAGATGATCTGGTCATTATCACATTGCTGTTTGTGGGAGCTTGCTGTGCGCAAATTGGCTGCCGCGTTTCCTACATTACAACAGTGACCACACTTCAACAAGTACTTCATTGGCTGTAAAGCGCTTTGGGACGTCCTGAGGTGGTGAAAGGCGCTGGAGAAATGCGAGTCTTTCTTTCCTTCCCGCACGTGTATCCGTCTCGGCGACCCTGCCTCTCAGGAGTGCGAACAATGTGTCGTGGCGCGCCCGGCGCTCGTGGGATCTGACGCAGCAAGGGGCAGCCAATGGCTTTGACTTGGCATTGTGTTCGGAAACCTACAATGACTGACGGCAATCAGCGTGCCTTCGAGAGCACTGCATTAGCACTGAGAGAGAGTCCGGCTCCCCCCGCCCACCCCGGGTTAATTGTGTAATTCTATTTGGCGAAAAGCAAAGCAGAGACGCAGCAGTTTTTGACAGGCTACAGACTCGAGGGACCGAAGAGGCTTCAGAGGCATCATCCCTTTAATTTGCACACTTCCCTTTAAGAGAGGGGAAGGTGAGTGCCTCCTTTTACAGTCTGCGAGTCAGTGCTGCTGTTCAGTTCAGCTGTAAAGAGGGAATCTGTAGTGACTGACGGTCTCGCTCTCTCTCTGTCTCTGTGTGTGTCCCTCTCTCGCTCTCTCTCTCTCTGTCTCTCTGTGTGACCGTCTCTCGCTCTGTCTCTCTGTCTCTCTGTGTGTCCCTCTCTCGCTCTCTCTCTCTGTCTCTGTGTGTGTCCCTCTCTCGCTCTCTCTCTCTCTGTCTCTCTGTGTGTCCCTCTCTCGCTCTGTCTCTCTGTCTCTCTGTCTGTCCCTCTCTCGCTCTCTCTCTCTCTGTCTCTCTGTGTGTCCCTCTCTCGCTCTCTCTCTGTCTCTCTGTCTGTCCCTCTCTCGCTCTCTCTCTCTCTGTCTCTGTGTGTGTCCCTCTCTCGCTCTCTCTTTCTGTCTCTGTGTGTGTGTCCCTCTCTCGCTCTCTCTCTCTGTCTCTGTGTGTGTCCCTCTCTCGCTCTCTTACTGTCTCTGTGTGTGTGTCCCTCTCTCTCTGTCTCTCTCTCTGTCTCTCTCTCTCTCTCTCTGTCTCTCTCTCTCTCTGTCTCACTCTCTCTCTGTCTCACTCTCTCTCTCTCTGTCTCTCTCTGTCTCACTCTCTCTCTGTCTCTCTCTCTGTCTCACTCTCTCTCTGTCTCACTCTCTCTTTCTCTGTCTCTCTCTCTCTGTCTCACTCTCTCTCTGTCTCTCTCTCTCTGTCTCACTCTCTCTCTGTCTCTCTCTGTCTCACTCTCTCTCTGTCTCTCTGTCTCACTCTCTCTCTCTGTCTCTCTCTCTCTCTGTCTGTCTCTCTCTCTGTCTCACTCTCACTCTGTCTCTCTCTGTCTCTGTCTCTGTGTCTCACTCTCTCTCTCTCTCTCTGTCTCTCTCTCTGTCTCTCTCTGTCTCTCTGTCTCACTCTCTCTCTCTGTCTCTCTCTCTGTCTCTCTCTCTGTCTCACTCTCTCTCTCTCTGTCTCTTTCACTGTCTCTCTCTCTCTCTCTGTCTCTCCCGTGCAGGCTCCCGAAGTTTGCCCCAGCTCCTGGAGTTTGGACGCAAAGAATGGATTTGAGTTCTCCGACCCCTGGGCTCCTCGTTCCGGCTCTGCTGCTGCTGTTGCTGCTCCGCATCTCCTGCGGGATGGTGACTTCTTGCCCTGCGTACTGCAAATGCTCGTCGTCCTTCATCCAGTGCTCGGACGCTGATCAGGCTGAGTCCTTCCCCTCGCTCCATCAGGAGCAGAGGACGAACATCACTGAGATGTAAGTGCTGCCTGCCGTTAATTCGGATCTGATCTTTTTCATTTCCCATGCCTCCTTCCTCCTCCTCCTCCTGTTTGTGGGAGCTTGCTGTGCGCAAATTGTCTGCCGCGTTTCCCACATTACAACAGCGACTACACTTCAAAAAAGTACTTCATTGCCTATAAAGTGCTTTGGGACGTCCGGTGGTGGTGAAAGGCGCTATATAAATGCAAATCTTTCTTCTTTCTTTCTTTTCCGCCCCCTCCCCCCCCCCCCCCCGAAGGTTCCGACTCTCGCCGGGGGGACCAGGTTACACGGGCTCTGGCCGCCCTCCAGCACCTCACCCATTGGCCAGGTCATTCGACTGCAGGGGCATCACAGCTGAGCCTGCTCCTGGACTTGGGGTCCATCAACAGCAACTTGTATTTACCCAGCGACTTTAACGTAGTAAAACGTCCCAGGGCGCTTCACAGGAGCGATTATCAAACACAAACGTGACCCCGAGCCACACGAGGAGATATTAGGGACAGGCGACCAAAAGCTTGGTCAAAGAGGTGGGTTTTAAGGAGCGTCTTAAAGGAGGAGAGAGAGGCGGAGAGGTTTAGGGAGGGAATTCCAGAGCTCGGGGCCCAGGCAGCTGAAGGCACGGCCGCCAATGGTGGAGCGATGGAAATCGGGGGATGCGCAAGAGGCCAGAATTGGAGGAGCGCAGAGATCTCGGAGGGTCGTAGGGCTGGAGGAGGTTACAGAGATAGGGAGGGGTGTAGGGCTGGAGGAGGTTACAGAGATAGGGAGGGTGGGGTGAGGCCGTGGAAGGCATTTGAAAACAAGGATGAGAATTTTTAAATCGAGGCGTTGCTTAACCGGGAGAATGTAGGTCAGCGAGCACAGGGGGTGATGGGTGAACGAGACTGCACACTCAATTTAAGCAAGGAAGGCGACACTCGCTAGTGATCCCTGGCTGATTCCTCCATTACCCCTCTGTCTTTACCCGGCCCAGCCCCCAACCAGAGTGGCCAGACTCCGCCTAGCACCTCACTGCAGCACTGGGATTGCAAAGAAGGGCTGAGCTTGGGAGTGGTGAGGCAGGCCGGGTGATACCCTGAGATACCAACAGTGTGACCCACCACAGGGACACTCCAGAATACCACAGCCCCACACTGATCGAAACACCCCTCCTCCCCATCTCTGTAACCTCCTCCAGCCCCTACACCCCTCCCTATCTCTGTAACCTCCTCCAGCCCTACACCCCTCCCCATCTCTGTAACCTCCTCCAGCCCTACACCCCTCCCTATCTCTGTAACCTCCTCCAGCCCCTACACCCCTCCCTATCTCTGTAACCCCCTCCAGCCCCTACACCCCTCCCATCTCTGTAACCTCCTCCAGCCCTACACCCCTCCCCATCTCTGTAACCTCCTCCAGCCCTACACCCCTCCCCATCTCTGTAACCTCCTCCAGCCCTACACCCCTCCCCATCTCTGTAACCCGCTCCAGCCCCTACACCCCTCCCTACCTCTGTAACCTCCTCCAGCCCTACACCCCTCCCCATCTCTGTAACCTCCTCCAGCCCCTACACCCCTCCCTATCTCTGTAACCCCCTCCAGCCCCTACACCCCTCCCTATCTCTGTAACCTCCTCCAGCCCCTACACCCCTCCCTATCTCTGTAACCTCCTCCAGCCCTACACCCCTCCCCATCTCTGTAACCTCCTCCAGCCCCTACACCCCTCCCTATCTCTGTAACCCCCTCCAGCCCCTACACCCCTCCCTATCTCTGTAACCTCCTCCAGCCCTACACCCCTCCCTATCTCTGTAACCTCCTCCAGCCCCTACACCCCTCCCTATCTCTGTAACCTCCTCCAGCCCTACACCCCTCCCTATCTCTGTAACCTCCTCCAGCCCTACACCCCTCCCCATCTCTGTAACCTCCTCCAGCCCCTACACCCCTCCCCATCTCTGTAACCTCCTCCAGCCCTACACCCCTCCCTATCTCTGTAACCTCCTCCAGCCCTACATCCCTCCCCATCTCTGTAACCTCCTCCAGCCCTACACCCCTCCCCATCTCTGTAAACCCCTCCAGCCCTACACCCCTCCCCATCTCTGTAACCTCCTCCAGCCCTACACCTCTCGCTATCTCTGTAACCCCCTCCAGCCCTAAACCCCTCCCCATCTCTGTAACCTCCTCCAGCCCTACACCCCTCCCCATCTCTGTAACCCCCTCCAGCCCCTACACCCCTCCCCATCTCTGTAACCCCCTCCAGCCCCTACACCCCTCCCCATCTCTGTAACCTCCTCCAGCCCGACAACTCTCCCTATCTCTGTAACCCCCTCCAGCCCCTAAACCCCTTCCCATCTCTGTAACCCCCTCCAGCCCCTACACCCCTCCCCATCTCTGTAACCACCTCCAGCCCTACACCCCTCCCCATCTCTGTAACCTCCTCCAGCCCCTACACCCCTCCCCATCTCTGTAATCCCCTCCAGCCCTACACCCCTCCCCATCTCTGTAACCCCCTCCAGCCTTACACCCCTCCCTATCTCTGTAACCTCCTCCAGCCCCTACACCCCTCCCTATCTCTGTAACCTCCTCCAGCCCCTACACCCCTCCCTATCTCTGTAACCTCCTCCAGCCCCACACCCCTCCCCATCTCTGTAACCTTTTCCAGCCCTACACCCCTCCCCATCTCTGTAACCATCTCCAGCCCCTACACCCCTCCCCATCTCTGTAACCTCCTCCAGCCCTACACCCCTCCCCATCTCTGTAACCTCCTCCAGCCCCTACACCCCTCCCTATCTCTGTAACCCCCTCCAGCCCTACACCCCTCCCCATCTCTGTAACCTCCTCCAGCCCCTACACCCCTCCCCATCTCTGTAACCTCCTCCAGCCCTACACCCCTCCCCATCTCTGTAACCTCCTCCAGCCCCTACACCCCTCCCTATCTCTGTAACCTCCTCCAGCCCCTACACCCCTCCCCATCTCTGTAACCCCCTCCAGCCCCTACACCCTCCCTATCTCTGTAACCTCCTCCAGCCCTACACCCCTCCCCATCTCTGTAACCCCCTCCAGCCCCTACACCTCCCTATCTCTGTAACCCCCTCCAGCCCGACACCCCTCCCTATCTCTGTAACCCCCTCCAGCCCCACACCCCTCCCTATCTCTGTAACCTCCTCCAGCCCCTACACCCCTCCCCATCTCTGTAACCTCCTCCAGCCCTACACCCCTCCCCATCTCTGTAACCCCCTCCAGCCCCTACACCCCTCCCTATCTCTGTAACCCCCTCCAGCCCTACACCCCTCCCCATCTCTGTAACCCCCTCCAGCCCCACACCCCTCCCCATCTCTGTAACCTCCTCCAGCCCTACACCCCTCCCCATCTCTGTAACCTCCTCCAGCCCCTACACCCCTCCCTATCTCTGTAACCCCCTCCAGCCCTACACCCCTCCCTATCTCTGTAACTCCCTCCAGCCCTACACCCCTCCCTATCTCTGTAACCTCCTCCAGCCCTACACCCCTCCCCATCTCTGTAACTATCTCCAGCCCCACACACCTCCCTATCTCTGTAACCTCCTCCAGCCCCTACACCCCTCCCTATCTCTGTAACCCCCTCCAGCCCCTACAACCCTCCCTATCTCTGTAACCTCCTCCAGCCCTACACCCCTCCCTATCTCTGTAACCTCCTCCAGCCCTACACCCCTCCCTATCTCTGTAACCTCCTCCAGCCCTACACCCCTCCCCATCTCTGTAACCTCCTCCAGCCCCTACACCCCTCCCTATCTCTGTAACCTCCTCCAGCCCATTCACCCCTCCCCATCTCTGTAACCTCCTCCAGCCCTACACCCCTCCCCATCTCTGTAACCTCCTCCAGCCCCTACACCTCCCTATCTCTGTAACCTCCTCCAGCCCTACACCCCTCCCCATCTCTGTAACCCCTCCAGCCCCTACACCCCTCCCTATCTCTGTATACCTCCTCCAGCCCCTACACCCCTCCCTATTTTGTAACCTCTTCCAGCCCTACACCCCTCCCTATCTCTGTAACCTCCTCCAGCCCCTACACCCCTCCCTATCTCTGTAACCTCCTCCAGCCCTACAACCCTCCCATCTCTGTAACTATCTCCAGCCCCTACACCTCCCTATCTCTGTAACCCCCTCCAGCCCTACACCCCTCCCCATCTCTGTAACCTCCTCCAGCCCTACACCCCTCCCTATCTCTGTAACCTCCTCCAGCCCTACACACCTCCCTATCTCTGTATACCTCCTCCAGCCCCTACACCCCTCCCTATTTTTGTAACCTCTTCCAGCCCTACACCCCTCCCTATCTCTGTAACCTCCTCCAGCCCCACACCCCTCCCTATCTCTGTAACCTCCTCCAGCCCCTGCACCCCTTACATCTCTGTAACCTCCTCCAGCCCTACACCCCTCCCCCTCTCTGTAACCCTCTCCAGCCCCTACACCCCTCCCCATCTCTGTAACCTCCTCCAGCCCCTACACCCCTCCCCATCTCTGTAACCTCCTCCAGCCCTACACCCCTCCCCATCTCTGTAACCCCCTCCAGCCCTACACCCCTCCCTATCTCTGTAACCTCCTCCAGCCCCTACACCCCTCCCTATCTCTGTAACCTCCTCCAGCCCCTACACCCCTCCCTATCTCTGTAACCTCCTCCAGCCCTACACCCCTCCCCATCTCTGTAACCTTTTCCAGCCCTACACCCCTCCCCATCTCTAACCATCTCCAGCCCCTACACCCCTCCCCATCTCTGTAACCTCCTCCAGCCCTACACCCCTCCCCATCTCTGTAACCTCCTCCAGCCCTACACCCCTCCCCATCTCTGTAACCTCCTCCAGCCCTACACCCCTCCCTATCTCTGTAACCTCCTCCAGCCCCTACACCCCTCCCCATCTCTGTAACCCCCTCCAGCCCCTACACCTCCCTATCTCTGTAACCTCCTCCAGCCCTACACCCCTCCCCATCTCTGTAACCCCCTCCAGCCCCTACACCCCTCCCTATCTCTGTAACCCCCTCCAGCCCGACACCCCTCCCTATCTCTGTAACCCCCTCCAGCCCTACACCCCTCCCTATCTCTGTAACCTCCTCCAGCCCCTACACCCCTCCCCATCTCTGTAACCTCCTCCAGCCCTACACCCCTCCCCATCTCTGTAACCTCCTCCAGCCCCTACACCCCTCCCTATCTCTGTAACCCCCTCCAGCCCTACACCCCTCCCCATCTCTGTAACCCCCTCCAGCCCCACACCCCTCCCCATCTCTGTAACCTCCTCCAGCCCTACACCCCTCCCCATCTCTGTAACCTCCTCCAGCCCCTACACCCCTCCCTATCTCTGTAACCTCCTCCAGCCCTACACCCCTCCCTATCTCTGTAACTCCCTCCAGCCCTACACCCCTCCCTATCTCTGTAACCTCCTCCAGCCCTACACCCCTCCCCATCTCTGTAACCTCTCCAGCCCACACACCTCCCTATCTCTGTAACCTCCTCCAGCCCCTACACCCCTCCCTATCTCTGTAACCCCCTCCAGCCCCTACACCCCTCCCTATCTCTGTAACCTCCTCCAGCCCTACACCCCTCCCTATCTCTGTAACCTCCTCCAGCCCTACACCCCTCCCTATCTCTGTAACCTCCTCCAGCCCTACACCCCTCCCCATCTCTGTAACCTCCTCCAGCCCCTACACCCCTCCCTATCTCTGTAACCTCCTCCAGCCCTACACCCCTCCCCATCTCTGTAACCTCCTCCAGCCCTACACCCCTCCCCATCTCTGTAACCTCCTCCAGCCCCTACACCCCTCCCTATCTCTGTAACCTCCTCCAGCCCTACACCCCTCCCCATCTCTGTAACCCCCTCCAGCCCCTACACCCCTCCCTATCTCTGTAACCTCCTCCAGCCCCTACACCCCTCCCTATCTCTGTAACCTCCTCCAGCCCTACACCCCTCCCTATCTCTGTAACCTCCTCCAGCCCCTACACCCCTCCCTATCTCTGTAACCTCCTCCAGCCCTACACCCCTCCCCATCTCTGTAACCTCCTCCAGCCCCTACACCCTCCCTATCTCTGTAACCCCCTCCAGCCCTACACCCCTCCCCATCTCTGTAACCTCCTCCAGCCCTACACCCCTCCCTATCTCTGTAACTCCCTCCAGCCCTACACACCTCCCTATCTCTGTAACCTCCTCCAGCCCCTACACCCCTCCCTATCTCTGTAACCTCTCCAGCCCTACACCCCTCCCTATCTCTGTAACCTCCTCCAGCCCCACACCCCTCCCTATCTCTGTAACCTCCTCCAGCCCCTGCACCCCTTACATCTCTGTAACCTCCTCCAGCCCTACACCCCTCCCCCTCTCTGTAACCCTCTCCAGCCCCTACACCCCTCCCCATCTCTGTAACCTCCTCCAGCCCTACACCCCTCCCCATCTCTGTAACCTCCTCCAGCCCTACACCCCTCCCCATCTCTGTAACCCCCTCCAGCCCTACACCCCTCCCTATCTCTGTAACCTCCTCCAGCCCCTACACCCCTCCCTATCTCTGTAACCTCCTCCAGCCCCTACACCCCTCCCTATCTCTGTAACCTCCTCCAGCCCCTACACCCCTCCCCATCTCTGTAACCTCCTCCAGCCCTACACCCCTCCCCATCTCTGTAACCTCTCCAGCCCCTACACCCCTCCCCATCTCTGTAACCTCCTCCAGCCCTACACCCCTCCCCATCTCTGTAACCTCCTCCAGCCCCTACACCCCTCCCTATCTCTGTAACCCCTCCAGCCCTACACCCCTCCCCATCTCTGTAACCTCCTCCAGCCCCTACACCCCTCCCCATCTCTGTAACCTCCTCCAGCCCTACACCCCTCCCCATCTCTGTAACCTCCTCCAGCCCCTACACCCCTCCCTATCTCTGTAACCTCCTCCAGCCCCTACACCCCTCCCCATCTCTGTAACCCCCTCCAGCCCTACACCCCTCCCTATCTCTGTAACCTCCTCCAGCCCTACACCCCTCCCCATCTCTGTAACCCCCTCCAGCCCCTACACCCTCCCTATCTCTGTAACCTCCTCCAGCCCTACACCCCTCCCTATCTCTGTAACCCCCTCCAGCCCCACACCCCTCCCTATCTCTGTAACCTCCTCCAGCCCCTACACCCCTCCCCATCTCTGTAACCTCCTCCAGCCCTACACCCCTCCCCATCTCTGTAACCCCTCCAGCCCCTACACCCCTCCCTATCTCTGTAACCCCCTCCAGCCCTACACCCCTCCCCATCTCTGTAACCCCCTCCAGCCCCTACACCCCTCCCCATCTCTGTAACCTCCTCCAGCCCTACACCCCTCCCCATCTCTGTAACCTCCTCCAGCCCCTACACCCCTCCCTATCTCTGTAACCCCCTCCAGCCCTACACCCCTCCCTATCTCTGTAACTCCCTCCAGCCCTACACCCCTCCCTATCTCTGTAACCTCCTCCAGCCCTACACCCCTCCCCATCTCTGTAACCTCCTCCAGCCCTACACACCTCCCTATCTCTGTAACCTCCTCCAGCCCCTACACCCCTCCCTATCTCTGTAACCCCCTCCAGCCCCTACACCCCTCCCCATCCTTGTAACTCCCTCCAGCCCCTACACCCCTCCCTATCTCTGTAACCTCCTCCAGCCCCTACACCCCTCCCTTCTCTGTAACCCCCTCCAGCCCTACACCCCTCCCCATCTCTGTAACCTCCTCCAGCCCTACACCCCTCCCCATCTCTGTAACCCGCTCCAGCCCTACACCCCTCCCCATCTCTGTAACCTCCTCCAGCCCTACACCCCTCCCTATCTCTGTAACCTCCTCCAGCCCTACACCCCTCCCTTCCTCTCTAACCCCCTCCAGCCCTACACCCCTCCCCATCTCTGTAACCCCCTCCAGCCCTACACCCCTCCCTATCTCTGTAACCTCCTCCAGCCCCTACACCCCTCCCTTCCTCTCTAACCCCCTCCAGCCCTACACCCCTCCCCATCTCTGTAACCTCCTCCAGCCCTACACCCCTCCCCATCTCTGTAACCTCCTCCAGCCCCTACACCCCTCCCCATCTCTGTAACCTCCTCCAGCCCTACACCCCTCCCTATCTCTGTAACCTCCTCCAGCCCTACACCCCTCCCCATCTCTGTAACCTCCTCCAGCCCCTACACCCCTCCCTATCTCTGTAACCTCCTCCAGCCCTACACCCCTCCCTATCTCTGTAACCTCCTCCAGCCCTACACCCCTCCCTATCTCTGTAACCTCCTCCAGCCCTACACCCCTCCCTATCTCTGTAACCTCCTCCAGCCCTACACCCCTCCCCATCTCTGTAACCTCCTCCAGCCCCTACACCCTCCCTATCTCTGTAACCTCCTCCAGCCCTACACCCCTCCCCATCTCTGTAACCTCCTCCAGCCCCTACACCCCTCCCTATCTCTGTAACCTCCTCCAGCCCATTCACCCCTCCCCATCTCTGTAACCTCCTCCAGCCCTACACCCCTCCCCATCTCTGTAACCTCCTCCAGCCCCTACACCTCCCTATCTCTGTAACCTCCTCCTGCCCTACACCCCTCCCCATCTCTGTAACCCCCTCCAGCCCCTACACCCCTCCCTATCTCTGTATACCTCCTCCAGCCCCTACACCCCTCCCTATTTTTGTAACCTCTTCCAGCCCTACACCCCTCCCTATCTCTGTAACCTCCTCCAGCCCCTACACCCCTCCCTATCTCTGTAACCTCCTCCAGCCCTACAACCCTCCCCATCTCTGTAACTATCTCCAGCCCCTACACCTCCCTATCTCTGTAACCCCCTCCAGCCCTACACCCCTCCCCATCTCTGTAACCTCCTCCAGCCCTACACCCCTCCCTATCTCTGTAACTCCCTCCAGCCCTACACACCTCCCTATCTCTGTATACCTCCTCCAGCCCCTACACCCCTCCCTATTTTTGTAACCTCTTCCAGCCCTACACCCCTCCCTATCTCTGTAACCTCCTCCAGCCCCACACCCCTCCCTATCTCTGTAACCTCCTCCAGCCCCTGCACCCCTTACATCTCTGTAACCTCCTCCAGCCCTACACCCCTCCCCCTCTCTGTAACCCTCTCCAGCCCCTACACCCCTCCCCATCTCTGTAACCCCCTCCAGCC
Organism: Squalus acanthias; assembly: GCA_030390025.1. Taxonomy (NCBI): domain Eukaryota; kingdom Metazoa; phylum Chordata; class Chondrichthyes; order Squaliformes; family Squalidae; genus Squalus; species Squalus acanthias. The sequence goes on from JASTWF010002287.1 coordinate 30,668, forward strand.
CTACACCCCTCCCCATCTCTGTAACCCTCTCCAGCCCCTACACCCCTCCCCATCTCTGTAACCCTCTCCAGCCCTACAACCCTCCCTAAATCTGTAACCTCCTCCAGCCCTACACCCCTCCCCATCTCTGTAAACCCCTCCAGCCCCTACACCCCTCCCCAAAATATGTATCCCTCTCCAGCCCTACACCCCTCCCTAATTCTGTGATCTGCTCCAGCCCCACAACCCCCCGAGATCTCTGCGCTCCTCCAATTCAGGCCTCTCACACATCCCCCCGATTTCCATCGCTCCACCATTGGCGGCCGTGCCTTCAGCCGCCTGGGCCCCGAGCTCTGGAATTCCCTCCCTAAACCTCTCCGCCTCTCTCTCTCTCCTCCTTTAAGACGCTCCTTAAAACCGTCCTCTCTGACCAAGCTTTTGGTCGCCTGTCCCTAATATCCCCTGATGTGGCTCAGTGCTTGTCCTGGTTAATCAGAAAGGCTTCACAGCTCCGCTGGTTAAGGCACTCGGTTATAGAGAGGGGAAAATCAGCCAGGGTTCCTGCTCCTGATCACTGTCCAGTGACCCCTGGGTTAGAGAGAGGGGAAATCAGCCAGGGTTGCTGCTCCTGATCACTGTCCAGTGACCCCTGGGTTAGAGAGAGGGGAAATCAGCCAGAGTTCCTGCTCCTGATCACTGTCCAGTGACCCCTGGGTTAGAGAGAGGGGAAATCAGCCAGGGTTCCTGCTCCTGATCACTGTCCAGTGACCCCTGGGTTAGAGAGAGGGGGAAATCAGCCAGGGTTCCTGCTCCTGATCACTGTCCAGTGACCCCTGGGTTAGTGAGAGGGGGAAATCAGCCAGGGTTCCTGCCCCTGATCACTGTCCAGTGACCCCTGGGTTAGAGAGAGAGGGGAAATCAGCCAGGGTTCCTGCCCCTGATCACTGTCCAGTGTCCGTTGCTGTAAAGTTTGAGTGTGTGGACGTCGGGTAATGACAGGCTGTGATGCCCTCCATGGTCGAATTGCCTGCCATCAGTCACTGAGGAAGCTGAATGGTGAGGTGCTGCAGGGGGGCACAGAGAGTGTATTATAACGAGTGTGTCTTCCTTTCCTTTTTCCATCTATATTTCTCTTTTTCGCTCTCGCCTTTTCGTCCTATCTCTCGGGTAGTTAGTCCTGCTGGGATTAAGTGTGCCCACCGTATTCGGTGTATTGCTGACGCAGTGATCCTAGCCCGGGCATCAACCGCCCAGCCCAGCCAGCCCCAGTACAATCATCTGGCCCACTTATCTGATTGCGGAGCCTGGAACAGCTCCAGTTCTGTGTAAGTGAGGACAGATCCCGTGAGGGAGTGCAGCCCGATAATCAGGCCTCCATTTGCCGACACTATTTGCAGTTAGTAGAAGCTCCCCAAGGCACCGTGCACCTCGAAATTAAAGGAATATGTAGCTCCAGACATTCAAGGAGCTGGAGCATGCTGGCGCTGTGT
>JASTWF010002288.1:0-32000 GCA_030390025.1 Squalus acanthias
GGGTAATGATCTCTGGATTACTACCTGAGCCACGCGCAAATTGGCATAGGGTCAAGCAGATCAGAGAGTTAAATGCATGGCTCGAAGAGTGGTGTGGGAAGAAGGGGTTTCAATTCATGAGGCACTGGCGCCAGTACACTGGGGAAAGAGGGAGCTGTTCCCTCGGGACAGGCTCCACTTAAACCAGGCTGGGACCAGCGTCCAGGCAAATCGAATAACTGGGGCTGTAGATAGGGCTTTAAACTAAAAAAGTGGGGGGAGGGGTCAGGTGAGGGGGAATTTAGAAATCGAAAGAGAAAGGTCAAGGCAATAGAGCAGTGTAGCGATTTGGGTAAAAATAAGCAGAGTGTGACAGGAAGGGACAGAGAGTTTAACGGTAGCAGTGCATCAGAGAATAAGGTCAAAGCATGGATTTATGGTAAAAAAATTTAAATTAAAGGCTCTTTATCTGAATGCACAAAGCATTCGTAACAAGATAGATGAACTAGTGGCACAAATAGAGATAAATGAGTTTGATCTAATAGCCATTGCAGAGATGTGGTTGCAAGGTGACCGAGGTTGGGAACTAAATGTTCCAGGGTACTTGACGTTTCGAAAAGACAGGCAGAATGAAAAAGGAGTGGGGGGTAGCCCTGATAATAAAGGATGACATAAGGACAGTAGAGAGAAAGGATCTCGGCACGGAAGATCAGGAAGTAGAATCAGTATGGGTGGAGATAAGGAATAACAAGGGGCAGAAAACACTGGTGGGAGTAGTATATAGGCTCCCAAACAGTAGCTATACCGTTGGATAGAATATTAATCAAGAAATTGTAGGAGCTTGTAACAAAGGTAAAGCAATAATTGTGGGGGACTTTAATCTTCATATAGAATGGACAAATCAAATTGGCAAAGGTAGTCTGGAGGACGAGTTCATGGAATGCATTCGGGACAGTTTCCTAGAACAATACTTCATGGAACCAGCCAGGGAACAGGCTATTTTAGATCTTGTATTGTGTAATGAGACAGAGTTAATTAGTAATCTCATAGTAAAGGATCCTCTGGGGCAGAGTGATCATAATATGATAGAATTTCACGTTAAGTTTGAGAGTGACTTGCCTAAGTCCGAAACTACAGTCTTAAACTTAAATAAAGCCAATTACATAGGTATGAGTTGGCTAAGGTAGTTTGGAAAAATAGATTAAAAGGTATGGCGGTAGATAAGCAGTGGCTAGCATTTAAAGAAATATTTCATAATTCTCAACAAAAATACATTCCATTGAGAAACAAAAACTCCAGCTGATCAATCCGTGGCTAACTAAAGAAGTTAAGGATAGCATTAGATTGAAAGAAGAAGCTTATAATGTTGCGAAGAATATTAGTAAGCCTGAGGATTGGGAGAGTTTCAGAAACCAGCAAAGGATGACCAGAAAATTGATAAAAAGGGAAAAAATAGAATATGACAGAAAACTAGCAAGAAATATAAAAACAGATTGCAACAGTTACTACAAGTATGTAAAAAGGAAGAGAGTAGCAAAAGTAAACATTGGTCCCTTAGAGGCTGAGACAGGAGAAATTATTATGGGGAATAAGGAAATGGCAGAAACGATAAACAAATACTTTGTATCTGTCTTCACAGCAGAAGACACAAAAAGCATACCAAAAATAGTGGGGAACCAAGAGTCTAATGAGGGTGAGGAACTTAACGTAATTAATGTAAGTAGAGAAAAAATACTAGAGAAACTAATGGGACTAAAAGCCAACAAATCCCCTGGACCTGACGGCCTACATCCTAGAGTTCTAAAAGAGGTGGCTGCAGAGATAGTGGATGCATTGGTTTTGATCTTCCAAAATTCCCTAGATTCTGGAATGGTCCCAGCAGATTGGAGGGTAGAAAATGTAACACCGCTATTCAAGAAAGGAGGGAGAGAAAACACAGGGAACTACAGGCCAGTTAACCTGACATCAGTCGTCGGGAAAATACTGGAATCCATTGTTAAGGAAGTGGTATCAGGGCACTTAGAAAATCATAACATGATTAGGCAGAGTCAATATGGTTTTATGAAAGGGAAATCCTGTTAGAGTTTTTCGAGGATGTAACTAGCAGGGTAGATAAAGGGGAACCAGTGGATGTAATATATTTGGATTTCCAAAAGGCATTTGATAAGGTGTCACATAAAAGGTTATTACACAAGATAAGGGCTCATGGGGTTGGGGGTAATATAATAGCATGGATAGAGGATTGGTTAACGGACAGAAAGCAGAGAGTAGGGATAAACGGGTCTTTTTCAGGTTGGCAGGCTCTAACTAGTGGGGTGACCCAAGGATCAGTGCTGGGGCCTCAGCAATTTACAATCTGTATTAATGACCTAGATGAAGGGACCAAGTGTAATGTATCCAAGTTTGCTGACAATAGAAAGCTAGGTGGGACAGTAAGCTGTGAGGAGAACACAGTCTGCAAAGGGATATAGATAGACTAAGTCAGTGGGCCGTAAGGTGGCAGATGGAGTATAATGTAGGGAAATGTGAGGTTATTCACTTTGGTAGGAAGAATAGAAAAAAGAATGGGGGAAAAATTTAGTTGGTTGCGCCTCCCATTGGCGCCTTAAGAGGGTGCTAATGGGGCGCAAAGCAACTAGCGCCCGGGCACAGCGATGTTTGCGCCGCTCGCGCAATTAACTAGACATTTTGCGGCGGCGCTAATCACTACCGCTACGATCTCCTGCGCCGGCAGATCGTGATGTCAGTCGAGTGCGCAACGCCCCGGTAGCGCCCCGGAATGGATACTGAGTGGTGCCCCCTGCCTTACCGCCTGCCGCTCGCAATGACAGGTTGAGGGGAGCATTTTGCAGTCAGGAAGGGACTGGGGGAGCGCTATTTAAAGGCGACCGCTTCCTGCCTTTTTTTGTTGGTGACATTTTTGAACCACGCATTCTGAGAGAGAGAGAGAGAAAGAGACTTCTGGAGAGATTCAACGCTGTGTGAAGGAGTTTTGGGTATTGAGCAGCACTTTGCAGGTTCATTTTGATTTGCCCTTCCTTGTATCGATTTAGAAGAGACTGTGGGGGTTGCACTCTGAGCTCTTTCCCTGGGCCTCTCCATTGTTCTTTCCAGCAGATTTGATGTACAGGTCTCTCCAGGCCGAGATTCAAGGCTGCAATGAGCAGGATGTGGATGGAAAGCAAGATCAACCCTCCCCTTTAAGAACTGGTCGGCGCCATTGTGTCTGGGTTCCATTGCTGACTGACATCACATGAGCTTTCCCAGTGCTCTGAGTTAGCGCCTCGCTCCTCGGCCTTTGCGCCTTAAGACAGATGTGTAGCGCCTGATTTAGCGCTCCAATCACCTCCAGGGGCGATAAAAGTCAAGTTTGCAGTCGGAGGCGATAATTAACGCCAGGCGCTAATCTTTGCTCCCCAAATGGGGCGATACTGAATTTCTCCCCCAATATCTTTTAAATCGTGAGAAACTTTTAAATGTTGGTGTTCAGAGAGATTTGGGTGTCCTCGTGCAAGAAACACAGAAAGCTAGCATGCAGGTACAGCAAGCAATAAGGAAGGCAAATGACATGTTGGCCTTTATTGCAAGGGTGTTGGAGTATAAGAGTAAGGAAGTCTTGCTACAATCTTACAGGGCCTTGGTGAGACCACACCTGGAGTACTGTGCACAGTTTTGGTCTCATTATCTAAGGAAGGATATACTTGCCTTGGAGGCGGTGCAACGAAGGTTCACTAGATTGATTCCTGGGATGAGAGGGCTGTCCTGTGATGAGAGATTGTGTCGAATGGGCCGACACAAGAAGTTTAGAAGAATGAGAGGTGATCTGAAGGGGGTTGACAAGGCAAATGCTGAGAGGTTGTTTCCCCTGGCTGGAGTGTCTGGAACTAGGGGGCATAGTCTCAGGATAAGGGGTAGGCCATTTAAGACCGAGATGAGGAGGAATTTCTTCACTCAGAAGGTTGTGAATCTTTGGAATTCTCTGCCCCAGAGGGCTGTGGATGCTGAGTCTTTCAGTATATTCAAGGCTGAGATAGATAGATTTTTGGACTCTGGGGGAATAAAGGGATATGGAGATTGGGCGGGAAAGTGGAGTTGAGATCGATGATCAGCCATGATCTTATTGAATGGCGGAGCAGGCTCGAGGGGCCGTATGGCCTACTCCTGCTCCTAATTCTTATGTTCACCCCTCCACCCTCCTTTATCCCTCCAGCCCTCCACCCTCTCCACCACTCCACCCTCTGCCACCCTCCATCACCCCTCCTCCACCCTTTTCCACTCTCCTTCACCCCTCCATCCTCCTCCATCCTCCACCACCCTCCTTCACCCCTTCACCCCTCCATTCCCACATCATATTAAAAGCTAGCTTTAGAATTGTTGTCAAAAGCAGGAACCATTTGGAGTAAGATTTATGATCTAAAATGGCGAGACTGATTGTAGACCCAGTTAAATACATGGGGCTGCGTTTATTTTGAAGTGTGAGTACGTGAAAGTTGTACTTTTAAATGAAATGAGCAAAACCTGGTTAGCATACTGCAGTTTGCAGAATTTCTTTTGCAGTGTTTTTACATCAGTTTCAGAAGGTATAAATTATTTTAAATAGCTAAGCTATGTTTAAGTCATCAAATAACTACTGGTGAATTTAAACACTGTCTTAAATTCACAAAGATAAGTACAGATGTCAGGGAACACCATCATCTTCAAGTTCCCTTCCAAGTCACAGACTAACCTGACTTGGACACAGATTGAGCTGCCCGATTGAGCTGGTTCATGGAAGATTTTACGTTTGTGATTATGCAAATAGGTTTGAGCGGAAGCTTGAACCATAACCTCACTTCGAGAAACTTGAGCGATTTTCAGCGCAATTCGCGCCCTGGAAACTCTACCCTGATGTGCTGAAGACCTGGAGTGGAGCTCGAACCCACAATCTATGGAGTCATTCAAGAAGCAGTTGGATGCTGTGGTGGAGGAAAATTGTAGGTTTCTCTGGAAGGATGAGTTAGATGGACCAAAAGGCCTCCCTCCTTTTCTTATATATTTGTTCTTGGGAATACGTGCAGTGCTCGCGAGGCCCTGAAGAGGTGGTCATTGGCCTGCTTCTTGAACTGCTGCAGTCATTATGGCGGTACTGCTCCCACAGTGATGTTTTTTTTTATTCGTTTATGGGATGTGGGCGTCGCTGGCAAGGCCAGCATTTATTGCCCATCCCTAATTGCCCTTGAGAAGGTGGTGGTGAGCCGCCTTCTTGAACCGCTGCAGTCCGTGTGGTGAGGGTACTCCCACAGTGCTGTTAGGGAGGGAGTTCCAGGATTTTGACCCAGCGACGATGAAGGAACGGCGATATATTTCCAAGTCGGGATGGTGTGTGACTTGGAGGGGAACTTGGAGGTGGTGGTGTTTCCATGCGCCTGCTGCCCTTGTCCTTCTAGGTGATAGAGATCACGGGTTTGGGAGGTGCTGCCGAAGAAAAATGCAAGTTCTTTCGCTCTGTAGCAGAGACAGTGGCCACTCTTTAAAGTGCTTGGATGGGTGACGGTGACTCTTTGTTGGCTTTGCTTACGCCTCCATTGCTGACCTTGTTGAGGTCCAGGCCTGTCTCGGAAGTTTTGACTCTGGCAGTGCAATATAGCCAAGTCTCCTTCCACAGACAGACTAATCAATGCAGAATTTCGCACCCGTACCAGAATTTCTACTGTCATTCTCCCCACCCCTTGTTATACTTCCTCAAATAGTTTTTCCTGCTGTAATTAGTTTGGAGCCAGTGCTTGATGTACCAATCCCATTATCTGAGCGGAATCCAAATGGTGTCAGGATACCAAGGATAGGATTCTCCTCTTCACTGGAGTATGACGGTGAGGTGGGCCGTGGAGGGACCCTGTACCCTGAGACCGCTGAATCCCCGACCCATTTTTTTTGCAAGACATTCTCCAGGGAGGGATCGCCACCACGAGAGAGCCTACAAACTATCAGCAACCTGAAGATGCGGTAGTGCTGCAGCACCAGAAGATGTGCCAAGGGACCTTAAGAGGCAGAAGAACCAAAAGGTGAAGAAACCTACCAGTCTTGTAGGCCTCAGCAGATTGAGGCCTACAAAGGTAAGTGCTGGGTCTGAACAGGAAGTAGAGGAGGCCTCTCCTAGGCCCCCTCCCTCCATTTAGAGAAATCGGGACCTTTTTCACAGCTACCCCGAGCCTACTAACACCTTTCACCATGCAGTCCCGGGGAGCGGCAGTAACAGGGATGGCCGCAGGAAAATCCACTGGGAACTCGGGGCCAGGACCCGGCTCTCATTTACATGCGGCAGGTGGGGAAGAGCAGCCAGTGGGGGTCCTGGCGGAGGCAAGGGGTCGGAGCGGGAGCACAGCAAAAGGCTTTACCACCAATTTTGCCCCTTTTCTGCTGCTATCCTGGCCCATTAGGGAGGAGAAAGCAGAGGAAACCCCAATCTCAAGCCTCTAATCCCCATTATGTGCATATTGTTAATCACCATTCATTTCACACCTTGTGCACTGAATAGTGTTGAAACGTGAAATGCACAGGGACTCTGTAACACCACGATTGGCAGCTCCTTAACCAACTGGTTTTTGCAATTTGGCAGGCTAATAAGCAAGGTGTAAAATGCATGAGGATTACTGAGCTCTAAATCAATGAAGATTTGTGTCACATTCAGATGCAGAACACCAATGACTGGTTTTGGGGTTTTTGAAACAATCCAACAGCTTCATGGTCAGCTTTTCATTGCCAGATTTTTTTTAATTGAATTCAAATTCTCGAACTGCCACTGTGGGATTTTAACTCACTTTCACTGGATTATTAAACCAGGCCTCTGGATTACTAGTCCAGTAACATAACCATTGCACTACCGTTCTCTTGGCAGGACTGGCTTTGGTACATCGGGTATTGGTTACTACTATTGAAGATCTAGTTGCCACGTATCACCGAACTATCTCACTTTGCTCGGTGAGACAGCCACGTGTTAAGCCACAACTATTACTGCAAGCGCCTGAGCAGTACATTTGGCATAGAGGCGAAACACAGCAAATTGCTTTTAAACATTTTTTTTTCTGAACAGCCACCAGTTAACTGATGTTTTTATACAGTATCTTTTTAAAATATATTTATTGTTCTGAGATTGGGATGTTTCCAAATCCCGAGCAGGTTTGCTGCAGGAACAACATTCTCATGCCACAGAATTTGGTCCGTTTTTAGTGCAGAAAGGGACCTTGAGCTGACGCAGAATTTTAGGGACCTTGACTGTTTGCTTGGGAGCGCCTCTCTCCGACAGCCCAGAATCCTACACATACGAGCCTGCCTAATGAAGGGTGACACCAGCGGTGTTGGAGGGAGTAGCACATCTTTGTCTTGCTGTCTCCGCTCCACGGCAAAGTCCTTTGTTCTTTCCCGCCGACTTCTCAAGGATGTTAGGGCTCAAGACATTTCACATCCAGTCAAGTCAAGAGAGACAGGTCAGCATGTCCCCCAGAGTAGCAGTGGATACAGTGGCTTGAATCTATAAGTTTCTTTATGCTTAACCTTACAACTAGCACACTCATGCTCTGCCAGGGCTCTGTCCGTCCGGCCAGAGGCAGAAACCCCTGGAGTCAACCACATCTTTGGAAGGTAATTGGGAGTTGGAGTCCAACTGTGCCATTCAAGAGGTGGTAAAGAGTGAGTCTGCCCTTTTGAAATACCACTCGATCAGGCTGCCTGGATGTTTGAAACCATCGATTCAAGGGTCCCACAGAATTAAATGGGGCAGCTCCCAATACCCTTGCTTTATGGTGGAGCCCTTTGCTCTGGATTTCTCAAAAGTCACATTATTCAACTTTTGTGGGATTTGTTTTGCACTTCTCTCCTTTGGGCAGCTTACAAGGATGTCTGCCCAGATTTGCACAAGGGTTCCATTCATAAATGAACCTTATCGGTAGGTAGGTGAGACAGTCCAACTTTCTAGTCAAGTGTTTGGAGGAACGGGTCTCTGCTGACACGAGTCTGATGGTAACATACCTGAGGGCTGGTCTGCAGTCAGTTTGGTCACAGAGACCTGTAAGGCAGAGAGCTTGGCTTTCATGTTGCGGATCCCATCAGTAAAACGGTTTTCCTGTCCTTTTAGGAATTGTTGCATTTGTCGGATGGCAGTAGGGACCTTCTGTCTGTTCAGGCAACCCTACACAATGAAAATAGGAGTGAATTGGAGGTTAGTTCTGACATTCACCGATTTCTCTGCAGCCTTTGACACGGTTGACCACATCACCCTCCTCCAATGCCTTTCCTCCTTGGCTCCACTGTTACCGATCGAATCGTAGCCAGAGCATCTCCAGAAATAGCTTCTCTTCCCTTCCCTAAAATATTACCTCAGAGTCCTCCAAGGATCGATCCTTAGCCCCCTCCTCTTCCTCACCTATATGGTGCACCACGTGACATCATCCAAAGACATAGGATCAGCTTCCACATGTATGCTGATGACACCCAGTTCTTCTTCTCCACCACCTGTCTTGACCAATGTTCCCTTTAGTTTTTTTTGGGTGCGCGGGCCCTTTAAGGGGCTGCGCAGCCCATTCATAATACCACACATGCGCGGTTTTTCCCGTTTAAAAGCCGGTGAGCCGGCTGCGCGGGAGCTCCAGAGCGTTGCACGGCCGCGCAGCTTAACGGGAACATTGCTCTTGACCCCTCCACTGCCTCTCTGTTGTCAGACTGCTTGTCCAACACCCAGTCTTAGATAAGCCTTAATTTCCTCCAGTTAAACATTGGGAACAAAGCCATCATCTTAGGCCCCCAACCAGAAATTCTGTACCCTTGTCACAAATTCCATCCCCCTCCCAGGCCACTGACTATTCACAACATCGGACTCCCAAGCTGAGCCTCTGACCCCATATCCTCTCCATTGCAAAGACCACCGCTGACCTCCATCTCCACCTCCATCATATACCTGCCTCCTGCCCTAACTCAGCCCACCTGTCACTGAAACCCGATTCCATCTCTTTGCCAGCTCCAGCCTTAATTGCTCCAATACTCTGCTGGCCGGCCTCCCTCAAATCCTCCACTCTTTGTAAACTTCAGCTGCCCATGTCCTATCCTGTATCAAGTCCCGCTCACCCATCACTCTTGTCCTTGTCTACCTACATTGGCTCCCAGTCCTCCAATTTAAAAGCAAAATATGCGGATGCTGGAAATCTGAAATAAAAACAGAAGATGCTGGAAACACTCAGCAGGTCAGGCAGCATCTGTGGAGAGAGAAACAGAGTTAACGTTTCAGGCCGATGACCTTTCATCAGAACTGCCTGACCTGCATCTGCATATTTTGTTCCAGCCTTTTCTGTTTTTACCTCCAATTTAATATTCTCATCCTTGTGTTTAAATCCATTTATGACTTTCTTCTCCCTCTCTATGTATCCTCCTCCAGCCCTACAGCCTCTTCCGTACCCGAACTCTCCGTTACTCTGACTCTGGCATTTTATTCATCCCCCTCCCCTTTGCCCCACCACCTGGGCTCCATGCGCTGAAAACCCACCTCTTTGACCAAGCTTTTGGTCACCCCCCTTCCTAATGGCCCAAAAATTCGGCAGTTCTCGGGAGAGTACGGACTGCGTACTCACCCGTATTCGTTCCCGAAGTGCCGGTTTCCTGCATGCACTGCGCATGCGCGGGAAACCGGCACTTCCGGTATGGCGAAGGGGGCGGTTCCTAGGTGAACCGCGTGCGCACTAGAGGCTGCGCGCACGCAGCACACTTAGTTTTTTTTTCAGGTTTCAACGTGAGGGTAAGTATTGAAGATTCTACGCTAGTAAAAAGGAGGCGTAAGACCCCTTTTGAACAAGGTAAGTAGTTAATTAAGTATAATTTTAAATTTTTTTCAACAGGTTTATCTTTTTTAGAGACTTTAAAGAAAGGTAAGTTTATTTTTATAACTTTTAAAAAGAATTAAAAATTTTCAAAAATTAAAATTTTTGTTTAAAGTGGTTAATTTATTTAACTATAGTTATTTTATTAATGTGATGGTTTTAAAAAAAAAATTATTTGAGGTTTAGCTGTTCTTTTGGGTCCGATTTCAATTCACAGATTTGACAGGTCTCTTGTCAAATCTATGAATGAAAGATGGTCTGCTGCCATTGGCTCTCCACGGCCCATGTGATCCCAGGAGTCGCATCGCACTAACTGCGCCCCAGGGACACGCAAGCACTGCGCGCCGGCACTAGGAGCAGGCCCAGGAGCTGAAGTTCCTGTGGGCCCAAAACACAACGGCAGGTGCGGTAGGTAAGAGCGCGCGCGATCCTTACCCCCGCGGCAAGCCGGCCACCCGAATTTCTAGGCCAATATCTCTTTCTCTGGTGGGACCCATTTTTGTCTGATTATACCTTTGTGCAGCACCTTGGGATGTTTATCTACATTAAAAGCACTATGTAAATGCAAGCACACACATTAAGAAGAGTACTATTTATTTTAACAATTTCATCAAAAAAATTAAATAGTCACCAGAACTTTGCCTGTTGTTTTGGTAAAGATGCTTATTTTATTATCCTCATGAAGACGGTCCTTCCCTGGCAGAGCTGCCATTGACGGGGAGTATCCTGTGCTCCTCTGTAGGAAACATCAGAAGCCACAACTTCAGACTAGCTTGGGAGCCGCCAGATCCCAAAGATGCATCTATAAACTGTACCAGGCCCATATGGCTGTGGGCAGCTCTCAGGCTGGTTTAACGGTGCATCTCCTCCCCCAGGGTTTTCTTTGTCAGTGAGGTTACCATCCAGCCTAACAAGGAGCGATCTTCAACCTGAGGTCTCCAGGCGCATAATAAAAGCGAGAGAAAATTCTGCTGAAACGTAGAAAGGCCATTTGACCCATCGCGCCCATTCCTTCCACAGCCCACTTACAATCTGCCCAATCATGGACTGCCCCACAACAGGTTAACCTTCTGTGGCATTAATTCAGCACAATTACTCCCAGATTCATAAAAGTGATCGAGTGAAACTCCAGAATGTTTATCTATCCTCAAATATCAACTCCTCAATCCTGACCTGCTGCCCTCTCAAGCAACAATACTCCCCAGCTCCCCAATCCCAGCTCCAACAGCAGAAGATCTATACGTATCTCATGGAGAATTTGCTCATCTCAGTTCATCACCAGACGTTTTTCCAATTCTTTTTTGGAGGACTGATTAACACAGCAGCCTCTGTGTTTTCTGGGAGTCTTTCTGTGGGGCAGAAAGAAAACCACCTGAGGGGGAAAAAAATGACCACTGCCTCTGTCTCATATAGACAGGCTGGGAGAGTGGGCAGAGATTTGGCAGATGCAATACAATATTGAAAAATGTGAGGTTATGCACTTTGGCAGGAAAAATCAGAGAGCAAGTTATTATCTTAATGGCGAGAAACTGGAAAGTACGGCAGTACAAAGGGATCTGGGGGTCTTGGTGCAAGAAAATCAAAAAGTTAGTATGCAGGTGCAGCAGGTGATCAAGAAAGCCAATGGAATGTTGGCTTTTATTGCTAGGGGGATAGAATATAAAAACAGTTGCTGCAGTTGTATAGGTATTGGTGAGACCGCACCTGGAGTACTGCATACAGTTTTGGTGTCCATACTTAAGAAAAGACATACTTGCTCTCGAGGCAGTACAAAGAAGGTTCACTCGGTTAATTCCGGGGATGAGGGGGTGGACATACGAGGAGAGGTTGAGTAGATTGGGACTCTACTCATTGGAGTTCAGAAGAATGAGAGGCGATCTTATTGAAACATATAAGATTGTGAAGGGGCTTGATCGGGTGGACGCGGTGAGGATGTTCCCAATGATGGGTGAAACTAGAACTAGGGGACATAATCTTAGAATAAGGGGCTCCTCTTTCAAAACTGAGATGAGGAGAAACTTTTTCACTCAGAGGGTAGTGGGTCTGTGGAATTTGCTACCCCAGGAAGCTGTGGAAGCTACTTCATTAAATAAATTTAAAACAGAAATAGACCGTTTCCTAGAAGTAAAGGGAATCAGGGGTTACGGGGAGCAGGCTGGAAATTGGACATGAGTTTGAGTTCGGATCGGTCAAGGCCCTGTGGGTGGCGGAGCCGAGTGGCCTGGTCCTGCTCCTGCTTCTTGTGTTCTTTAGAGTTGAGGTTGGATCAGATCAGCCATGATCTCATTGAATGGCGGAGCAGGCGCGAGGGGCCGATTGGTCTACTCCTGCTCCTATTTCTTATGTTCTTATGTTCTTATGTATTTGCACAGGCTGCTTTTAATGCCATTCCATATCAACAGCAAGAATAGATGGCAGGAAGGATGCAGTTGACAGGACAGTGGGTTGTCTGTACAGGGCAGGATGTGGCATCAGATGCTGACAAAATCCAGCAGCAAGTTTGCCAGCAGTTTACACTGGCACATGGCTGCTATGGGACTAGGGGCTGGCGCTGATTAGTGCCAACTTAGAATATGTAATTCAGGCAATTTATACTAGTAAACCCAAGGTAGATTTCAGTAAGACGGACTCAACTCCATTTACCATTAACATACTGTAAATTGCTCTGAGAATACAGTTAAACTCCAGTCTCAGTACCGTAGCCACTACAACAACAACTTGTATTTATAATAGCGCCTTTAAAGTAGTAAAACGCTCCAAGGCGCTTCACAGGAGCGTTATCAAACAACATCTGACTAAAGCACCAGAGTGTCCCAGATTGTTTATCTATATTGTCTTTTTAGCTTTCAGGATTCCTGAATTAATGTCAATTCATAGAATCATAGAATAGTACAGCACAGAAGGAGGCCATTCGGCCCATCGAGTCTGCGCCAAGCAGATTTGCTGACAAGTCAGTGCTGTGGGCTGATGGGTTGAAACGCTCTGAAACTCATTTTATAAGACACCTGGCAGCTATTAGAGAGAAGAGTTTTGACCCATTTGCCTGGGCTGGATTGACGTAGCGCACTCCCTATACGTTTCCTTGTAAGTGGTGAAGGAATATGGTGGAGGACTTGCAAATTAAAAATTGGCAATTGAAAATAAGAAAGTAAGCAAATTGTTAATGTTTACATTCAGGAACAGTAAGGCAGTGATTAATTGGGTTCCTTTTGTTTGACGTCAGCTGAAGTGATGATGTTGAGAGCTCGTTGATAGGGGCGTGAATGTTACTTGCCACTTATCAGCCCAAGCCTGAATGTTGTCCAGGTCTTGCTGCATGCGGGCATAGACTATTTCATTATCTGAGTAGTTGGAACTGAACACTGTGCAATCATCAGCGAACATCCCCACTTCTGACCTTATGATGGAGGGAAGGTCATTGATGAAGCAGCTGAAGATATTTGGGCCTAGGACACTGCTCTGAGGAACACCTGCAGCGATGTCCTGGGGCTGAGATGATTGGCCTCCAACAACCACAGCCATCTTCCTTTGTGCTAGGTATGACTCCAGCCAGTGGAGACTTTTCCCCCCAGTTCCCATTGACTTCAATTTTACTAGGGCTTCTTGATACCACATTCGGACAAATGCTGCCTTGATATCAAGGGCAGTCACTCTCAACTCACTTCTGGAATTCAGCTCTTTTGTCCATGTTTGGACCAAGGCTGTAATGAGGTCTGGAGCTGAGTGGTCCTGGCAGAACACAAACTAAGCATCGGTGAGCAGGTTATTGGTGAGTAAGTGCTGTTTGATAGCACTGCCGACGACACCTTCCATCACTTTGCTGATGATTGAGCGTAGACTGATGGGGCGGTAATTGGCCAGATTGGATTTGTCCTGCATTTTGTGGAAAGGACATACCTGGGCAATTTTCCACTTTGTCGAATAGTGCTGTAGCTGTACTGGAACAGCTTGGCTAGAGGCATGGTTTGTTCTGGAGCACATGTCTTCAGCATTACAGCCAGGATGTTGTCAGGGCCCATAGCATTTGTTGTATCTAATGCGCTCAGCGGTTTCTTGATATCACATGGAGTGAATTGAATTGGCTGAAGACTGGCTTCTGTGATGGTGGGGACTTCAGGGGGAGGCCGATATGGATCATCCACCTGGCACTTCTGGCTGAAGATGGTTGCAAGCACTTCTGCCTTGTCTTTTGAACTCACGTGCTGGGCTCCGCTATCATTGAGGATGGAGATGTTCATGGAGCCTCTTCCTCCCGTTAGTTGTTTAATTGTCCACCACCATTCACGACTGGATGTGGCAGGACTGCAGAGCTTTGATCTGATCCATTGGTTGTGGGATCACTTAGCTCTTTCTATAGCATGCTGCTTCCGCTGTTTAGCATGCATGTATCCTGTGTTGCAGCTTCCCCAGGTTGGCACCTCATTTTTAGGTACACCTGGTGCTGCTCCTGGCATATTCTTCTACATTTCTCATTAAACCAGGGTTGGTCCCCTGGCTTGATGGTAATGGTCGAGTGAGGGATATGCCAGGGCATGAGGTCACAGATTGTGGTGGAATACAATTCTGCTGCTGCTGATGGCCCACAGCATCTTCATGGATGCCCAGTTTGAGCTGCTAGATCTGTTCTGAATCTATCCCATTTAGCACGGTGGTAGTGCCACACAACACGATGGAGGGTGTCCTCAGTGTGAAGACAGGACTTCGTCTCCACAAGGACTGTGCAGTGGTCACTCCATGGACAGATACATCTGCGACAGGTCGACTGGTGAGGATGAGGTCAAGTAGGTTTTCCCCTCGTGTTGGTTCTCTCACCACCTGCTGCAGGCCCAGTCTGGCAGCTATGTCCTTCAGGAATCGGCCAACTCGGTCAGTAGTGGTGCTACCGAGCCACTCTTGGTGATGGACATTGAAGTCCCCCACCCAGAGTACATTCTGTGCCCTTGCTACCATCAGTGCTTCTTCCAAATGGTGTTCAACATGGAGGAGTACTGATTCATCAGCTGAGGGAGGGCGGTAGGTGGTAATCAGCAGGAGGTTTCCTAGCCCATGTTTGACCTCATGCCATGAGACTTCATGGGGTCCAGAGTCAATGTTGAGAACTCCCAGGGCCACTCCCCTCTGTGTCAGCACCTCTATTGGGTCTGTCCTGCTGGTGGGACAGGACATACCCAGGGATGGAGATGGAAGAGTCTGGAAGGTATGATTCTGTGAGTATGACTATGTCAGGCTGTTGCTTGACTAGTCTGTGGGACACTTCCAATTTTGACACAAGTCCCCAGATGTTATTGAGAAGGACTTTGCAGGGTCGACTGGGCTGGGTGCGCCTTTGTCGTGTCCGGTGCCTAGGTCGATTACGGGTGCTCCGTCCGGTTTTATTGTTAATATACTTCTTTGTCGAGGTTTAGTACAATTGAATGGCTTGCTCGGCCATTTCAGAGGGCAGTTAAGAGTCAACCACATTGCTGTGGGTCTGGAGTCACATATAGGCCAGACCAGGTAAGGACGGCAGATTTCCTTCTCTAAAGGGCATTAGTGAACCAGATGGGTTTTTACGACAATCCGGTAGTTTCATGATCACCATTATTGATACTAGCTTTTTATTCCAAATTGATTTAATTAACTGAATTTAAATTCCCCAGCTGCCGTGGTGGGATTTGAACTCATGTCTCCGGATCATTAGTCCAGGCCTCTGGATTACTAGCCCAGCAACATAAAAACGAAAGACTTGCATTTCTATAGCACCTTTCACGACCTCAGGATGTCCCAAAGTGCTTTACAGCTAATGTGGGAAACGTGGCAGCCAATTGCGCACAGCAAGCTCCCACAAACAGCAATGTGAGAATGACCAGATAACCACTATGCTACCGTACCCCTATTGTAGCTGTGTACTATACACACACACACACACATTAAAAACTAACTCACATTGGCATCTTCAGCATTTGAGGTTTAGTTGCAACAGCCAGCTCTTCTCTGAAGCTCACAAGCATTTCTATAAATCGGATTATTGCAGAGCTAACAGGACCAGCGGTGTTTATATCCGATGCCTTTGAACCGCTCTACATTGGCCATTATACAGTAACAGCTGGAAGAAACACCGCATGTCCTTCAAAGTCATTAAACGAACAGATTTTAATGTCTGCAGTGCATTCTGCATGAAATGTTGTACTTTTTAGATTTGTTCAAACGCACTTTAGCGCACACATCACATCAAGGAGATTTTCTCGGAGAACAACTTGCAGCGACATCAGAGACCTGGGAGCCCCTTCATCCCTGTCCCCCTGCAGATTATTGATTCTACAATTTACTCACGTTTCTTACCGATAAACTATTTTTCCTTTTCTCTCACAACAATCTGCAGCACAGCAGGAAAAACAGAGGTTGCTACTTGCCTGCGAAGCCTGTGACGGGTAAAGGCAGGAGAGTACCAGGTACAGAAAAAGGCTGTACTGAATCCCAGGAACCATATCGCCTCTGCTCCTTTTACTCTTAGGGAATGCCTTCAAGATCTGCACGTGTGTGGGGTTTTTTCTCCCCCCACCCCCCGCCCTACACCGGGAAAACTCCTAGCTTTCGCTGGCAGGTGCATTCACATTGGGCTCATTGTGGAGTCAGTCGGTTTCACTCCCTGGACAGGATGACGGCAGGTGGGAGTTCAGCAAAGTCTTTCAAGGGAGCTTCTTTTCCAGACTCGACTGAATCCACATACTCAGGTTTGTTCCCTTGCTGCGGGACGGGAGTTGATCTCCACTGGACTGTGTGGTCAGGGTGAAGGATTGCTTTGGTCTCAGGTTCCTGTCAGAATGATATTGTCCCGCCCCTTTAAGGAGCTGGAGGGCTGGTGGAATTTAGACAAAAAAAAATTGCTTCAACTTTACAGCTATTATTATCTTAAGGTAGCAAATCGCGCTTTAAACAATGACCTTCCTTGATTATACATGTTAGTGACAAGGGCTACATCATAACAACAACAAAATAAGTATGTTGTCAAATAAGGACTGATTTACAACTGGTTTATATGCGCACACATACATGTAAATGTGAAAACAGAATATTGTAAGGGTTCTATGTACACTGTGGATTTATACAACGAACGATTTATGTTGCTTTCAGATTTCAAAATTGAGCCCCACAGACTGAGAATGTTAACAATAAAAGTTTACATTAACTGCATTCGTGCTTTTAAAACATTATCAAAATGGTCAGTGATAAGGTATCTTTTTAGCCTCAACAGGGATTAGAAAAATATTTTGACGTGAATCCTGTCAAATGGCAACATTTTCCCTGCTTATCTTTAAAATTCCAATTACTATGCACTTATAAGAAATATTAGATGTAGCAAAATCTATGTAATGATACAGCACCTTATCACATGCAAAGCGTTTGATGACAAATGGAACAATTTTCAAGTGCAGTTTCACACACAGCAAATGAGATGAAATGAACCTTTAAGCTGCTTTTGGTGTCTTTGGTCGAGGGGAAAAGGTTAGGACAGTGGGAGAATTCCCGACTCTATTCAAGTAAGGATTAGGGGATAGGTGGGGTGCTGGGCGGGTGGTTTAGTCTGTTTCCGACTACTGCCCTGTTACAAAGCCTTAAATGTAGCGTGTGTGTTTTTTAAGTACCTATTGGGCATATGGATACATAATGAAATCACATTTCCCCTTCGTTTGAAACCGTTCTGCCAGGACTCCTGAATCAACATTGCAAAATACGTGTGACTCAATTGTCCCCCGTGTCCATGAACATATCACCTGTATTGTATTGATTAAAGCAGTGATATTAGATTACTGCCTATCAGCTTTCTACTGTGAGTATCTGCTCTCTATATCCAGCTAAGAAAAAACCTTCCTGGGCTGTTTGATATGAAACGAATTCACCAGAAGGAGAGGAATGCTGCTGCTGCTAGTTTAACAGCCCAGAAAGTTTTTCTCTTTGCTGGATAGAGAGAGCAGATACTCACAATAGAAAGCTGATAGGCAGTAATCTAATATCACTGCTTTAATTAATACAAAAATGAGAAGTCGCTCAACACCAGGTTATAGTCCAACAGATTTATTTAAAATTACAAGCTTTCGGAGCTATCGATCGCCCCTTCTTCAGGTAAAGTTACAATGAGTGAATCTACAACCAACAGAGTACCCTACGTCGTCCAGTACTTCCCCGGAGCGGAGAAACGACGCCATGTTCTTCGCAGCCTTCAACACGTCATCGATGACGACGAACACCTTGCTAAGGCCATCCCCACGCCTCCACTACTCGCCTTCAAGCAGCCGCCTAACCTCAAAAGTACCATCGTGCGCAGCAAATTACCCAGCTGTCAGGAGAACAGCGACCACGACATCACACAACCCTGCCACGGCAACCTCTGCAAGACATGCCAGATCATGAACACAGATACCGTCATCACACGTGAGGACACTACCCACCAGGTACATGGTACATACTCATGTGACTCGGCCAACGTTGTCTACCTGATACGTTGCAGGAAAGGATGCTCCAGAGCATGGTACATCGGCGAGACCATGCAGACACTGAGACAACGTATGAACGGACACCGCGCAACAATCGCCAGGCAGGATGGTTGCCTCCCAGTCGGGGAACACTTCAGCAGTCAAGGGCATTCAGCCTCGGATCTGCGGGTTAGCGTTCTCCAAGGCGGCCTTCGAGACACACAACAACGCAAAATCATCGAGCAGAAACTGATAGCCAAGTTCCGCACTCATGAGGACGGCCTCAATAGGGATATTGGGTTCATGTCACGCTACAGAACGTGACTTGACATCGTTGTCTGTCTTTCCAGTTTTTAAAAAACAAACACAAAAAAACAAACCCAAAAAGGACGGAGAGAGAGTAAGGGATATGGAGAGGATATGCAGACAGCAGGATTTGACACGTTGGACCCCCTGGGACACATCTCATTGTCTTGGCTGTGCTCTTGGTGTGTCTTTGATGTAAGGAAAGATTGTATCTCTGCATTTTCTGTGTTTATATTCTATGAACTTTTGTAGATTCACTCATTGTAACTTTACCTGAAGAAGGGGTGATCGAGAGCTCCGAAAGCTTGTAATTTTAAATAAATCTGTTGGACTATAACCTGGTGTTGTGCGACTTCTCATTTTTGTCCACCCCAGTCCAACGCTGGCATCTCTGCATCATGACCACTTAATTAATACAATACAGGTGATATTTTCATTTTCCAGGAATGCGCACTTGAATTGACACCCATCTATGATATATATATTAAAAAGTGTACATGTATATGTGATTTCTGTTTGTAAAACCTTACTTCCTATTGTGACATTTTTGTCATACTTTTATGTCAACTTGTTCCCATTATAATTACTATGCCCACATTTGCCTATGTAAACATGTCACACTGTAATGACACCCTCCTGACAATGGTGGCGCTGTAGAGCCTCAGTTTTCCAGCTCCCTGCTCCTCAGCCAACTTCTATGTCCCAGGCAACTGTACTTCACTCCTTCCCAAACTACCACTGCTTTTGCTGTTTAAAAATCAAAATATTAGATACAATTAAGAACAGAATGTATGACTTTAAAACGAGGATGATGTCTGCCCACTGTGGTCCAGTTATCACCTGCTCTCTAACCCCACTTCACTTGAAGACTATGCTTAATCTTGACTCCCCATGTGCAATGCCACCGGTGGTCGACTAGTATAATAGCTGAAAAAATGCCAAGGGTTTTTTCATATCCTCCATTTATATAGCACCTTATCACGTCTCTCAGAAATACCTCAACACTTCACAAACAATGGATTACTTTGGCAGGCAGCGAACCTATGCACACAGGAAGATCCCAAAAACAGCAGTGAGATGAATGACCAGTTAATCAGGCTGTGGTGGTGTTGGTTGAGGGAGGAATACTGGCCAGGTCACTGGAATAGCTCCCTTCTTCGCTTACAATACGGGAGCTTTTAACATTCATGCAGAAGGCAGGATGGACATCAGTTTTAATGCCTATTCGGAGGGCAGGGAGATCACTTCAGGAGTGGATCACCATTCATAACAGCGGCGAAGCTGGATGGAGGAATTCCAGCCCCACAATCTTTTTTTGCTCAAAGGTACCCCTAAAATGCTTTGTAAAACTGATTATCCTCGTGCTGTACGTGTGTGGATTGAGACGGTGGTGGTGGGGTGGTGGGGGCTGCCTCATTGTCCACATGAAGCAGGACCCACCTAAGGTCCAGATTGATTGAAGTTAGGCTACCCATTAATGGCTCATCGTGAGTGGGTGGAGTGACTGTCCAGACACTGAGAGAAGGTGGGTGACCCACGGCTAATTGGACACAAAGAGGAGGTTAGCTTGAAGGCTGGGTTGCAGTCTAGCCAAATGTGATAGCTAGCAGTGCCCTCCGCTGGTTGTTACCTGGAAGGACTCCACAATAAATAATCGACTTCAGAAACACAGCTGGTGAGCGTCCTCTGCCAGACAAGAGGAAGTGGCGACAAGGTTCTGGCTTAAAGGGGCAGGCATGGACATAAGGTTGACAGATTCAAAACTGTTCTGTGGTGAGATCCAACACTGTTTCTTTTGTGAACATCCAAGCTAATGGGAATCAGCAACATATTTCAAAAATCAACAGGGGTGTTTAGAGAGAGAGTCGCTTGGTTCCCCAGTGACTGTAGCTCCAGCTTGTACTGATGTGTTTGTCGAACTGAAATTCTTCAGGTTGGAGGTTTCTCCAGCCCGAGAAATGGACGGACTAATGGATGATACACAGAAGAATGGAGAGAGAGTGGAGGAACTGAAGAAAAGTTTAGTGGGAAGAAAAAGAAAATTGTTCTAATTTTCATCCAGTAAAAATGAATGCACCAGAGGACTGACAGTTCCACATGGCTAATGCAACTTATATCTTTCAGAAACAAATTGTCTACTATTTAGCAGTTTTGATTTAATGAAATCTTTACCTTTTTTTAATAAATTGATGGTGTCCTGTATTTATTCTTAATTCTTCACACGGTCTAATTCAAATCATTAACAATGCTTTTTTTCCCAGCTTTTTGAATTTGACAGGTCGCCCACCAGTTTCCCGCAGTGCCTAGACCTTGTCTTTGATGCTGAGGCAGGAGGTCACTTGCCATTGAATCAGATGTTGAGTTGACAGCTTCAGATGTCAAGTCAAAGCTCCCCGCTGATTGAGAAATGTTCCCTTAACCACTAGTTTCTCTAAATTGCATTTCCACTACAGATTCACAACTCTCCATCCAGTCTGACCTCATTACCTCTCCCACCATTGACAGATCGCTTCTGTCATCTCTATTTCACCTGCCATCTATTCCATCAGCATGGGTGTACTTTATATTGTCTCACCTTGGTCCTCAGAATCTGACCACGATCAGCCCCAACACCAGCATCACCAGGCACACCAGCAGCACCAACAATCACACCAACCTTCTCCGCAATCACCTGATGCTGCACAGGACAGAGGGCATCAGCACCCGACCACATTTCTGCCCGGGACGCCAGGGATGGCCTCAACAGTGCCACATTTCACGCTGCACACCCTGGCTGCCACATGATGTGCCAGGTTGGCACCAGCCCACACCAACAACATAATGCATCCCTACAATGCCCAAGCCATAGAAAAGCAGAGTATTTTTTGAATGGTGAGAGATTGGGAAATATTGGTATTCAGAGGGACCTGGGTGTCCTTTTACATGAATCACTGAAAGTTAACATGCAGGTACAACAGCAAGCAATTAGGAAAGCAAATGGTATGTTGGCCTTTATTACAAGAGGATTTGAGAATAAGAGTAAAGACGTCTTACTGCAATTATATAGGGCCCTGGTGAGACCAAACCTGGAGTATTGTGTACAGTTTTGGTCTCCTTACCTAAGGAAGGATATACTTGCCATAGAGGGAGTGCAACGAAGGTTCACCAGACTGGTTCCTGGGATGGGGGATTGTCCTATGAGGACAGATTGAGTAGACTAGGCCTACATTCTCTAGAGTTTAGAAGACTGAGAGGTGATCTCATTGAAACATACAAAATTCTTACAGGGCTTGACAGGGTAGATGCAGGGAGGATGTCTCCCCTGCCTGGGGAGTTTAGAACCAGGGGTCACAGTCTCAGAGTATGGTGTCGGCCATTTAGGACAGAGATGAGGAGAAATTTCTTCACTCAGAGGGTGGTGAATCTTTGGAATTCTCTACCCCAGAGGGTTGTGGAGGCTCAGAAGTTGAGTATATTCAAGACAGAGATCGATAGATTTTTGAATATTAAGGGAATCAAGGGATATGGGGATAGTGCAGAAAAGTGGAAATGAAGTAGAAGATCAGCCATGATCTTATTGAATGGCGGAACAAGCTGAAAGGGCCGAATTGCTTACTCCTGCTCCTATTTCTGATGTTCTTATGTTCTTATTCCTATCACACTCATCACCATTGCGGGGGGTACCGTTATGTCTCACCATTCACTGCAACTCACTAAGCCACTTCCAAAGGTGCGCACAAATCTGTCCAAGAACGCAAAGTGTTGAAAATAAAGATTTCAATGTTTGACGGCACATTAACAGAAACTTCACATGAACATTAGCTCAAACACACAAGTGCCTACCCTTGTGTGTTGTTAGTTAGCATGATTGGACTAGGATGAGGGTGAGTGTGAGGGGTGGCTAGTGAGATGGGGATGTGATAATATAGATAGAGAGGGATGGGTGGAGTTGCAAGGTAAGTTGGTGTGCGTAAGGATGTGCAGGAGTTGGGTAAGGAAGGCAGAGTGATGGGGATGTAATGAGTGGCACAGCAGGATGAGGTTGAGTGTGGCTTTGCAGTAACGATTCGTGATCTACTGAGATCATTGAAAGGTTTGCGCCACTGCAGCCTGGTCCTCCTGATGATGCTCCTGCTTGTGTCCTCCTATGCAATGTGCAACCAGGCTGCGTTGGTCTCCTGGGGAGGTCTCTTCCGCCCATTGGAAGGGAAGAGGACTTCCTTGCGTGCTGTGACTCCCTCCATAAGCATATGGAGGGAGTCATGGAAGAGCCTGGGTGCAGCCGTGCACCTCTGTGCAGTGCTTGTCAGTGTTTGCAGCACTTCAATGCTGTAGAACACTGAAAGCACAAATGTCAAAGTAAATGTTGTTATAAAACACATTTTGTTGTGCACTTGAGTAGTAACAAATTCAGTCTTCTGGTTATAATCATTTTATTCTTTAACTTCAGTATTAAAAGCAATTTACAACCTGAGTATTGTCACAGATAAGTGTGCGAACCTAGGCATGGGTCCTGTCTCGTACTGCTTAAACAAATGAAAAAGCTTATATTTATACACTGTTTTCTTATCAAACTGGAACTGGCATTGCCTAATATGGTAGTCTCTGGCTACAGCATAGTCCAGAGATACAAGGCTACATTTTCTTCAACATGCTGTGGTAAGCCTAACCCTTCTAGTTTCTAGACATTCTTACCATAAATAAGCATATCCAAGGCTGGTTGGTTGCGAACACCAGCAGTTGCTAAGTGAAATCTGTATCTCTCTCTCACTCTATCTCTCTCTCTAATGATGCCATCCACCTTTTTTTCCTATATTCAATGAACTAAACATGAACACCTTTCAGAAGCTGAATTAACCGAGTTCCATATGCCAACACTTTGTATCTCACTCATGCTGTACCTGCCTTGGGAGTGTTTGATGGGATAGTGTAGAGGGCGCTTTCCTCTGTATCTAACTGTGTTGCAGCTGGCCTGGGAGTGTTTGATAGGACAGTGTAAGGGTTTTTGTCTCTCAGCCTGTGAGATTCGTGTGGCTCTGTGCAGCCCGGGTGCTAGTGCGGGTTTAGGCCTTGTTGCCTGTTCTGGTCTCCAGCCAGTCTGGGAGCACTAGACACACCTGTGAGTGGTTCGACCCACTCGCCCTTACGGTTCTAGACACTGGACTTAGATGCGAGAGCAGTAATGGAGATGAAACTCAGGTAGACTCGGTTGAATGGTACGAAATGGAAAATCTTTATTGCATAATACCTAAGATTACGAAATACATGTCATAAGCACAGATTAATGACAGTACAATCTTACACGCAGTTATGTAACTAATTTCGGGGAAACGAGGAACGAACGACACGTCGTAAATGGGGGCACACATTACAATTATCCTTAATACTTGAAACCCTCCCCTATCAATATCTGTCCTAAGCTAGATTCGTAGGATTCGAGACTCATGCTCACCACTCGTGATAACTCGGAGAATTCCGAAAACTCTGATCGGATGTTTTTCACCGCAGCGCCCACGTGTCGATCAGGGGGTCTCCTGGCCCCACTTGTTTACTCGTTTCTGCTCCGGCTAGCAGGCTGGAACGTCTGCTGTCATGAAGATCTGTGTTGTCCTCGGAGTTCCGACTCTATTCAAAAAAGAGTCTTCCTGTGCCCTTGCACGGATGCGATAGAATTCGAAGAATAATCTTCCTGGCAGTTCTGTAAAACTCGAAGAAGTCTTCCTGGCAAGGAAAATGTCTATTCGACCTACAGGCGCGGTCGGAGCTTACTGACCGTGGCGATAAGTATGGTCTTCTTCTCTTCTCATCTCATCTCATCTCATCTCATCTCGGGCCTTCGGTTCCAACACCGTTTACCGACTTATCGGGATGGTGCGCCCGCTTCAAGGCTTCAGAGCCCAGTTCTACACAGGTCTTCGCGACACGACACGAGGTAGATTCGAGCGGATCGTAAAGTTCAACAGTCTTTTGAAAAGAGACACGAGGCAAGCAGGAACAAGACGGCGAGTCAAGAGCACAGGAGCAGCCACGAGGATAAACACCAGCAGGATAAGAGTCAACCGAATAAGAGTCAAGAGTCAAGAGAAAGATGGACGGTTTGGAGCTTGTAATTATAGTGCAAAATCTTCCGTTTCCCGCCCAACCTTAATGTCTTTTCTTTTGTTAGGGTTTGGCGCTCAAATGTCTTGTATAGGGTGATCTTCGTTTTAATGGGTTTCGGGGCTACTCGTAAATGTCTGAGTACCTGTTAATATTTCTCCCATTGTTTAATCGGTCGGTGTTCTCCCCGGAGGGGTTTTGGGGCTTCCAAATGTTTTCTGTAACTACCCGCTAACGGCTCTCTCATCGTAGAGTCGTTGGGATTTTACATATTAATGTCTTTGGATGGGTTCTTGATTACTTGGTACAATAGCTTTTATTCGCATCTGGGAGACCGATTTCAGTATTTATGTGTATACTGTAAACCCATGATGTCTCGTGTATTATCTTAGATGTGCTGAGTCCTAATCGATCTTGCACAAATGTTTATTGGAACGCCATCTTGTCTGCCTGTCGAAGAATCTAGAATGTTCTGCCACGAGGCGCGGCGGCCATTTTACAAGCTGCTTGTGTCCACTTTGAAAACCTGACAGCATTCTGCTGAAATAAAAGCTGTTTGAACGAAACTATGTGTTTTTCTCCTTATTAATAAAATCGCGATATATTGCGAATTCTACAACAGTGTAGAGGGAGCTTTACTCTGTATCTACTCATGCTGTACCTGCCCTAGGAATGTTTGATGGGATAGTGTAAAGAAAGACTTGCATTTACATAGCGCCTTTCACGACCACCGGACATCTCAAAGCTCTTTGCAGCCAATGAAATACTTTTGAAGAGGAGTCACTGTTGTAATGTGGGAAACGCGGCACAGCAAGCTCCCACAAACAGCAATGTAAAAATGACCAGATAATCTGTTTTTGTTACGTTGGTTGAGGGAGAAATATTGGCCACGACACCGGGGATAACTCCCCCACTCTTTTTCAAAACAGTGCCATGGGATCTTTTACGTCCACCGGAGAGCAGACAGGGCCTCGGTTTAACGTCTCACCTGAAAGACTGCACCTCCGACAGTGCAGCACTCCCTCAGTACTGCACTGGAGTGTCAACCTAGCTTTATGTGCGCAAGTTCCTGGAGAGGGACTTGAACCCACAACCTTCTAACTCAGAGGCGAGTGTGCTACCAACTGAGCCACAGCTGACACTGTAGGGGAGCTTTACTCTGTATCTAACCCGTGCTGTAGCTGGCCTTGGAGTGTTTGAAGGGACAGTGTAGAGGGAGCTTTACTCTGTATCTAACCCATGCTGTACCAGGCCTGGGAGTGTTTGATGGGCTAGTACAGAGGGTGCTTTACCCCATTATTACCCATGATGCACCCTCCAATTAATGCTCCGATGGTCCCTCTCTTTGATACCCTGAAGATCCCTCCACTTATTGCTTCTGACACTATTCCTGTTACAGGGAATAGACTTGTTTCGGAGCACAAAGGAGGTTGTGATATCCTTGCCTCATCCCAAACACCATTTCCACAAACTGCCTCTCTGTTTGTTTCCTGGCTCCTTTGTGATGTCACCTGGAGACAGGTTTACGCCCCTGGTTACACAGCATCAGTGGGAGTCACTGTGGGAGGAGCTGGACTTGAGTGAGTTTAGTCCCTATAAATTTAATATTAAGGTAAGTAATTCAACCAAATGTCATAGAATCATAGTATGGTTACAGTACAGATGGAGGCCATTCAGCCCATCGAGCCTGTCCCACTCCCTCGCCCTTTCCCCTAGCCTGCAATTTTTTTCCTTCAGATACTTATCCAATTCCCTTTTGAAAGACATTAATTACAAATATATTCACATTAAATATAATCATAGTAACAAAAATAGTCCAATTGTATTCCACTTAAATTCTAGAATTAATATTCATTTTTAGATTCGAAGATTCTTGGCATGAACAGTATCTCTGGAAGGTGGAGAGAGAGGCTATGATAAATTGACCCTTAGTGTTAGGGGGGGATTAAATATGTGGGGTTACGGGGATAGGATAGGAAGGGATATGTTAGGGGGAATTAAATACGTGGGGTTACGGGGATAGGGTGGGATATGTGTCAGTGCAGGCTCGATGGGGATTCTGTGTGAGGAAAGCAGGGACAGGGTGCTGGATTTGGATGATCAGCCATGATCGTATTGAATGGCGGAGCAGGCTCGACGGGCCGAATGGCCTACTCCTGCTCCTAGTTTCTATGTTTCTATGTTTCTATGTTTCTAGGAGTCGAATCATCGTCACACTTACTGGGACTGGAAAAGGTCGTTGGATTCACAGAGAAGATCTGGTGGGAACAAGAACCCCAGAGGTGAGAGTCTAACCAGCTGCTGGGAGCTGTCTGACAGCTGCCATAAGGCTCAGCCTTTGATGCGACAAGTTGACCTGAATTTAACTCGAATGTAAAGCTAGCCAATACCTCACCTGGGAGTGCTTGACACTTACATGTAGAGGAAGTTTTATTCTGTGTTCTTACAGTGTAGTACCTGAGCTGGTGTGCTTCATTGGATAGTTTCAGAGGAGCTGCACGTAGCAGTTAACACATGCTGGATCTGAGTTGGCTGTGTTTGGTGAACCAATTTAGAGAGAGCTTCACTCTGTATCTAACCTGTGCTCAGCCTGCCCTGGGAGTGTTTCATGGGAAAGTGTAGATGGAGCATTACTCACTATACAACCACATGCTGTACCTGCTCTGGGAGTGTTTGATGGGATAGTGTAGATGGAGCTTTCCTCTGTATCTAACTCATGCTGCACCTGCCCCTGGGAGTGTTTGATGGGATAGTGTAGATCAAGCTTTACTCTGTATCTAACACATGCTGCACCTGCCCCTGGGAAATAATAGAACAATTTAATATTAAGGTAAGTAATTCAACCAAATGTCATTAATTACAAATATATTCAAAGTAAATATAATCATAGTCACGAAAATAGACCGAATGTATTCCAATTACAGATTCTAGAATTAATATTAATTTTTATATTAAATGTTTCATGTCGTGAAGAGTATCTCAGGAGGGTGGGAGAGAGTGGAGCTGAACCATCATCACACTAACTGGGACTGGAGAAATGTCGCTGGATTCACAGAGCAGATCTGGTGGGACCAAGACCCTCAATGTCAAAGACGGGATGAAACAAGAAGCCCCAACAATGATTGCAAAGGTGAGGAACTTTACTGAGGATCCCATCAGTCCAGGATTTTGCCAAGGTGAGAGTCTAACCATCTACTGGGTGCTTGTTCGACAAATGCCATAAGGGACTGCCTTTGATGCGACTAGTACAACAGAGCTCAACTTGTATGTAAAGCTAGCCCATGCCTGGGACTGCTTGACACTTACATGTAGTGGGATTTTTATTCTAAGTTCATCCCATGCTGTACCTGAGCTGTTGTGCTTCATTGGGTAGTGTCAGAGGAGCTGTACGCTGAATTTAAAACATGCTGGATCTGAGTTGGCTGTGTGTGATCAACCAATTTAGAGAGAGCTTTACACTTCATCTAAGTTGTACTGTACCTGGCCTGGGAGTGTTAGATGGTAATGTAAAGTGGGAGGCTTTACTCTGTATCTAAGCAGCGCTATACCAGGCCTGGGAGTGTTTAATGGGACACTGTAGAAGGAACTTTACTCTATATCTAACTGAGACTGACTGATTGACTTTCTTTCATATACCCAGCATGGGCTTGAACT
The DNA here is from genome assembly GCA_030390025.1 of Squalus acanthias. Lineage (NCBI taxonomy): Eukaryota > Metazoa > Chordata > Chondrichthyes > Squaliformes > Squalidae > Squalus > Squalus acanthias. The sequence goes on from JASTWF010002288.1 coordinate 28,313, forward strand.
CAGATACTTTCCGCATACTCACAGAGATCAGCGCGAGAGCACAAAACATCCCAAACACAGGAGCTGACCCTGAGATGGTGCGACACGAACTCTGCAGCTACATTAGCAACCTTTAGAGATGAACCCCTGTCCGCACCCATCCTACTTTATCATTTTCTTGTGGTTACAGTTGGAATATTGCAGGTGTGTGACGTCAAGCCTAAGGAATTTCCCACCTTTGACCTCTTCAATTATTTTATTTCAGCTCAGCTTTGAAGACCAGGACTGTCCTTCAGATGTCACGCATTTCCTGACAGCGCAGTTCCAGCACTGGACATGTGACAAGAGAGTGACACCAAAGAGGTAGGACATGTGCAGCCACACTCATCAACATCCATCTTGCCCACACCTGTTGCTGTGCTGTGACAGATCGAGAAATGCTGGAGTTCCCCTGTGGAGGGAGGCAACGGCAGCTCTGCTGCAAAAGACAGTCAGTCACTCGACACAAGAGATGGTGAAGGAAAGAATCAGAAAATGTAAAGCTTTGAGGAACTGGATTCTGAACAAAATGAGGTTCCTCAGATCATGGCGTATTCACCCCAGATACATGTGTCAGAAATGTTTGTTGTCCACAATTAATCCTGAGTGCCTGCCGCTCAAGAGGAGTAACAGTCAATTCCAGATTAACACATATTGAGGCCTGTTACAAAGGTATTGGAAACCAAACAGGACAAAGACAAATAGCACTGAAGTATTGATCAATGGGAAGATCTGAATTATAGACAGATTCAATTTGATCCTGCAGGAAGGAAGGAAAAAAAAGAAGGAAGGAAGGTTCTAATCTGTAATAACCGGGACATTGAAGCACGAATGTGCTGTGCCATGGACTGAATAGGATCAACATTTCCCACTTTCAGACACTTTCCCACTGCTGATTATGGAGTGGTTTGGCTCCATAAGCTGGGCTTACAGTGAATCTCACCATTTGTTTCTAACGTCCAATGTGTTTAAATTCAGTTTATTGTTATGTTTCCTCTCCAGAGGCTGATGGTACAGAGCTGACCAATGTACAGACACTGGCCAACGCTGAATCAGAGGGGAAATTTATAGAGATTATTTTCTCCTCTTTTACCTCACCCATAACTCTTGGGAGACACAAGTGGTAACTTCTGGCTCCCTTAGTCACCATTCCTGTTAATGTTGGGCCAGAATGGGGACACAAGGCGCTGTCCCTCTGAAGTACTCAGATGACATCTCCATAGCCATGGAAAGCTTCATCTGACTGATGTAGAATCCAGTCTCTGGCACTTCATGAGTGGGAGGAGGATCCGCTCTAATGGCACCAACACTGTCCTTGGGTCTTTTTCTCCAATCAGCAGCAGAACATCCCTTTACCATCTCCTGCATCAAAAACTTGAGTTGACATTACTGGTCTTCCTTTGATTCCTTTCCTTAGTTGACAGACTTTCCTGCAGTCTATTTTTTGTAATTGTGAACCCAGGTGTAGGGCCCAGACCCAGTAGCAGCAGAGCATGATTGAGGTCAAAGGCAAATTTGTTGGAACAAATCTCTGGGACTTAGGAATAGAATGACTGTGGAGGCTAAAAAAGTAAATAGAAAAAGAGGACACGAGAACAGGAAAAGGTTAAAGCAAAATTAAGTTACAATTAAGAAAAACAAGAAACACAATATATAAAACACAAGTTTTTAATTTTAATTTATTCATTGTCAGGATGTGGGCATCACTCGCAAGGCCAGCATTTATTGCCCATCCCTAGTTGCCCTTGAGAAGGTGGTGGTGAGCCGCCTTCTTGAACCGCTGCAGTCCATGTTGTGAAGGGACTCCCATAGTGCTGTTAGGTAGGGAGTTCCAGAATTCTGTGAGACTTGGAGGGGAACTTGGTGGTAGTGGTGCTCCCATGGGCCTGCTGCCTTTGTCTTTTGAGGTGGTAGAGGTCGCAGATTTGGGAGGTGCTGTCATGGAAGCCTTGGCGAGTTGCTGCAGTGCATCTTGTAGACTGAACACACTGCAACCATGGTGTGCCATGGTGGAGGCAGTAAATGTTTAAGGTGGTGGATGGGATGCCAATCAAGCAGGCTGCTTTGTGCTGGATGGTGTTGAGGTTTTTGAGTGTTGTTGGAGCTGCACTCATCCAGGGACATGGAGAATATTCCATCACACTCCAGACTTGTGCTTTGTAGATAGTGGGAAGGTTTGGGGAGTCAGGAGGTGAGTCACTCGCCGCTAAGTACCCAGCGTCCGTCTAGTTCTTGCAGCCACAGCATTTATGTGGCCAGTCTAGTTAAGTTTCTGGTCAATGGTGAACCCCAGGATTTTGATGGTGGGGGATTCAACGATGGTTATGCCATTGAATGTCATGGGGAGGTGGTTAGACTCTCTCTTGTTGGAGATGGTCATTGTCTGGCACTTGTGTGGCACTAATGTTACTTGCCACTTATCATCCCCAACCTGAATGTTGTCCAGGTCTTGCTGCACGTGGACACAGACTGCCTCATTATCTGACAAATTGTGAATGTAACTTAACACTGTGCAATCAGCAGCGAACATCCCCACTTCTGAAGGTCATTAATAAAGCAGTTGAAGATGTTGGGCCTAGGACACTGTCCTGAGTAACTGCTGCAGCGATGACCTGGGGCTGAGATGATTGGCCTCCAATAACCACAACCATCTTCCTTGTGCTAGATATGACACCATCCAGTGGAGAGTTTTCGCCCGATCCCCATTGACTTCAGTTTTGCTAGGGCTCCTTGGTGCCACACTCGGTCAAATGCTGCCTTGATGTCGAGGACAGTCACTCTCACCTCACCTCTGGAATTCAGCTCTTTTGTCCATGTTTGGACCAAGGCTGTAATGAGGTCAGGAGCCAAGTGTTGGCCTTCATTGCAAGAGGATTTGAGTACAGGAGCAAGGATGTCTTACTACAGTTGTACAGGGCCTTGGTGAGACCACACCTGGAGTACAGTGTGCAGTTTTGGTCTCCTTACCTAAGAAAGGATATACTTGCCATAGAGGGAGTGCAGCGAAGGTTCACCAGACTGATTCCTGGGATGACAGGATTGTCATATGAGGAGAGATTGGGTCGACTAGGCCTGTATTCACTAGAGTTTAGAAGAATGAGAGGGGATCTCATTGAAACGTATAAAATTCTGACAGGGCTAGACAGACTGAATGCAGGGAGGATGTTTCCCCTGGCTGTGGGGTCTAGAACGAGGGGTCACAGTCTCAGGATACGGGGTAGTACATTTAGGACTGAGATGAAGAGAAATTTCTTCACTCAGAGGGTGGTGAACCTGTGGAATTCTCTACCACAGAAGGCTGTGGAGGCCAAGTCACTGAATATATTTAAGAAGGTGATAGATAGATTTCTAGACACAAAAGGCATCGGGTATGAGGAGAGAGCGGGAATATGGTATTGAGATAGAGGATCAGCCATGATCATATTGAATGGCGGAGCAGGCTCGAAGGGCCGAATGGCCTACTCCTGCTCCTGTCTTCTATGTTTCTGTTTCTATGACAGTCACTCTCACCTCACCTCTGGAATTCAGCTCTTTTGTCCAGGTTTGGACCAAGGCTGTAATGCGTTCAGGAGCCAAGTGGTCCTGACAGAAACCAAACTGGTCATCGGTGAGCTGGTTATTTGTGCCTTTGTTAGTGCCGCTTGATAGCATTGTCGATGACAGCTTCCAT
>JASTWF010002289.1:0-32000 GCA_030390025.1 Squalus acanthias
TTTGATCAGAAAATATCAACTATTTCGCCTCGCCAGGAAATGCACAAAAAAAGGCAGCAGTGCTCATAGACTGACTGGGAAAGTACCATTTAGATTAAACTCCTTCACACAGAGAGCGCAGAGAATGTGGAACTTGCTGCCACAGGGAGTAGTTGAGGCAAATAGAAAGAAAGACTTGCATTTATATAGCGCCTTTCACGACCACCGGACGTCTCAAAGTGCTTTACAGCCAATGAAGTACTATTTAAAGTGGATTCACAGTTGTAATGTGGGAAACGCGGCAGCCAATTTGCGCACAGCAAGGTCCCACAAACAGGAATGTTTGTGAATAGCATAATGCATTTAAGAGGAAGCTGGATAAACACATGGGAGAAAGGAATAGAAGGAGATGCTGATAGGGTGAGATGAAGAGAGATGGGAGGAGGCTCGTGTGGAGCATAAACACCAGTTGGGCCGATTGGCCTGTTTCTGTGCTGTACGATCTATGTAATTCTATGTAATAAGAGAGGAAAGAATGTTCCATAGAAACTGGAATTATCTGTTCTGCATTTTTATCCTGAACTTACAGTGATGTCTTTTGTAAACTGCTTTTACAGGGAATATCATCGGCCTTTGAATGTGGAAGGAGAAATGTTTGCCTGTTCTGTCTGTGGGAAAAGATTTCAAACATCAGTGTGACTGGAAAAGCACCGAGACACCCACACCCGAGTGAGAGTGTTCCAGTGCACTGACTGTGGAAAGAGCTTTAACCAGTTACACAGCCTGAAAATACATCGCACCATTCACAGCAGGGAGAAACCATACACGTGTTCTGTGTGTGGACGAGGCTTCAACTGATCGTCCAACCTGGAGAGACACAAGGACACCCGCACCATGGAGGAACCATGGGAATGTGGGGACTGTGGGAAGGGATTCAGCTCCCCGTCCCGGCTGGAAACTCATCGACGCATTCACACCGGGGAGAGGCCGTTCGTCTGCTCCGAGTGTGGGAAGGGATTCAGTCAGTCATCCCACCTTCTGACACACCAGCGAGTTCACACTGGGGAGAGACCGTTCAGTTGCTCTCACTGCGGGAAGAGATTCGGGCGGTTATCGAACCTCACTGACCACCAGCGAGTTCACACTGGAGAGAGGCCATTCAGTTGCTCTCAATGCGGGAAGAGGTTCAGGCAGTCATCTAGCCTCACTGAACACATGCGAGTTCACACTGGAGAGAGGCCATTCACCTGCACTGTGTGTGGGAAGGTTTTTGCTCGATTAGCCAACCTCACTAAACACCAACTTGTTCACACTGAAAAGAGACCTTTCAAATGTTCTGAATGTGGGAAGAACTTTAAAAGCACAAGAGATCTGCTGACACACCAACACACTCACACTGGGGAGAGGCCGTTCACTTGCTCCGTGTGTGGGAAGGGATTTGCTAATTCATCCCACCTGCTGACACACCAGCGAGTTCACACTGGGGAGAGGCCATTCACCTGCTCAGTGTGTGGGAAGGGATTCATTCAGTCATCCCACCTGCTGAGACACCAGCGAGTTCACACTGGGGAGAGGCCGTTCATCTGCTCCGTGTGTGGGAAGGGATTCACTGATTCATCCCACCTGCTAGATCATCAGCGAGTTCACACTGGGGAGAGGCCGTTCACCTGCTCCGTATGTGGGAAGAGATACACTCGGTCATCCCACCTGCTGAAACACCAGCGAGTTCACAAATGACTGCAGTGGTTGGATTCTGCTGTTATTGCTGCTGTTAATCACATCCAGGACTGAACCATGTTCATTCTGACAATTGAGGTTTGTTCCTATAACTGGGCTGGAGTTTAATATTTTGATATCTGTCAAATAAATCAGCTTTGTATCAAACACACAGTGTGTGAAGTCCTTGATTTCTCCAAGATAAAAGGAGACTAATTGATGTCCTGTTACCGACTGCTCCATTTTTGGGCCTTTTCTCCTTTCTAACTCGAGTTTATTTCAGTTCTCATCCCTTCGGTTACTCTCATGGACAAGTCCCAGCTCCCCATACCTTCCAGAGTGCCTCTCCTAGCCTTGGTATCCAGGGAAGGTATCGGTAACACGCCCGGGATCACTAAACACAAAACCCAGTCTGTTAATCACTTTCAGCTACTGGACTTAGCGTCTGCCCCACAGCATCTCTCTCACCTTCGATGTGTGAATAGAGCATCACGCCTGCAAACCTGGTTTAGATTTTAATTCCCTCAGGAAATGTATTTAGCAGAAGTTGAACAAGTAAACAGATCACAGCCCAATAAGCCAGCTCTATATTCACAGGAGAAAATCTGTTTTCTAACTCCTTGAGTGGACAGAATAAAGATAGATCGCAAATGTAAGAGCCCTTTGTATCTGTTGTAAATAAATTTTAAATCCTGACCGATTCTGTGCTTATTATAGATTTCCCCATCCCTGTGGGAGTCGAATTTGGTCAAAAACTGCTTCTTGGAAACTTCTTTCAAATGTAACCCCGCTATTCAAGAAAGGAGGGAGAGAAAAAACAGGGAACTATAGGTCAGTTAGCCTGACATCAATAGCAGCGAAAATGCTAGAATCTATTATGCGACAGCCTCAGTATTCAACACCAACAACAGCCAATCTCCAGACGCCATCCTACAACTCATCCGCTTCATCCTTGACCACAATGTCTTCACCTTCGACAACCATTTTTTTACCCAAACACACGGAACAGCCATGGGGACCAAATTCGCACCCCAATACGCCAACATCTTCATGCACAAGTTCGAGCAAGACTTCTTCGCTGCACAGGACCTCCAGCCAACGCTGTACACCAGATACATCGACGACATTTTCTTCCTTTGGACCCATGGTGAAGGATCACTGAAAAGACTACACGATAACATAAACAAGTTCCATCCCACCATCAAACTCACCATGGACTACTCCTCAGAATCGGTTTCATTCCTGGACACACGAATCTCCATCAAAGACGGACACCTCAGCACTTCACTCTACCGCAAGCCCACGGACAACCTCACGATGCTCCACTTCTCCAGCTTCCACCCTAACCACGTTAAAAAAGCCATCCCCTATGGACAAGCCCTGCGAATACACAGGATCTGCTCAGACGAGGAGGAACGCGATGGACACCTACGGACGCTGAAAAACGCCCTCGTAAGAACGGGATATGACGCTCGACTCATCGATCGACAGTTCCGACGGGCCACAGCGAAAAATCGCATAGACCTCCTCAGAAGGCAAACACGGGACACAACCAACAGGGTACCCTACGTCGTCCAGTACTTCCCCGGAGCGGAGAAACTACGCCATGTTCTTCGCAGCCTCCAACATGTCATCGATGACGACGAACACCTCGCTAAGGCCATCCCCACGCCTCCACTACTTGCCTTCAAACAGCCGCCTAACCTCAGAAGTACCATCGTTCGCAGCAAATTACCCAGCTTTCAGGATAACAGCGACCACGACACCACACAACCCTGCCACGGCAACCTCTGCAAGACATGCCAGATCATCAACACAGATACCATCATCACACGTGAGGACACTACCCACCAGGTACATGGTACATACTCATGTGACTCGGCCAACGTTGTCTACCTCATACGTTGCAGGAAAGAATGCACCGCGGCATGGTACATCGGCGAGACCATGCAGACACTGAGACAACGTATGAACGGACACCGCGCAACAATCACCAGGCAGGAGTGTTCCCTCCCAGTCGGGGAACACTTCAGCAGTCAAGGACATTCAGCCTCGGATCTGCGGGTAAGCGTTCTCCAAGGCGGACTTAGAAACACACGACAACGCAAAATCATCGAGCAGAAACTGATAGCCAAGTTCCGCACTCATGAGGACGGCCTCAACCGGGATCTTGGGTTTATGTCACGATACATGACGTGATCCAGACTCGAGTCGTCGTTGGCTTGTTAACAGATGTGATTCCCAGTAAAAAAGTAAAAATTTTAAAGTTTATCGTTTCCCATACTGCGGCTTTTGACACATTGGACCCCCTGTGGCTCCACCTCATTGTCTCAGTTGTATCTTGCTATGTCTTTGATGTGACCTGATTGCCTTTTGTCACACCTCGGCAGATAAACAGTCAGGGTGATTTAAATGTAGTCGTCTGCTTTTGTAAGTAACACATGCATTGTTCTCTATCTATATATGCTTTGCCGATTCTGTATCTCTTTACTTCACCTGAGGAAGGGGCGATCGATAGCTCCGAAAGCTTGTGATTTCAAATAAAACTGTTGGACTATAACCTGGTGTTGTGCGACTTCTCATTTCTATTATTAAGGACATGGTAACAGGGCACTTGGGAAATCACAATATGATTAGACAGAGTCAACACGGATTTATGAAAGGAAAATCGTGTTTGAAAAATCTATTCGAGTTTTTTGAGGGTGTAACTAACAGGGTAGATAAGGGGGAACCAGTGGATGTAGTATATTTGGATTTTCAGAAGGCATTTGATAATGTGCCACACAATAGGTTGTTACACGAGGTTAGGGTTCATGGGTTTGGGGGTAATACCTGAGCATGGATTGAGGATTCGTTAACGGACATAAAACAGAGAGTAGGGATAAACGGGTCATTTTCAGGGTGGCAGGGTGTAACTAGTGTGGTACCACAAGGATCAGTGCTTGGCCCTCAGCTACTTCAATGAGTTAGATGAGGGATCCGAGTGTAATAGGTGGGAAAGTAAGCTGTGAGGAGGACGTAAATAGGCTGCAAAGAAATACAGACCAGTTCAGTGAGTGGGCAAGAAGGTGGCAGATGGAGTATAATGTGGAGAAATGTGAAGTTATCCACTTTGGTAGGAAGAATGGAAAAGCAGAATATTTTTTAAAAGGTGAGAGACTAGTAAAGGTTGGGATTCAGAGGATTTCACAGAATCATAGAATGGTTACAGCACGGAAGAAGGCCATTCGGCCCATCGAGCCCGTGCCAACTCTCAGCTAGTCCCACTCCCCCGCCCTTTCCCCTGCAAATTTTATTCCTTCAGATACTTATCCAACTCCCTTTTGAAAGATAAGACTGAGTTTGCCATTCCAGATCTTAACCACTCGCTGCGTAAAAAAGTTTTTTCTTGCATCACCTTTGGTTCTTTTGCAAATCACCTTAAATCTGTGTCCTCTGGTTCTCGACCCTTCTGCCAATGGGAACAGTTTCTCTCTATCTACTCTGTCCAGACTCCTCAGGATTTTGAACACCTCTAAGAAATTGCCTCTCAATCTTCTCTGCTCCAAGGAGAACAACCCCAGCTTCTCCAGTCTATCAATGTAACTGAAGTCCCACATTCCTGGAATCATTCTCGTAAATCTTTTCTGCACCCTCTCTAAGGCCTTCACATCCTTCCTAAAGTGTGGTGCTCAGAATTGGACACAGTACTCCAGTTGGGGTCGAACCAGTGTTTTATACAGGTTCATCATAATTTCCACACTTTTGTACTCTATACCTCTATTTATGAAGCCCAGGATTCCGTAAGCCTTTTTAACTGTTTTCTCAACCTGCCCTGCCACCTTCAACGATTTGTGCACACATACCCCCAGGTCTCTCTGTGCACCCCCTTTAGGATTGTACCATTTAGTTTATATATCCTTTCCCCATTCTTTCTACCAAAATGTATCACTTCACACTTTTCTGCGTTAAATTTCATTTACCACGTGTCCACACATTTCACCAGCCTGTCTATGTCCTCTTGAAGTCTATCACTCTCCTCCTCACTGTTCACAATACTTCCAAGTTTTGTGTCATCTGCAAATTTTGAAATTGTGCCCTGTACACCCGCATCCAATTAATTAATATATAATCAAGAAAAGCAGTGGTCCTAGAACCGACCCCTGGGGAACACCACTGTATACCTTCCTCTAGTCCGAAAAACAACCGTTCACCACTATTCTCTGTTTTCTGTCACTTAGCCAATTCTGTATCCATGCTGCCACTGTCCCTTTTATTCCATGGGCTTCAACTTTGCTGGCAAGCCTATTATGTGGCACTTTGTCGAACGCCTTCTGGAAATCCATGTACACGACATCAACCGCATTACCATCATCAATCCTCGCTGTTACCTCATCAAAGAACTCAGTCAAGTTAGTTAAACGCGATTTGTCTTTAAGCCATGCTGGCTTTCCTTAATTAATCCACACCTATCCAAGTGACTGTTAATTTTGTCCCTGATTACTGTTTCTAAAAGCTTCCCCACTACCGAGGTCAAACTGACTGACCTGTAGAACATAGAACATAGAACAGTACAGCACAGTACAGGCCCTTCGGCCCTCGATGTTGTGCCGAGCATTGTCCGAAACCAAGATCAAGCTATCCCACTCCCTATCATTCTGGTGTGCTCCATGTGCTTATCCAATAACCGCTTGAAAGTTCCTAAAGTGTCCGACTCCACTATCACAGCAGGCAGTCCATTCCACACCCCAACCACTCTCTGAGTAAAGAATCTACCTCGGACATCCCTTCTATATCTCCCCCCATGCACCTTATAGTTATGCCCCCTTGTAACAGCTACCTCCACCCGAGGAAATAGTCTCTGAACATCCACTCTATCTATCCCCCTCATCATCTTATAAACCTCTATTAAGTCGCCTCTCATCCTCCTCCGCTCTAAAGAGAAAAGCCCTAACTCCCTCAATCTTTCCTCATAAGACCTCCCCCCCAAACCAGGCAGCATCCTGGTAAATCTCCTTTGCACTCTTTCCAATGCTTCCACGTCCTTCCTATAGTGAGGTGACCAGAACTGCACACAATATTCCAAATGTGGTCTCACCAAGGTCCTGTACAGTTGCAGCATAACCTCACGGTTCTTAAACTCAAACCCCTTGTTAATAAACGCTAACACACTATAGGCCTTCTTTACTGCTCTATCCACTTGAGTGGCAACCTTCAGAGATCTGTGGATATGAACCCCCAGATCCCTCTGTTCCTCCACGTTCCTCAGAACCCTGCCGTTGACCCTGTAATCCTTATTCAAATTTGCCCTACCAAAATGAATCACCTCGCACTTATCAGGGTTAAATTCCATCTGCCATTTTTCGGCCCAGCTCTGCATCCTATCAATGTCTCTTTGCAGCCTACAACAGCCCTCCACCTCATCCACTACTCCACCAATCTTGGTGTCATCAGCAAATTTACTGATCCACCCTTCAGTCCCCTCCTCCAAGTCATTGATAAAAATCACAAACAGCAGAGGACCCAGCACCGACCCCTGTGGCACACCGCTGGTAACTGGTCTCCAGTCCGAAAATTTTCCATCCACCACCACCCTCTGCCTTCTATGAGATAGCCAGTTACTTATCCAATCGGCCAAATTTCCCTCTATCCCACAACTCCTTACTTTCTTCATGAGCCGACTATGGGGAACCTTATCAAACGCCTTACTAAAATCCATGTATACGACATCAACCGCTCTACCTTCATCTACACACTTAGTTACCTCCTCAAAGAATTCAATCAAATTTGTTAGGCAAGACTTACCCTTCACGAATCCGTGTTGACTATCCCTGATTAAGTTGCCTCTTTCCAAATGGTCATAAATCCTATCCCTCAGGACCTTTTCCATTATCTTACCAACCACCGAAGTAAGACTAACCGGCCTATAATTACCAGGGTCATTCCTATTTCCTTTCTTGAAGAGAGGAACAACATTCGCCACTCTCCAGTCCTCTGGCACCATCCCCGTGGACAGTGAGGACCCAAAGATCAAAGCCAAAGGCTCTGCAATCTCCTCCCTTGCCTCCCAAAGAATCCTAGGATATATCCCATCTGGCCCAGGGGACTTATCGACCCTCAGGTTCTTCAAAATTGCTAAAACATCTTCCCTCAGAACATCTACCTCCTCCAGCCTATCCACCTTTATCACACTCTCATCCTCAAAAACATGGCCCCTCTCCTCGGTGAACACTGACGAAAAGTATTCATTCATCACCTCTCCTATCTCTTCTGACTCCATGCACAAGTTCCCACTACTGTCCTTGACCGGCCCTACCCTCACCCTGGTCATTCTTTTATTTCTCACATAAGAGTAAAAAGCCTTGGGGTTTTCCTTGATCCGACCCGCCAAGGACTTCTCATGCCCCCTCCTAGCTCTCCTAAGCTCTTTTTTTAGCTCATTCCTTGCTACCTTGTACCCCTCAATCGACCCAACTGAACCTTGTTTTCTCATCCTTACATATGCTTCCTTTTTCCTCTTGACTAGACATTCAACCTCTTTTGTGAACCATGGTTCTCTCACTCGACCATTTCCTCCCTGCCTGGGTTTATCTTTACACCCTTTTTTGAACAATGGTGTAACATTTGCAATTCTCCAGTCCTCTGGCACCACCCCCGTATCTAAGGAGGATTGAAATATTATGGCCAGTACCTCCGCGATTTCCTCCCTCAATTCCCTCAGCATCCGAGGATGCATCCCATCCACTCCTGGTGATTAATCTACTTTAGGTACAGCCAGCCTTTCTAATACCTCCTCTTTATCAATTTTATCCGATCAAGTGTCTCCACTACCTCCTCCTTCACTATGTCTATGGCAGCATCCTCTTCCTTGGTGAAGACAGATGCAAAGTACTCGTTTAGTACCTCAGCCATGCCCTCTGCCTCCATGCATAGGTCTCCTTTTTGGTCCCTAATTGGCCCCACCCCTCCTCTTACTACCCTTTTACTATTTAAATGCCTATAGAAGGCTTTTGGATTACCTTTTATAGTGGCTGCCATTCTATTCTCATACCCTCACTTTGCCCCTCTTATTTACTTTTTCACTTCTCCTCTAACCTTTTTATATGTAGCCTGATTCTCAGTTGTATTTGCAACATGACATCTGTCATATGCACTCTTTTTCTGCTTCATCATATTCTCTAACTCTTTCGTCATCCAGGGAGCCCTGACTTTCCCCCTAGTGGGAATGTACCTCAACTGTACCTGAACTATTTCCTCTTTAAAGGCAGCCCATTGTTCCATTACAGTTTTGCTGCTAATCTTTGATTCCAGTTTACCCGGGCCAGATCCGTTCTCATCCCACTGAAATTGGCCTTCCCCCAGTTAAACATTATTACTCTAGATTACTCCCTGTCCTTTTCCATAGCTAATCTAAACCTTATGATACTGTGATCACTGTTCCCTAAATGTTCACCTACTGACACTTGCTCCACTTGACCCACCTCATTCCCCAGAACCAGATCCAGCAATGCCTCCTCCCTCGTCGGGCCGGAAACATACTGATCAAGAAAGTTCTCCTGAACACATTTCAGAAATTCTTCCCTTTCTCTGCCCTTAACACTATTACGATCCCAGTCTATATTAGGATAGTTGAAGTCCCCCATTATCACTACTCTATAGTTCTTGCACCTCTCTGCAATTTCTCTGCAAATTTGCTCCTCCATATCTTTCCCACTAGTTGGTGGTCTATAGAATACACCCAGTAGTGTAATGGCACCTCTATTATTTCTTAACTCCAGCCATATAGATTCTGTCCTTGACCCCTCCAGGACATCCTCCCTCTCCAGCACTGTAACATTCTCCTTGACCAATACTGCCACACCACCTCCGACCTTTCCTTCCCTATCTTTCCTGAACACTCTATAACCAGGAATATTTAATACCCAATCCTGCCCTTTTTTGAGCCAGGTCTCAGTTATTGCCACACCATCATATTCCCATGTGGCTATTTGTGCCTGCAGCTCACTTACCTTGTTTACTACGCTTCGTGCGTTCACATACAGACACTGTAAACCCATCTTAGACCATCCTGTATTCTCTCTTAGTTTGACCCCACCTAATACCTCACTATATCTTACTTTAGTGCTCTCTGCCTCTCCCAATCCTGTGAGCACTTTATTTCCCCTTTCTAATGTTTCATCCTGGTGCCCATCCCCCTGCCAAATTAGTTTAAACCCTCCCCAACAGCACTAGCAAACCTCCCCGTGAGGATATTGGTTCCAGCCCTGTTGAGGTGCAAACCTTCGGGCCTGTACAGGTCCCACCTCCCCCAGAACCAGTCCCAATGCCTCAGGAATCTAAAGCCCTCCCTTCTGCACCTTCTCTCCAGCCACACATTCATCTGCTCTGTCCTCCTATTTCTATACTCACGAGCGCGTGGCACCGGGAGTAATCCGGAGATTACTACCTTTGAGGTCCTGCTTTTTAATCTCTCCTCGCGCCCTAAAATCTGCCTGCAGGACCTCATCCCTCTTTCTACCTATGTCGTTGGTACCGATATGGACCACGACCTCTGGCTGTTCACCCTCGCCCCTCAGAATGTTCAGGGCCCGGGGCCAGGGGAGGCTGTGGGCCTTTAAAAGAAAAAGACTTGCATTTATATAGCGCCTTTCATGACCACCGGACGTCTCAAAGCGCTTTACAGCCAATGAAGTACTTTAGAAATGGAGTCACTGTTGTAATGTGGGAAACGCGGCAGCCAATTTGCACACAGCAAGGTCCCACAAACAGCAATATGCTAATGACCTGATAATCTGTTTTTGTTATGTTGGTTGAGGGATAAATATTGGCCAGGACACCGGGGATAACTCCCCTACTCTTCTTTGAAATAGTGCCATGGGATCTTTGACGTCCACCTGAGAGAGCAGACGGGGCCTCGGTTTAACGTCTCCGCTGAAAGACGGCACTTCTGACAGTGCAGCACTCCCTCAGCACTGCACTGGAGTGTCAGCCTAGCTTTATGTGCTCAAGTCCCTGGAGTGGGACCTGAACCCACAACCTTCTGACTCAGAGGTGACTTATTCCCCTTATTGGACACAAGGCTCTTTGTTTCACAACGCACTGTCTCAGATTTTAAAGATGTTTCATTCACCAGAAAAAGATGAAGTACAACATTAAATAAATCTGGAATGAAAGTTTGTATCAGTAATGGTGACCATGAATCTACCGGATTGTCGTAAAAACCCATCTGGTTCACTAATGCCCTTTAGGGAAGGAAATCTGCCGTCCTTACCTGGTCCGGCCTATCGGTGACTCCAGACCCACAGCAATGTGGTTGACTCTTAACTGCCCTCTGAAATGGCCCAGCGAGTCACTCAGTTGTATTCAGAAGGCGGCTCACCACCACCTTCGAGGGCAATTAGAGATGGGCAATAAATACTGGCCTTGCTGGCGATGCCCACATCCTGTGAATGAATAAAAACACACAGTGGTCAGCTTAAGAACATAAGAATTAGGAGCAGGAGTGGGCCATACGGCCCCTCGAGCCTGCTCCGCCATTCAATAAGATCATGGCTGATCTTCAACCTCAACTCCACTTTCCTGCCCGATCTCCATATCCCTTGATTCCCCTAGAGTCCGAAAATCTATCTCAGCCTTGAATATACTCAACGACTGAGCATCCACAGCCCTTTGGGGTGGAAAATTCCAAAGATTCACAACCCTCTGAGTGAAGAAATTCCTCCTCATCTGTCTTATATGGCTCATCCCTTATTCTGAAACTATGCCCCCTAGTTCTGGACTCTCCAGCCAGGAGAAACAACCTCTCAGCATCTACCCTGTCAATCCCCCTCAGAGTCTTATATGTTTCAATGCGATCACCTCTCATTCTTCCAAGTCCCATCAAACACTCCCAGGGCAGGTACAGCATGGGTTAGATACAGAGTAAAGCTCCCTCTACACTGTCCCATCAAACACACCCAGGGCAGGTACAGCATGGGTTAGATACAGAGTAAAGCTCCCTCTGCACTGTCCCATCAAACACTCCCAGGAGAGGTACAGCACGGGTTAGATACAGAGTAAAGCTACCTCTACTCTGTCCCATCAAACACTCCCAGGGCAGGTACAGTACGGGTCTCCTCCTGTCTGATATAAACCAACCCCACAGTCACTGACACCAATCTCCTCCTGTCTGATATAAACCAATCCCACAGTCACTGACACCAATCTCCTCCTGTCTGATATCAACCAACCCCACAGTCACTGACACCAATCTCCTCCTGTCTGATATAAACCAATCCCAGTCACTGACACCAATCTCCTCCTGTCTGATATAAACCAACCCCACAGTCACTGACACCAATCTCCTCCTGTCTGATATAAACCAACCCCACAGTCACTGACACCAATCTCCTCCTGTCTGATATAAACCAGCCCCACAGTCACTGACACCAATCTCCTCCTGTCTGATATAAACCAGCCCCACAGTCACTGACACCAATCTCCTCCTGTCTGATATAAACCAACCCCACAGTCACTGACACCAATCTCCTCCTAATAAGAACATAAGAACTAGGAGCAGGAATAGGCCACTTGGCCCCTCGAGCCTGCTCCGCCATTCAATGCGATCATGGCTGATCTTGGGCTCAAAGCCATTTCCCTGCCCGCTCCCCATAACCCTTCACTCCCTTATCTTGCAAAAATCTGTCTATCTCCACCTTAAATGTATTTAATGACCCAGCCTCCACAGCTCTCTGGGGCAGAGAATTCCACAGATTTACGACCCTCTGAGAGAAGAAATTCCTCCTCATCTCAGTTCTAAAAGGGCGACCCTTTATTCTAGAACTGTGCCCCCGCGTTCTAGATTTCCCCACGAGGGGAAACATCCTCTCTGCATCTACCTTGTCGAGCCCCCTCAGTATCTTATATGTTTCAATAAGATCACCTCTCATTCTTCTAAATTCCAATGAGTATAGGCCCAGCCTGCTCAACCTTTCCTCATAAGTCAACTCTCTCATCTCTGGAATGAACCTAGTGAATCGTCTCTGAACTGCCTCCAATGCAAGTATATCCTTCCTTAAATAAGGAGACCAAAACTGTACACAGTACTCAAGGTGTGGTCTCACCAATACCCTGTACAGTTATAGCAGGACTTCCCTGCTTTTATACTCCAACCCCCTTGAAATAAAGACCAACATTCCATTTGCCTTTTTGATTACTTGCTGTACATGCATGCTAACTTTTTGTGTTTCATGCACAAGGACCCCCAGGTCCCTCTGAACTGTAGCATTTTGTAATCTCTCTCCATTTAAATAATAATTTGCTTTTTTATTTTTCCTGCCAAAGTGGATAACCTCGCACTTTCCCACATTATGCTCCATCTGCCAAATGTTTGCCCACTCACTTAGCCTGTCTATATCCCTTTGCAGATTCTTTGAATCCTCTGCAGAACTTGCTTTCCCACCCATCTTTGTATCATCCGCAAACTTGGCTACATTACACTCGATCCCTTCATCCAAGTCATCAATATAGATTGTAAATAGTTGAGGCCCCAGCACCGATCCCTGTGGCACCCCACTAGTTACCGTTTGCCAACCGGAAAATGACCCATTTATCCCGACTCTCTGCTTTCTGTCAGTTAGCCAATTCTCTATCCATGCTAATATATTACCCCCAACCACGTGAGGTCTTATCTTATGCAGTAACCTTTTATGTGGCACCTTATCGAATGCCTTCTGGAAATCCAGCTCCTGTCTGATATAAACTGATTCCACAGGCCCAGAAAGATTAAACTCAGCCCGTTACTATAACTGGACTTGTCTCCATTCCCGTGCCGAGGGATTGCTGTACCAGACGGGAGGGGCAACATTTGGGGACTCTCGATTCTCCACCAATTCCCATTCCCCTTCTTTCTGGTGGATAATGGAGGTGCCACTGTGTGTAATGTGCAAGTCAGTAAGAATTGTCAGCGAGGATTAATCAGCACTTTCTAATTGGAGATGTTAATCAGTGGAACTTTTCAGACAATAAATTGTAGATTTTGTACCAAAGGTCAATTTAGGGTTAAAGTAAAATTCATAATTTTGTCAAATAATTTATGAAAGTCCTGAATTAAGGGGAAAGGTCACAGACAACAGTTCTTAAAGGGACACTGCAGCCCCAACAAGTCAATCAGCTATATATCCAGAATATTAACCCTTTAACTGGGCTGGGGATTATTAACATCAGCAGAAACAAACCCCAACTGTCAGAATGTGATTAACAGCAGCAATAACAACAGAATCCAACTCTTGCAGTCACTTATGAACTCGCTGGTGTGTCACCAGCAGGTTGGATGATCGAAAGAAACCCTTCTCACACATGGAGCAGGTGAACGGCCTCTCCCCAGTGTGAATTCGTTGGTGTGTCAGCAGGCTGTACGATTGAGAGAAACCCTTCCCACACACGGAGCAGATGAATGACCTTCCCCCAGTGTGAACACGTTGGTGTGTCAGCAAGCTGGACGATCGAGAGAAACCCTTCCCACACACGGAGCAGGTGAACGGCCTCTCCCCAATGTGAACTCTCTGGTGTGTCACCAAATGGAATGACTGAGTGAATCCCTTCCCACACATGGAGCAGGTGCACGGTCTCTCCCCAGTGTGAGTGCGTTGGTGTACAATGAGATTGAATGACTGCCTGAACCTTTTCCCACAGTGAGAGCAACTGAATGGTCTCTCGTCAGTGTGAACTCGCTGGTGTTGAATAAGTTCCTCAGAGCTTTTAAAGCAGTTCGCACAGTCAGAGCATTTAAAAGGTCTCTCCTCAGTGTGAACTCGCTGGTGTCTCAGAAGGTGGGCTGAATTAGTGAATCCCTTCCCACACACGGAGCAGGTGAATGGCCTCTCCCCAGTGTGAACTCGCCGGTGTCTCAGCAGGTTGGATGACTGCGCGAATCCCTTCCCACACATGGAGCAGGTGAACGGCCTCTCCCCGGTGTGACTGCGTCGATGAGTTTCCAGGTGGGACGGGGAACTGAATCCCTTCCCACAGTCCTCACATTTCCACGGTTTCTCCGTGGTGCGGGTGTCCTTGTGTCTCTCAGGTTGGACGATCGGTTGAAGCCTCGGCTACACACAGAACACGTGTCCGGTTTCTCCCCGCTGTGAATGGTGCGATGTTTTTCAGGCTGTGTAACTAGTTAAAGCTCTTCCCACAGTCAGTGCACTGGAACACTCTCACTCGGGTGTGTGTGTCTCGGTGCTTTTCCAGTCACACTGATGTTTGAAATCTTTTCCCACAGACAGAACAGACAAACATTTCTCCTTCCACATTCAAAGGTCGATGATATTCAGGTCCTGATGAATTGAGTGACTCTCAGATCTTGACGTGATGTTTGGTTTGGGTTTCCCGTCTGCAAATCCTCCCCTTCTAATACCCTGTAAAAGGAGTTTACAAAAGTCATCACTGTAAGTACAGGATAGAAATTCAGAACAGACAATTCTAGTTTCTATACAATGTTCCTTCACACGTGGGGATTCTAACCCTGGGACTGTACATGGTGATCACTAAACACAAAACCCAGGCTGTTAATCATTTTCAGCTACTGGATTTAGCATGTGTCCCACAGCATCTCACTCACTTTTAATGTGTGAATAGAGCATCACGCCTGCAAACCTGGTTTTAAATTTAAATTCACTCACCAAATGTATTTAACAAAAGATGAACAAGTAAACCCGTCACAGCCCACTAATCCAGCTCTACATTCACAGGAGGAAGCCTGTTATCGAACTCCTCGAGTGGACAAAATAAAGAAAGATCCCAAATGGAAGAGTCCCTCGAATCCTTTGTAAAGACCTTTCAAATCCTGACCGGTTCCTTCCTTATTCTAGAATTCCCCATCCCTGTGGGAGTCGATATTGGTCAAAAACTGCTAATTGGACATTTTTAACCGATTTTTCAGCTGTTCCAAGCCGACCAGGTCCTTCACTCAGAGAATCTCCAAGGAGACTCTTTGATTTAAACACAGCTCTCCCCTCTTTTATATCCGGGATTAGATTACTGGGAATTTGAATACCTGACCACTCAAATTTAAAAGGGCCCGTCAGTGATACACAGACTGAACCAATCACACAGCTCTGGGTCAGTTTGAATGATTCCTCTCTCCAGCCTGTAACCGATGAAACTTGTAACACTGAGGCTGAAATTCCACTTCCGGGTGCCGGGTTCCAGCCCTGGGACTGTACATGGGGATTCCAACCCTGGAACCGGGGGTGTTTTAATAATGGGGCCTGGGGCCGCACTCGGGGTGAATCTTTTATTCAAACCAATAATACCAATTACATAGTAAAACCATTACATTCATCCATGACAGTAAATACAGTACAAATACCCCCAAACAATATCACACTTTTTTTTAAAGATTTAAAATAATACATCTCACTTAACTCCACATAAAACAACCCATTTCAACACCACAGTGTACAAACACATAGCCCCATCACAATCCAACTAAATGCCACAGATAACATCCACTCCAATAACCCAAGAAACCTGTTCCGCGCCAGTCCCACTGGCACCGCCCACCCGACCATCCACTCAATTGTTCGTCCGATCATTCACTCGAGCATCCGTTCACACCTCTGCCGACCAGCCGCCCCGCCCTGGGCCCCCCGCCTGGGGTTCTCCGTGCTGGGCCTCCCGCCCAGGCCACTCTCCTCCGGGTCTTCCACCTTGGGCCTTCTGCACCGGACCCTCCGCACCGGCATTCCCCGCAAGCAGCCGGGGTGTGGTGCTCACCCGTTCACACAGCACCGAGCCGAGCCGAGAATCTCGCAGCCCCAGCCCCTGCCTCTGCCTCTGTCTGTCCTCCCCCGGGTGCCCGCGAAGCGGACAATGTGGAGTGCATTAAATTAAAATAACATTTCCCGGGGAAACGATGCACTCCAGTCTCTGCAGCGCCCACCGGTCTCAGAAGGCTTCAAGTGTGCCGGCGGACACCGCATGCTCCATCTCCAGGGCCACCCGGGCGCGAACATAGCCGCGGAAGAGAGGCAGGCAATTGGGCCGAACGACCCCCTCGACCGCCCGCTGCCTGGACCTGTTAATGGCCACTTTGGCCAGGCCCAGGAGCAGTCCTACGAGGAGGTCCTCCGACCTGCTCTCTCCCCTCCGCACCGGGTGACTGTAGATCAGGAGCGTGGGACTGAAGTGCAACCAAAAAGCGAGGAGCAGCCCCTTCAAATATTCAAAGAGGGGCTGCAACCTCTCACATTCCACATATACGTGGAACACGGACTCCTCGAGGCCGCAAAAAAGACAGGCGGCCTGGGAGTCCGTGAACCTACTTAAAAACCGATTGCACGGGACTGCTCCGTGCAACACCCTCCAGGCCAAGTCCCCAATAGAAAAGGGGAGGACTCCCGCATAGAGAGCCCTCCATTGGGGACCTTCGCCTCCGCCGGACGGCAAGATGGCACGCCAAGGCGTGTCCGGACGGCAGGCGAAGATGACAAAGTGGAAAGTGTGCAGGAGCAGCCCGTACAGGAAACCCCTCCGTGCAGAACTGAAGGGCACGGAGGGCATTTCCCCGAGACGGCTCAAGTTGTGAGGCGCCGGTTCCTGAGAGGGGTTTCGGGGCCGTGCGCCGATGAGGAATTCCGTCCGAACGGAGGTCAGTTCGGACGGGATCGCCCCACGTGCCTGAGCCTCCTCGATACACCTAGTGGAGTCCGGGCCCAGTGCCACTTTCAGCAACTCGATGGCTTTGGCCGCGCGCCAGACGTCTACCCAGGAGAGGCACCGCGCCAACTCCTCCGGCGCCATCCAGCCCGCTCCTCCGCCATCGAGCAGGTCCCTGACTCTGGTCACTTTGCCTGGCACAGCCCTGCCCTCCGCCAGCCAGCCGATCCGTCGGACGTGGAGGTGCGGATTCCTGAACAGCGGCTCCCGAAGGAGAGCTGCCACTCCTGACGGAGGAGAACTCCGCCTGGAGGCGACCTGGTTCCAGACCCATAGCAGTTCCTGGTAAAAGACAGGCAGCTCCCACAGGTAGGCTCGCGTGCGGCCCAATTCCACAAACAGGAGCTGCGTGTTGTAGTTGAGGCTGTGCATCTGGCGGAAGAAATACGTCACCAGCGCACACCATCTGGGAGGATTCTCGACGTAAAGGTACCTCTGCAGCGTCTGAAGACGGAAAGTCGCCGCCTGGGTGCGAAGGCACACCAGCGCCTGACCGCCCTCCCTAAGCGGGAGACACAGAACCGCGGCAGAGACCCAGTGCTTCCTTTTGTCCCAGAAGAAGTCGATGAGCATCTTCTGTATCTTGGCGACAAACGCAGGGGGAGGGATCAAAGTGACCAACCGGTACCACAACATGGCGGCCACCAGCTGGTTTATGTTTAAAGGCCAAGCCCCGCCCCTCACACACTCCGATTGGTTGGAGGACCCGCCGCCCGCTCGGTCCTCCAGCCCCGCCCCGCTCTTCCTATTGGTCCGAGCTCCCGTCAATCACAGGGCAGTGTGAGCTGAGCCTGCTGAGTTTTTCCAGCGTTTTCTGTTGTTGTTTCAAGTTTTCGGCTGCCTCGCCCAACTCTGCGGATGGGTAATGTGACGAGGCATTTCATAAGTGGCGCTCCTAACCTTTTCTTTACGTTGCGCCAGGATAAAGAAATGTTTGGACAATCGGGTTTTTTTTTGGAGGGGTACTTGCAACTTGTCCCTGAAGGCGTTGATTCTTGCTGAGGCATTAGTTGCCCACAGTATTTTGGCCAAGCAGGCATTCACCGCTTGATGATGATTTATTGGACCAGATGTGACCTTGGGAAAGGGTAGAGGAACTGTTTCCAGTGGCTGAAGAGTCAATAATCAGAGGGCACAGATTTAAGGTGATTGGCAAAAGAACTGGAGGCGACGTGAGGAAAAACTTTTTTACGCAACGAGTGGTTAGGATTTGGAATGTGCTGCCTGATAGGGTGGTGGATACAGATTCAATAGTAGCCTTCAAAAGGGAATTGGATAAATACTTGAAGGAGAAAAAATTGCAGGGATATGGGGAAAGAGCGGGAGTGGGACTAACTGGATTGCTCTTCGGAAGAGCCAGTGCAGACTCGATGGGTCGAATGGCCTCCTTCTGTGCTGTACTATTCTATGATTCTATGATTCTATGATTAAAACACTCAACATTATCCGCCCGCCGATCCCGGTTTCTCCCGATTCGCTCAGCAAAGGGGCCCCGCGCCAAACTCCGGGACAGACAGGAAGTCAGGGAGCGTCTGTAAATGAAGCAGAAATGGAGACTGGTCAGGGAGCGTCTGTAAATGAAGCAGAAATGTAGACTGGTCAGGGAGCGTCTGTAAATGAAGCAGAAATGGAGACTGGTCAGGGAGCGTCTGTAAATGGAGGACAAATGGAGACTGGTCAGGGAGCGTCTCTAAATGGAGGAGAACTGGTGACTGGTCAGGGAGCGTCTGTAAATGAAGGAGAAATGGAGACTGGTCAGGGAGCGTCTGTAAATGAAGGAGGAATGGGGACTGGTCAGGGAGTGTCTGTAAATGGAGGAGAAATGGTGACTGGTCAGGGTACGTCTGTAAATGGAGGAGAAATGGAGAGTGGTCAGGGAGTGTCTGTAAATGAAGGAGAAATAGTGACTGGTCAGGGTGCGTCTGTAAATGGAGGAGAAATGGAGACTCGTTAGGGAGCGTCTGTAAATAAGACAGGTGATGCTAAACACTCAGGTGGGAAAGACAAAAATCTACAACAATGTGTTTAAAACAAAGGTAATTTATTTAACATATATCCAGAATAATAAAGTCCAGCTTAGTTATTAACATCAGCAGCAGTAACAGCAGAATCCAAACCCTGTAATCACATGTGAACTCGCTGGTGTGTCAGCAGGTTGGATGACTGAGTGAATCCCTTCCCACACACGGGGCAGGTGAACGGCGTCTCCCTAGTGTGAGTGTGTTGGTGTGTCAGCAGATTCTTTTTACTTTTAAATGTCTTCTCACAGTCAGAACATTTAAAAGGTCTCTCACTGGTGTGAACAAGTTGGTGTGTAGTGAGCTGGGATGATTGAGTGAATCCCTTCCCACATACTGAGCAGGTGAACAACCTCTCCCCAGTGTGAACTCGCTGGTGTGTCAGCAGGTGGAATGACTGAGTGAATCCCTTCCCACACTCAGAGCAGGTGAACGGCCTCTCCCCAGTGTGAACTCGCTGGTGTATCAAAAGGTCGGAAGACTGAGTGAATCCCTTCCAACATTCAGAGCAGGTGAATGGCTTCTCCCCAGTGTGAGTGCGTTGGTGTGTCAGCAGATCATTTTTGCTTTTAAATCTCTTCTCACAGTCACAACATTTAAAAGGTCTCTTATCAGTGTGAACAAGTTGATGTGAAGTGAGGCTTGATGACTGAGTGAATCCTTTCCCACACGCAGAGCAGGTGAACGGCCTCTCCCCAGTGTGAACTCGCTGATGTGTCAGTAGGTGGGATGAACAAGTGAATCCTTTCCCACACACGGAGCAGGTGAATGGCCTCCCCCCAGTGCGAGTACGCTGGTGTACAATGAGGTCAGATGACTGCCTGAACCCAGTGCCGCAGTGAGAGCACCTGAACGGTCTTTCGTCAGTGTGAACTCGCCGGTGTTTCAGCAGATTGGATGAATTAGTGAATCCCTTCCCACACTCGGAGCAGGTGAACGGTCTCTCCCCAGTGTGACTGCGCCGATGAGTTTCCAGCTGGGATGGGGAACTGAATCCCTTCCCACAGTCCCCACATTTACACGGTTTCTCCGTGGTATGACTGCACTTATGTCTTGACAGGCCAAGTGATCAGCTGAAGCCTCATCCACACACTCAACATGTGTACGGTTTCTCCCCGCTGAGAACGGTGCTTTTTGTTTCCATGTTCAAAGGCCAATGATATTCAGGTCCTGATGAATCACGTGACTCTGTCAGATCTTGATGTAATGTTTGGTTTGAGCTTACGGTCTGCAAATCCTCCCCTTCTAATACCCTGTAAAATGAATTTCAAACAGGTAAAAGGGAGCGTGAGAGAGAACCCACAAAAACACAAAGGCAAGTTGTGAAATTGAGCTCAATGAATCTGGTCATTTGTGGGGCCAGCGCTAGAAACAAGTGACCCTGAAAACTGCCGGATTGTCGTAAAAACCCAACTGGTTCACTAATGTCCTTCAGGCAAGGGAAACCACCACCCGGTCTGGGCCTACACAAAACTCTGGCCTCTATGTGAGGAGAGAGAGAGAGAGAGAGAGAGAGAGAGGGGTGGGAGGGGAAGGGGGTGAAAGAGAGGGACTGTATACATTTACAACTGGACAGGTCTTCTTTAACAGAACCTCCCAAACCTGCGACATCCACCACCTAGAAGACAAGGGCAGCAGTTGCGTGGGAACACCATCAACTCCAAGTTCCCCTCCAAGTCACACACCACTCCTGATCTCGACATATATCGCTGTTCCTTCATCGTCACTGGGTCAAAATCCTGGAACTCCCTCCCCAACAGCATTGTAGGAGTACCTTCGCCACACGAACTGCAGCAGTTCAAGAAGGTGGCTCACCATCACCTTCTCAAGGGCAATTAGGGATGGGCAATAAATGCTGGCCTTGCCAGGAACACCCACATCCCGATAATTAATTAAAAATATCTGTATATGTACAATGGTTTAAAAGCCTCTACAGAAATACTTGTTCCTAAAACAATACTATTTTACATTGTACGGAAAGTGTCTGTTTAACAATCTCATCTCCACTAGAATCCACCCCCCTTGACAGTCTCACATTGAAAATTTGAAATAAAAACAGAAAATGCTGGAGATACTCAGCAGGTCAGGCAGCATCTGTGAAGAGAGAAACAGAATTAACGTTTCAGATCGATGACCCTTTCGTCAGAACTGGAAATTGTTGGGCCCTCCTGGCCTCAAAAATACTCGGGTTTAAACCCAGCAGCTTCTCTTCCATCTCCACTCCAGCTCAAACTGATACACCATGAAAGACCTACACAGGCGGCCAGGGACCGACCTTCCGTCAGCCTGCAATAAAACTCTACCCAACAGCCGCTGACTGATACGATAGCAAAATACTGCGGATGCTGGAAATCCGAAATAACAACAGAAAACGCTGGAAAAACTCAGCAGGCCAGGCAGCATCCGTGGAGAGAGAAAGAGAGTTAACGTTTCAGGTCGATGGCCGCTGACTGATGGCGGCCGCAGCACCCACAATTCCCCGAGCCCCAGAAACCGCTCTATCCAAGGCGCTGATTTCCCCGGAGAGTACGCATGCTCCCCGGGGCCGCGGGCCATTCTGGGAGCCTGGCTCCTGTCCTTTGTCCCGAGTCGGACTCGGTGGAACCGGCTGAAGAAACCGGGAAGCGGCGGCTCGGATGGGGGAGGCGCTGTACCCTGGGTTTCCTGGTGCCGGGGCCCTGGCCGCTCTGATTCGGGGCCTGAGACGCGCACTCGGTGTTGCTGAGGCCGCGCTCGCCCCCGCTCAGTTTCCTGCAGCCGCACCGCGCATGCCCCGCGCAGGAAGACGGTCTCTGGGGACCAGCCCTTCCCGCGCCTGCGCGCTGCGCCCCTGCTGATGGAGATAGGCCGTATTCACCCGCGCGGGGCACTCTGGTTCTTTATTCCTTCATGGGATGTGGGCGTCGCTGGCAAGGCCAGCATTTAATACCCATTCCTAAGTGCCCTTGAGAAGGTGGTGGTGAGCCGCCTTCTTGAACCGCTGCAGTCCGTGTGGTGATGGTACTCCCACAATGCTGTTAGGGAGGGAGTTCCAGGATTTTCACCCAGCGACGATGAAGGAATGGCGATATATGTCTAAGTCAGGATGGTGTGTGACTTGGAGGGGAACTTGGAGTTGATGGTGTTCCCACGCAACTGCTGCCCTTGTCTTTCTAGGAGGAAGAGGTCATGGGTTTGGGAGGTGCTGCCGAAGAAGCCTTGGCGAGTTGCTGCAGTGCATCTTGTAGATGTTACATACTGCAGCCACAGTACGCCTGTGGTGGAGGGAATGAATGATTAAGGTGGTGGATGGGGTGCCAATCAAGCAGGCTGCTTTGTCCTGGATGGTGTCGAGCTTCCTGAGTGTTGTTGGAGCTGCACTCATCCAGACAAGTGGAGAGTATTCCATCACACTCCTTACTTGTGACTTGTAAATGGTAGAAAGGCTTTGGGGAGTCAGGAGGTGAGACACTCGCCGCAGAATACCTAGCCTCTGACCTGCTCTTGTTGCTACAGTATTTATGTGGCTGGTCCAGTTAAGTTTCTGGTCAATGGTGACCCCCAGGATGTTGATGGTGGGGGATTCAGCGATGGTAATGCCGTTGAATGTCAAGCGGCGGTGGTTAGACTCTCACTTGTTGGAGATAGTCATTGCCTGGTACTGGTGTGGCACGAATTTTACCTGCCACTTATCAGCCCAAGCCTGAATGTCATCCAGGTCTTGCTGAATGTGGGCATGGACTGCTTCATTATCTGAGGAGTTGTGAATGGAACTGAACACTGTGCAATCATCAGCGAACATCCCCAATTCTGACCTTATGATGGAGGGAAGGTCATTGATGAAGTAGCTGAAGATGGTTGGGCCGAGGACACTGCCCTGCAATATTGGGCATTAAACAAAATTAATAAATAAATTATACAGAAACCTTAGTGCCCGGGTCCTCAGCCCTGGAGCAAAGGACGTTGGCCTCCACTTTTCCATTACCAACTCACACCTCACCCGCCCAGTCTGGTTTAATTGCTGAATGTTTTCTAACTATGGTTTATAACTCGAGCTCAGGCCTGTCATTCTGACGGAAACATACAAGGCCTCATTTTTTTGTGTGACTTATCTGGGAGGTTTTTAATGGCTTTAATAAACTGGCAAAAAGATTTTTATTAAAAGGTGGAAAGAGGTGAAAAACGCAACTAGCGATGCCTCAAAACACACGGGACGGAGAAATCAACTTCATCAGAGCCCCTGCCACAGGACTCGATATCCACCCCCTCCACCACTGGTGCACTGTGTCTGTAATATGTACAGACTACAAGATGACCACGGTCAGGTCATGTGGAGTCAAGGACCAGGCAGCAGAATGGATGGAAAGATGGCACCAAACTTCCCTTAACTCCAACCTTCTGATTTCTATTTTGGGACAGAGAATTCCAAAGATTTACAACCCTCTGAGTGAAGACATTTCTCCTGATTTCCGTCTTAAAAGGCCGACCCTCTTATCCTGAGACTATGCCCCCTAGTTCTAGACTCTCCAGCCAGGAGAAACAGCCTCTCAGTATCTACCCTGTCAATCCCCCTCAGAATCTTATATGTTTCAATGAGATCACCTCTCATTCTTCTAAACTCCAGAGAGTATAGGCCCAATCTACTCAACCTCTCCTCATAGGACAACCTTCTCATCCCAGGGATCAATCCAGTGAACCTTTGTTGCACCGCCTCTAAGGCAGCTATATCCTTCCTTAAATAAGGAGACCAAAGCTTACTGTCCCACCTAGCTTTGTATCATCAGCAAACTTGGACACATTGCACTCAGTCCCTTCATCTAAGTCATTAATATGGATTGTAAATAGCTGAGGCACTGATCCTTGCGGCACCCCACTAGTTACAGCCTGCCAATCTGAAAATGACCCATTTATCCCTACTCTCTTTTCTGTCTGTTAACCAATCCTTTATCCATGCCAATACATTACCTCCAACCCCATGTGCCCTTATCTTGCTTAACAACCTCTTATGTAGCACCTTATCGAATGCCTGGCAGAAATCCAAATATACTGCATCCACTGGTTCCCCTTTATCTACCCTGCTAGTTACATCCTCAAAAAAGTCTAATAAATTTGTCAAACACGATTTACCTTTCATAAAACCATGTTGACTCTGCCTAATCATATTATGATATTCTAAGTGTCCTGATACCACTTCCTTAATAATGGATTCCAGCATTTTCCCGACAACTGATGTCAGGCTAACTGGCCTGTAGTTCCCTGTTGTCTCTCTCCCTCCTTTCTTGAATAGCGGAGTTACATTTACTACCTTCCAATCCGCTGGGACCATTCCAGAATCTAGGGAATTTTAGAAGATCACAACCAATGAATCCACTATCTCCGCGGCCTCCTCTTTTAGAACCCTCGGATGTAGGCCGTCAGGTCCAGGGAATTTGTCGGCTTTTAGTCCCATTAGTTTCTCAAGTACTTTTTCTCGACTGATATTAATGACTTTAAGTTCCTCGCTCTCAGTAGCCCCTTGGTTCCCCACTATTTTTGGTTTACTTTTTGTGTCTTCTACTGTGAAGACAGATAAAAAATATTTATTTAAAGTCTCTGCCATTTCCTTGTTCCCCAATTTAATTTCTCCTGTCTCAGCCTCTAATGGACCAACACTTGCTTTTGCTACTGTCGTCCTTTTCACATACTTGTAGAAGCTCTTACAGTCTGTTTTTATATTTCTTGCTCATTTAAACTCATTCTATTTTCTCCCTTTTTGTCAATTGTTTGGTTTTGTAGCCATCTTTCCATCCATTCTGCTGCCTGGCCCTTCACTCCACACGGCCTGACCTTGGTCATCTTGTCGATCTTGCATACTGTTATGGATAGCAAGCTGGTTACAAAACAGAAAACAGAGAGTAGGGGTTGGGAGTAGCTACTCAGACTGGCAAAAGGTGGGAAGTGGTGTTCCACGGGGATCGGTGCTGGGACCACTGTTGTTCACCATTTACAGAAACGATTTGGACTCGGGAATCAGAAGTACAATTTCAAAATTTGTCGATGACACCAAATTGGGAGGAAGAGTTAATATTGAGGAAGATTGTGACAAAATCATGGTTAAACTCCCTCTCTAACAGCACTGTGGGAGCACCTTCACCACACAGACTGCAGCGGTTCAAGAAGGCGGCTCACCACCACCTTCTCAAGGGCACTTAGAGGAATAAATGCTGGCCTTGCCAGCGATTCCCACATCCGATGAACGAATATAAAATAAAAGACATTAATAAGCTTCCAGAATGGGAGGGTAATTAGCAAATTAATTTTAAGAAAGGTGGTGCATTTTGGTAGGAATAATAAGAAGGCCACACACTACTTGGAAAATAAGAATCTAAATGGGGTAAAAGAGCAAAGGGATCTCGGGGTCCAGATACACAAATCACTAAAAGTAGCGACGCAGGTTAATGAGGCCGTAACAGGAGCAAACAATGGACTGGGGGTCATTTCTAGAGGAGCCATCTGCTCCATGCCCGGGAGCTCAGAACCATGGCAGAGAGCGGCTGGGACACATTGCTTACACACCTCAAGAAAGGTCAAAGTGCCGTTTGGCCCTCTCAGTGTGGCCCTGAAGGACTGTGTCCAGGCTGAAGTTCTGTTCCCGCCATACGATCCTCCCCCAGATTGTCCTTTCTGAGCTCCAGCCAGGTGATGCTAAACACTCAGGTGGGAAAGACAAAAATCTACAACAATGTATTTAAAACAAAGCTGATTTATTCGACAGATATCCAGAATATTAAACACCAGCCCAGTTATAGCGGTTATTAACATCAGCAGAAACAAACTCCAACTGTCAGAATGAACATGATTCAGTCCTGGATGTGATTAACAGCAGCAATAACAGCAGAATCCAACCCCTGCAGTCACTTGTGAACTCGCTGGTGTGTCAGTAGGCTGGATGACTGATTGAATCCCTTCCCACACACAGAGCAGGTGAACAGCCTCTCCCCAGTGTGAACTCGCTGGTGTACAGTGAGTTCAGATGATCGTCTGAACCCAGACCCACAGTGAGAGCACCTGAACGATCTCTTGTTAGTGTGAACACGTTGATGGCATGTCAGTTCCCCGGAACTTTTATAGCACTTCCCACAGTCCAAGCATTTAAATGGTCTCTCATCAGTGTGAACTCGCTGATGATTCAGCAGGGTAGATGACTGAGTGAATCCCTTCCCACACTCAGGGCAGGTGAACGGCCTCTCCCCAGTGTGAACTCGCTGGTGTGTCAGCAGGTGGGATGAACGAGTGAATCCCTTCCCACACTCAGAGCAGGTGAACGGCCTCTCCCCAGTGTGAACTCGCTGGTGTGTTAGAAGGTCAGACGAATTAGTGAATCTCGTCCCACACTCAGAGCAGGTGAAGGGCCTATCCCCAGTGTGAACTCGCTGGTGTTTCAGCAGGGTGGATGACTGAGTGAATCCCTTCCCACACACGGAGCAGGTGAATGGCCTTTCCCCAGTGTGAGTGCGTTGGTGTACAGTGAGTTCAGATGATCGCCTGAACCCAGTACCGCAGTGAGAGCACCTGAACGGTCTCTCCCCAGTGTGAACACGTTGATGGCATGTCAGTTCCCCGGAACTTTTATAGCACTTCCCACAGTCTGAGCAGTTAAAAGGTCTGTCATCAGTGTGAACTCGCTGGTGACTCAGCAGGTTGGATGACTGAGTGAATCCCTTCCCACACACAGAGCAGGTGAACGGCCTCTCCTCAGTGTGAACTCGCTGGTGTCTCAGCAGGTTGGATGACTGAGTGAATCCCTTCCCACACATGGAGCAAGTGAATGATCTCTCCCCAGTGTGAACTCGCTGGTGTCTCAGTAGGTGGGATGAATTAGTGAATCCCTTCCCACACACAGAGCAGGTGAACGGCCTCTCCTCAGTGTGAACTCGCTGGTGTCTCAGCAGGTTGGATGACTGAGTGAATCCCTTCCCACACATGGAGCAAGTGAATGATCTCTCCCCAGTGTGAACTCGCTGGTGTCTCAGTAGGTGGGATGAATTAGTGAATCCCTTCCCACACTCAGAGCAGGTGAACGGCCTCTCCCCGGTGTGACTGCGCTTGTGTATTGATAGGCCAGAGGATTGGCTGAAGCCTCGTCCACACACAGAACACGTGTACGGTTTCTCCCCGCTCTGAACGGTGCTTTTTGCTTCCATATTCAAAGGCTGATGATATTCAAGTTCCGATGAATCGAGTGACTCTGTCAGATCTTGATTTCATGTGTGGTTTGAGTTTCCCGTCTGCAAATCCTCCCCTTCTAATACCCTGTAAAATGAATTTAAAACAGGGAGCATGAGAGAGAACCCACTAAAGAGGCAGGTTGTGAAATTGAGTTAATGAAGCTGGTAATTTGTGGGGCTGGCACCAGAAAAAAGTGACCATGAAAACTGCCGGATTGTCGTAAAATCCCACTGGTTCACTAATGTCCTTCAGGGAAGGGAATCCACCACCTGGTCTGGGCCTACACATGACTCTGGCCTCCATGGGAGTAGAGAGAGAGAGGTGGGAGTGGGAGAGGGCGAAGGAGATGGACTTTATACATCTGCAACTCGAGCAGAACTTTGACAGAACCTCCAAAACCCGCAACATCCACCACCTAGAAGGACAAAGGCAGAAGGTGCAGGGGAACACCATCATCTCCAAGTTCCCCTCCAAGTCACACACCGTCCTGACTTGGACATATATCGCCGCTGCTACATCATCGCTGGGTGAAAATCCTGGAACTCTTTGCACAACTGCATTGTGAGAATACCTTCACCACACGGACTGCAGCAGTTCAAGAAGTAGGCCCACCATCACCTTCTCAACGGGAAACTGGGGATTGGCAACATATGCTGGCCTTGCTAGCGACGCCCACATCCCAAGAATGAATTAAAACACATCTGTAGATGTAAACTGGACTAAAAGCCTCTACAGAAATACTTGTTTCTAAAACAATAATCTTTTACATTGTAGGGAAAGTGTCTGTTTAACAACCTAATCTCCCCCAGAATCCACCTCCCTTGACAGTCTCACATTGGAAATTGTTGGGTCCTCCTGGGCTCAGAAGTACTGGGGGTTAAACCCAGCAGCTTCTCCTCCATCTCCACTCCAGCTCAAACTGAAGCAACTAAAAGACCTACACAGGCGGCCAGGGACCGACTTCCGCATCCAGCGCCCGCCCTGATACAAGCCGGCTCTGGATTGGTGTGTCGATGCCAGTTATGGTTTCTCCTGTCTGGGGGAGGCGCTGCACCCTGGGTTTCCTGGTGCCGGGGCCCTGGCCGCACGTCCGCCGGGCCCGGCCGCTCTGATTCTGATTGAGTTTTTTGATGAGGTAACAGAGAGGGTTGATGAGGGTAATGCGGTTAACGTGGTGTACATGGATTTCCAAAAGGCGTTCGACAACTGCCACATAAGAGGCTTGCCAGCAAAGTTGAAGCCCATGGAATAAAAGGGACAGTGGCAGCATGGATACAAAGTTGGCTAAGTGACAGGAAACAGAGAACGGTTGTTTTTCGGACTGGAGGAAGGTATACAGTGGTGTTCCCCAGGGGTCGGTACTAGGACCACTGCTTTACTTGATATACAGTATATTAATGACTTAGACTTGGGTGTACAGGACATAATTTCAAAATTTGCAGATGACACAAAACTTGGAAGTATAGTGAACAGTGAGGTGGATAGTGATAGACTTCAAGAAGACATAGACAGGCTGGTGGAATGGGTGGACACGTGGCAGATGAAATTTAATGCAGAAAAGTTCAAAGTAACACATTTTGGTCGGAAGAACGAGGAGAGGCAATATAAACTAAAGGGTACAATTCTAAAGTGGGTGCATGAACAGAGAGACCTGGGGGTATGTGTGCACAAATCGTTGAAGGTAGCAGGGCAGGTTGAGAAAGCGGTTAAAAAAGCATACGGGATAAATAGAAGCATAGAGTCCAAAAGCAAGGAAGTTATGATGAACCTTTATAAAACACTGGTTCGGCCTCAACTGGAGTATTGTGTCCAATTTTGGGCACCGCACTTTATGAAGGATGTGAAGGCCTTAGAAAGGGTGCAGAAAAGATTTACAAGAATGGTTCCAGGGATGAGGGATTTCAGTTACGTGGATAGACTGGAGAAGCTGGGGTGGTTCTCCTTAGAGCAGAGAAGGTAGAGAGGAGATCTGATAGAGGTGTTCAAAATCACGAGGGTTCTGGACAGAGTAGATAGAGATAAACTGTTCCCATTGGCGGAAGGGTCGAGAACCAGAGGACACAGATTTAAGGTGATTGGCAAAAGAACCAAAGGCGACATGAGGAAAAACTTTTTTACGCAGCGAGTGGTTAGGATCTGGAGAATGCACTGCCTGAAAGGGTGGTGGAGGCAGATTCAATCATGGCTTTCAAAAGGGAATTGGAGAAGTATCTGAAGGAAATAAATTTGCAGGGCTACGGGGAAAGGGCGGGGGAGTGGGACTAGCTGAAGTGATCTTGCAGAGAGCTGGCACGGGCTCGACGGGCTGAATGGCCTCCTTCTGTGCTGTAACCATTCTATGATTCTATAAAATATTAGAAAGTTTGTTCCACAGAAGCACGGGGTTTATCTGCTTTTATTCATGAATTTAAAAAGTCTGTATTAAAACCTGAGCCAGTGTGTTGTGAGACAAAGAGCCTTGTGTCCAATAAGGGGAATAAAGGCCCACAGCCTCCCCTGGCCCCGGGCCCTGAACAAGGGACTGGAGAAACTCGCTGCCCCGCGGATCAGACAATCAGCCGGCGCTAGTCCCGCCCCTCGGGCTCCCCGATTGGTTGGAGGACCCGCCGCAGGCTCGCTCCTCCGGCCCCGCCCCGCTCGCTGCCTATTGGTCGGAAGCTCCCGTCAATCAGGCCGTGGGCCCGGGTCACGTGTCGCCGAGGAAATCACGTGCTCCGTCCAACTGACTCCGCTCGGTCCGGGGCCTCGCGGACTCTGAGGTTTTTCTATTTCTCTTTATTCTCTCCCGATCCACCCCTCCCCCCCACCCCGCGCGATTCACCACCCAATCGGAGCGGAGAAAACTCACTTTGCGTCACCGATCGCGAGTCTGTAACCGACACGTGGGCCTTTCCCCGGAATGCCCCGCGCCGACTCCGTCCGACAGGATCCGAGTGCGCAGGCGCAGCTCCGAGTGGGGGAGGGGGTTGGTGTTCTCTGGGCATGCGCTGTTATTACCCTTGGTGACCGGGAGGGGCCCAAAACGCCGTTCCGCCTGCGCGGACTCTCGGCTGTCAATCAACCATCAGCCAGAAGGGGTCGCTGGTGAGACCAGTGAAGAAAGAAAGACTTGCATTTCTATAGCGCCTTTCACCACCACCGGACGTCCCAAAGCGCTTTACAGCCAATTAAGTACTTTTTAAAGTGTAGTCACTGTTGTAATGTGGGCAACTAGGCAGTTAATTAGCGCACAGCAAGCTCCCACAAACAGCACTGTGATAATGACCAGATAATCTATCTTTTTGTTATGTTGATTGAGGGATAAACACATTGGCCAGTACACCAGGGATAATTCCCCTGCTCTTATTCAAAATAGTGCCATAGGATTGTTGACATCCACCTGAGAGAGCAGACGGGGCCTCGGTTTAACTGTCTCCTCCAAAAGACGGCACCTCTGACAGTGCCGCACTCCCTCTGACAGTGCCGCACTCCCTCAGCACTGCACTGGAGCGTCAGCCTAGATTTCGGTGCTCAAGTCTCTGGAGTGGGACTTGATCCCACAACTTTCTGGCTCAGAGGCGAGAGTGCGACCCACTGAGCCACTGGCTGACACTAAAGAACAAGCAGTTCTGATGAAGGGTCATTGACCTGAAACGTTGACTCTGTTTCTCTCTCCACAGATGCTGCCTGACCTGCTGAGTATTTCCAGCAGTTTCTGTTTTTATGAAAGAAACGAGGGAGTGATTGCTGACAGGAAGAATGTTGGGTCGTCCTGCGCATGCGCACCTCCCTGGCGGCTGAGGCGAAACACCGACTCGCCCCCACCTGAGCCGCGCACACGTACCAGATGTTGCGGCTCCGCATGCGCGCCCGATGTTCCAACCGCGGGGTTTTGTGCGCTGAGCATGCGCGTTGTGGACCGATCGGGACGGGCGATTGTGGAGCAGGAGGGAGTGCGCGGGGGCCATGAGCACATGGGCGGGACTCAGAGTCAACAGAGCGCTTTCTGGAGCGCCGGGGCTTGTGGGTATTACAGCCGCCATTACTGCTGATCCTTTCAACCAACCTGTGCAGCAGCTGGAGCCTGAAAATCAGCTTCACTGCCCCTAGGTTCGGAAAGGGGAAAATTAAACAACAGTTTGCCTCTGATCCTTTTCTGAACTCATTTTACAGGGTTATGGAAGTGGAGCCTTTACAGGCGGGAAGCTCAGACCAAACATCACGTCAAAATCTGACAGAGTCGCTCGATTCATCAGGATCTGAATATCATCAGCCTTTGCACATGGAAGGAGAAAGCAGCGATCGCAGCGATGACAAACCGCACATGTGTTCGGTGTGTGGACGCGGATTCAGCCGATCGCCTGACCTGGCGAGACACGTGCACCGTCACACCGGGGAGAAACCGGGTAAAGGTGGGGACGGTGGGAAGGGATTCAGTTCCCCGTC
>JASTWF010000229.1:0-120601 GCA_030390025.1 Squalus acanthias
GCAGCGCTCCCTCAGTACTGCCCCTCCGACAGTGCAGCACTCCCTCAGTACTGCCCGTCCGATAGGGCAGCGCTCCCTCTGTACTGCCCCTCCGACAGTGCAGTGCTCCCTCAGTACTGCCCCTCCAACAGTGTAGCACTCCCTCAGTACTGCCGCTCTTACAGTGTCGCGCTCCTTCAGTACTGCCCCCGATAGTGCAACGCACCCTCCTTACTGACCCTCTGACA
Organism: Squalus acanthias; assembly: GCA_030390025.1. NCBI lineage: Eukaryota > Metazoa > Chordata > Chondrichthyes > Squaliformes > Squalidae > Squalus > Squalus acanthias. The sequence continues at coordinate 228 of JASTWF010000229.1, forward strand.
GTCCAGCGCTCCCTCCTTTCTGAACCTCTGACAGTGTACCACTCCTTCAGTACTGCCCCTTTGATAGTGCAGCTTTCGTTCAGTACTGCCCCTCCGACAGTGCAGCGTGCCCTCAGTAATGCCACTCCGACAGTCCAGCGCTCCCTCAGTACTGCCATTCCGACAGTGGTGTGCTCCCTCAGTACTGCCCCTCCGACAGTGTAGCACTCCCTCAGTACCGCTCCTTCGACAGTGCAGCGCTCCCTCAGTACTGCCCCTCCGACAGTGCAGCGCTCCATCAGTACTGCCCCTCCGATAGGGCAGCACTCCCTCAGTACTGCCCCTCCGACAGTGTAGCGCTCCCTCAGTACTGCCCCTCTGACAGTGAAGCAGTCCCTCAGTACTGCCCCTCCGACAGCGCTGCACTCCCTCAGTACTGCCCCTCTGACAGTGTAGCGCTCCTTCAGTACTGTCCCCTGACAGTGCACCGCACCCTCCTTACTGACCCTCTGACAGTGCGGCGCTCCCTCAGTAATGCCACTCCGACAGTGCAGCGCTCCCTCAGTACTGCCACTCCGACAGTGGTGCGCTCCCTTAGTATTGCCCCTCCGACAGTCTAGCGCTCCCTCAGTAATGCAACTCCGACAGTGGTGCGCTCCCTCAGTTCTGCCCCTCCGACAGTGCAGCGCTCCCTCAGTACTCCCCCTCCAACAGTGCAGCGCTCCCTCAGTACTGCCCCTCAGATAGGGCAGAGCTCCCACAGTACTGCCCCTCAGACAGTGCAGCGCTCCATCAGTACTGCCCCTCCGACAGGGCTGTGCTCCCTCTGTGCTGCCCCTCCGACAGTGCTGTGCTCCCTCAGTACTGCCCCTCCGACAGTGCAGCACTCCCTCAGTACTGCCGCTCTGACAGTATAGCGCTCCTTCAGTACTGCCCCTCCGACAGGGCAGCGCTCCTTCAGTACTGCCCCTTGATAGTGTAACGCACCCTCCTTACGGACCCTCTGACAGTCCAGCGCTCCCTCCTTTCTGACCCTCTGACACTGTAGCACTCCCTCAGTACTGCCCCTTTGATAGTGCAGCTTTCGTTCAGTTCTGCCCCTCCGACAGTGCAGCGCACCCTCAGTACTGCCCCTCCGATAGGGCAGCACTCCCTCAGTACTGCCCCTACGACAGTGTAGCGCTCCTTCAGTACTGCCCCCTGACAGTGCAGCGCTCCCTCCTGACTGACCCTCCGACAGTCTAGCGCTCCCTCAGTAATGCCACTCCGACAGAGCAGCGCTCCCTCAGTACTGCCACTCCGACAGTGGTGCGCTCCCTCAGTACTGCCCCTCCGACAGTCTAGCGCTCCCTCAGTAATGCAACTCCGACAGTGGTGCGCTCCCTCAGTTCTGCCCCTCCGACAGTGCAGAGCTCACTCAGTACCGCTCCTTCGTCAGTGGTGCGCTCCCTCAGTACTGCCCCTCCGACAGTCTAGCGCTCCCTCAGTAATGCAACTCCGACAGTGGTGCGCTCCCTCAGTTCTGCCCCTCCGACAGTGCAGCGCTCCCTCAGTACTGCCCCTCCAACAGGGCAGGCTCCCTCAGAACTGCCCCTCAGACAGTGCAGCGCTCCCTCAGTACTGCCCCTCCGACAGTGCAGCGCTCCCCCAGTACTGCCCCTCTGACAGGGCAGGACTCCCTCAGTACTGCCCGATCGACAGTGAAGTGCTCCCTCAGTACTGCCTCTCCGATAGTGCAGCTTTAGTTCAGTACTGCCCCTCCGACAGTGCGGCACTCCCTCAGTACTGCCCCTCCTACAGGGCAGGCTCCCTCAGAACTGCCCCTCAGACAGTGCAGCGCACCCTCAGTCCTGCCCCTCCGCCAGTGTAGCGCTCCCTCATTACAGCCCCTCCGACAGTGCAGCGCTCCCTCAGTACTGCCGCTCTGACAGTATAGCGCTCCTTCAGTACTGCCCCTCCGACAGTGTAGCGCTCACGCAGTACCGACCCTCTGACAGGGCAGCGCTCCTTCAGTACTGCCTCTCCGACAGTGCAACGCATTCTCATTACTGACCCTCTGAGAGTGCAGCGCTCCCTCAGTACTGCCCACCGACTGCTCAGCACTCCCTCAGTACTGCCCCTCTGATAGTGCAGCTTTAGTTCAGTACTGCCCCTCCGACAGTGCGGCGCTCCCTCAGTACTGCCCCTCCGACAGGGCAGCGCTCCCTCAGTACTGCCCGTCCGATAGGGCAGCGCTCCCTCAGTACTGCCCCTCCGACAGTGCAGCACTCCCTCAGTACTGCCCGTCCGATAGGGCAGCGCTCCCTCTGTACTGCCCCTCCGACAGTGCAGTGCTCCCTCAGTACTGCCCCTCCAACAGTGTAGCACTCCCTCAGTACTGCCGCTCTTACAGTGTCGCGCTCCTTCAGTACTGCCCCCGATAGTGCAACGCACCCTCCTTACTGACCCTCTGACAGTCCAGCGCTCCCTCCTTTCTGAACCTCTGACAGTGTACCACTCCTTCAGTACTGCCCCTTTGATAGTGCAGCTTTCGTTCAGTACTGCCCCTCCGACAGTGCAGCGTGCCCTCAGTAATGCCACTCCGACAGTCCAGCGCTCCCTCAGTACTGCCATTCCGACAGTGGTGTGCTCCCTCAGTACTGCCCCTCCGACAGTGTAGCACTCCCTCAGTACCGCTCCTTCGACAGTGCAGCGCTCCCTCAGTACTGCCCCTCCGACAGTGCAGCGCTCCATCAGTACTGCCCCTCCGATAGGGCAGCACTCCCTCAGTACTGCCCCTCCGACAGTGTAGCGCTCCCTCAGTACTGCCCCTCTGACAGTGAAGCAGTCCCTCAGTACTGCCCCTCCGACAGCGCTGCACTCCCTCAGTACTGCCCCTCTGACAGTGTAGCGCTCCTTCAGTACTGTCCCCTGACAGTGCACCGCACCCTCCTTACTGACCCTCTGACAGTGCGGCGCTCCCTCAGTAATGCCACTCCGACAGTGCAGCGCTCCCTCAGTACTGCCACTCCGACAGTGGTGCGCTCCCTTAGTATTGCCCCTCCGACAGTCTAGCGCTCCCTCAGTAATGCAACTCCGACAGTGGTGCGCTCCCTCAGTTCTGCCCCTCCGACAGTGCAGCGCTCCCTCAGTACTGCCCCTCCGACAGTGCGGCACTCCCTCAGTACTGCCCCTCCGACAGGGCAGGCTCCCTCAGAACTGCCACTCAGACAGTGCAGCGCTCCTTCTGTACTGCCCCTCCAACAGTGTAGCGCTCCCCCAGTACTGCCCCTCGGACAGTGCAGCGCACCCTCAGTACTGCCCTTCGGACAGTGCAGCGCTCCCTCAGTACTGCCCCTCCGACAGTGTAGCGCTCCCTCAGTACAGCCTCTCCGACAGCGCAGTTATCCCTCAGTACTGCCCCTCCGACAGTGTAGCGCTCCCCCAGTACTGCCCCTCCGACAGGGCAGCACTCCCTCAGTACTGCCCCTCCGACAGGGCAGCGCTCCCTCTGTACTGCCCCTCCGACAGTGCAGTGCTCCCTCAGTATTGCCCCTCCAACAGTGTAGCGCTCCCCAAGTACTGCCCCTCCGACAGGGCAGCACTCCCTCAGTACAGCCCCTCCGACAGGGCAGCGCTCCCTCTGTACTGCCCCTGCGACAGTGCAGTGCTCCCTCAGTACTGCCCCTCCAACAGTGTAGCGCTGCCTCAGTACAGCCCCTCCAACAGTGCAGCACTCCCTCAGTACTGCCCCTCCGACAGGGCAGCACACTCTCAGTACTGCCCCTCCGACAGTCTAGCTCTCCCTCAGTAATGCCCCTCCGACAGTGCAGCGCTCCCACTGTACTGCCGCTCCAACAGTGTAGCGCTCCCTCAGTAATGCCAATCAGACAGTGCAGCGTTCCCTCAGCACTGTCCCTCCGACAGTGCAGCGCTCACTCAGTACCGACCCTCCGACAGGGCAGCGCTCCTTCAGTACTGCCTCTCCGACAGTGCAACGCATTCTCATTACTGACCCTCTGAGAGTGCAGCGCTCCCTCAGTACTGCCCACCGACTGCTCAGCACTCCCTCAGTACTGCCCCTCTGATAGTGCAGCTTTAGTTCAGTACTGCCCCTCCGACAGTGCGGCGCTCCCTCAGTACTGCCCCTCCGACAGGGCAGCGCTCCCTCAGTACTGCCCGTCCGATAGGGCAGCGCTCCCTCAGTACTGCCCCTCCGACAGTGCAGCACTCCCTCAGTACTGCCCGTCCGATAGGGCAGCGCTCCCTCTGTACTGCCCCTCCGACAGTGCAGTGCTCCCTCAGTACTGCCCCTCCAACAGTGTAGCACTCCCTCAGTACTGCCGCTCTTACAGTGTCGCGCTCCTTCAGTACTGCCCCCGATAGTGCAACGCACCCTCCTTACTGACCCTCTGACAGTCCAGCGCTCCCTCATTTCTGACCCTCTGACACTGTAGCACTCCCTCAGTACTGCCCCTTTGATAGTGCAGCTTTCGTTCAGTTCTGCCCCTCCGACAGTGCAGCGCACCCTCAGTACTGCCTCTCATATAGTGCAGCTTTAGTTCAGTACTGCCCCTCCGACAGTGTAGCGCTCCCTCAGTACTGTCCCTCCGACAGTGCAGCGCACACTCAGTACTGCCCCTCCGACAGTGTAGCGCTCCCTCAGTACAGCCTCTCCGACAGTGCAGTGCTCCCCCAGTACTGCCCCTCCGACAGGGCAGCACTCCCGCAGTACTGCCCCTCCGACAGGGCAGTACTCCCGCAGTACTGCCCCTCCGACAGGGCAGCGCTCCCTCTGTACTGCCGCTCCAACAGGGTAGCGCTCCCTCAGTACTGCCCCTCCGACAGTGTAGCGCTCGCTCAGCACTGCCCCTCCGACAGGGTAGCACCCTCTCAGTACTGCCCCTCCGACAGTCTAGCGCTCCCTCAGTAATGCCCCTCCAACAGTGCAGCGATTCCTCGGTACTGCCCATCAGACAGTGCAACGCACTTTCTTACTGACCCTCTGATAGTGCAATGCTCCCCCACTACTGCCCACCGACAGCGCAGCACTCCCTCAGTACTGCCCCTTCGATAGTGCAGCTTTCGTTCAGTACTGCCCCTCCGACAGTGTAGCGCTCCCACAGTACTGCCGCTCCAACAGTGTAGCGCTCCCTCAGTACTGCCCCTCCGACAGTGCAGCGCTCCCTCAGTACTGCCCTTCCGACAGTGCAGCGCTCCCTCAGTATTGCCCCTCTGACAGTGCAGCGCTCCCTCAGTACTTCCCTCAGACAGGGCAGAGCTCCCACAGTACTGCCCCTCCGACAGTGCAGCGCTCCCTCAGCACTGCCCCACCGACTATGTAGCGCTCCATCAGTACTGCCCCTCCAACAGCGTAGCGCTCCCTCAGTACTGCCCCTCCGACTATGTAGCGCTCCATCAGTACTGCCCCTCCGACAGTGTAGCGCTCCCTCAGTACTGCCCCTCCGATAGTGCAGCGCTCCCGCAGTACTGACCCTCCGACAGTGCAGCACTCCCTCAGTACTGACCCTCCGACAGTGCAGCGCTCCCTCAGTACTGCTCCTCGGACAGTGCAGTGCTCCCTCTGTACTGCCCCTGCGACAGTGCAGCACTCCCTCAGTACTGCCGCTCTGACAGTATAGCGCTCCTTCAGTACTGCCCCTCCGACAGTGCAGCGCTCCTTCAGTACTGCCCCCGATAGTGCAACGCACCCTCCTTACTGACCCTCTGACAGTCCAGCGCTCCCTCATTTCTGACCCTCTGACACTGTAGCACTCCCTCAGTACTGCCCCTTTGATAGTGCAGCTTTCGTTCAGTTCTGCCCCTCCGACAGTGCAGCGCACCCTCAGTACTGCCTCTCATATAGTGCAGCTTTAGTTCAGTACTGCCCCTCCGACAGTGTAGCGCTCCCTCGGTACTGTCCCTCCGACAGTGCAGCGCACACTCAGTACTGCCCCTCCGACAGTGTAGCGCTCCCTCAGTACAGCCTCTCCGACAGTGCAGTGCTCCCCCAGTACTGCCCCTCCGACAGGGCAGCACTCCCGCAGTACTGCCCCTCCGACAGGGCAGTACTCCCGCAGTACTGCCCCTCCGACAGGGCAGCGCTCCCTCTGTAATGCCGCTCCAACAGGGTAGCGCTCCCTCAGTACTGCCCCTCCGACAGTGTAGCGCTCGCTCAGCACTGCCCCTCCGACAGGGTAGCACCCTCTCAGTACTGCCCCTCCGACAGTCTAGCGCTCCCTCAGTAATGCCCCTCCAACAGTGCAGCGATTCCTCGGTACTGCCCATCAGACAGTGCAACGCACTTTCTTACTGACCCTCTGATAGTGCAATGCTCCCCCACTACTGCCCACCGACAGCGCAGCACTCCCTCAGTACTGCCCCTTCGATAGTGCAGCTTTCGTTCAGTACTGCCCCTCCGACAGTGTAGCGCTCCCACAGTACTGCCGCTCCAACAGTGTAGCGCTCCCTCAGTACTGCCCCTCCGACAGTGCAGCGCTCCCTCAGTACTGCCCTTCCGACAGTGCAGCGCTCCCTCAGTATTGCCCCTCTGACAGTGCAGCGCTCCCTCAGTACTTCCCTCAGACAGGGCAGAGCTCCCACAGTACTGCCCCTCCGACAGTGCAGCGCTCCCTCAGCACTGCCCCACCGACTATGTAGCGCTCCATCAGTACTGCCCCTCCAACAGCGTAGCGCTCCCTCAGTACTGCCCCTCCGACTATGTAGCGCTCCATCAGTACTGCCCCTCCGACAGTGTAGCGCTCCCTCAGTACTGCCCCTCCGATAGTGCAGCGCTCCCGCAGTACTGACCCTCCGACAGTGCAGCACTCCCTCAGTACTGACCCTCCGACAGTGCAGCGCTCCCTCAGTACTGCTCCTCGGACAGTGCAGTGCTCCCTCTGTACTGCCCCTCCGACAGTGCAGCACTCCCTCAGTACTGCCGCTCTGACAGTATAGCGCTCCTTCAGTACTGCCCCTCCGACAGTGCAGCGCTCCTTCAGTACTGCCCCCGATAGTGCAACGCACCCTCCTTACTGACCCTCTGACAGTCCAGCGCTCCCTCATTTCTGACCCTCTGACACTGTAGCACTCCCTCAGTACTGCCCCTTTGATAGTGCAGCTTTCGTTCAGTACTGCCCCTCCGACAGTGTAGTGCTCCTTCAGTACTGCCCCCTGACAGTGCACCGCACCCTCCTTACTGACCCTCTGATAGTGCAGCGCTCCCTCTCTCCTGACCCTCCGACAGTCTAGCGCTCCCTCAGTAATGCCACTCCGACATGCAGCGCTCCCTCAGTACTGCCACTCCAACGGTGGTGCGCGCCCTCAGTACTGCCCCTCCGACAGTCTAGCGCTCCCTCAGTACTGCCCCTCCGACAGTCTAGCGCTCCATCAGTAATGCCACTCCGACAGTGGTGCGCTCCCTCAGTTCTGCCCCTCCGACAGTGCAGCGCTCCCTCAGTACCGCTCCTTCGACAGTGTAGCGCTCCATCAGTACTGCCCCTCTGACAGTTGCAGCGCTCCCTCAGTACTGCCCCTCCGACAGTGTGGCACTCCCTCAGTACTGCCCCTCCGACAGGGCAGGCTCCCTCAGAACTGCCCCTCAGACAGTGCAGCGCTCCCTCGGTACTGCCCATCAGACAGTGTACTCGCTCCATCAGTACTGCCCCTCCGACAGTGTAGCGCTTCCCCAGTACTGCCCCTCCGACAGGGAAGGACTCCCTCTGTACTGCCTCTCCGATAGTGCAGCTTTAGTTCAGTACTGCCCTTCCGACAGTGTAGCGCTCCCTCAGTACAGACTCTCTGACAGTGTAGCGCTCCCTCAGTACAGCCTCTCCGACAGTGCAGCTTTCCCTCAGTACTGCCCCTCCGACAGTGTAGCGTTCCCTCAGTATTGCCCCTCCGAAAGGGCAGAGCTCCCACAGTACTGCCCCTCAGACAGTGCAGCGCTCCCTCAGCACTGCCCCTCCGACAGTGTAGCGCTCACACAGTACTGCCACTTCGATAGTGCAGCGCTCCCTCAGTACTGCCCCTCCGACAGTGCAGCGCTCCCTCAGTACTGCCCCTCCGACAGGGCAGCACCCTCTCAGTACTGCCGCTCCGACTATGTAACTCTACATCAGTACTGCCCCTCCGACAGTGCAGCGCTCCCTCAGTACTGCCCCTCCGACAGGGCAGCGCTCCCTCAGTACTGCCCGTCCGATAGGGCAGCGCTCCCTCAGTACTGCCCCTCCGACAGTGCAGCACTCCCTCAGTACTGCCCGTCCGATAGGGCAGCGCTCCCTCTGTACTGCCCCTCCGACAGTGCAGTGCTCCCTCAGTACTGCCCCTCCAACAGTGTAGCACTCCCTCAGTACTGCCGCTCTTACAGTGTCGCGCTCCTTCAGTACTGCCCCCGATAGTGCAACGCACCCTCCTTACTGACCCTCTGACAGTCCAGCGCTCCCTCCTTTCTGAACCTCTGACAGTGTACCACTCCTTCAGTACTGCCCCTTTGATAGTGCAGCTTTCGTTCAGTACTGCCCCTCCGACAGTGCAGCGTGCCCTCAGTAATGCCACTCCGACAGTCCAGCGCTCCCTCAGTACTGCCATTCCGACAGTGGTGTGCTCCCTCAGTACTGCCCCTCCGACAGTGTAGCACTCCCTCAGTACCGCTCCTTCGACAGTGCAGCGCTCCCTCAGTACTGCCCCTCCGACAGTGCAGCGCTCCATCAGTACTGCCCCTCCGATAGGGCAGCACTCCCTCAGTACTGCCCCTCCGACAGTGTAGCGCTCCCTCAGTACTGCCCCTCTGACAGTGAAGCAGTCCCTCAGTACTGCCCCTCCGACAGCGCTGCACTCCCTCAGTACTGCCCCTCTGACAGTGTAGCGCTCCTTCAGTACTGTCCCCTGACAGTGCACCGCACCCTCCTTACTGACCCTCTGACAGTGCGGCGCTCCCTCAGTAATGCCACTCCGACAGTGCAGCGCTCCCTCAGTACTGCCACTCCGACAGTGGTGCGCTCCCTTAGTATTGCCCCTCCGACAGTCTAGCGCTCCCTCAGTAATGCAACTCCGACAGTGGTGCGCTCCCTCAGTTCTGCCCCTCCGACAGTGCAGCGCTCCCTCAGTACTGCCCCTCCGACAGTGCGGCACTCCCTCAGTACTGCCCCTCCGACAGGGCAGGCTCCCTCAGAACTGCCACTCAGACAGTGCAGCGCTCCTTCTGTACTGCCCCTCCAACAGTGTAGCGCTCCCCCAGTACTGCCCCTCGGACAGTGCAGCGCACCCTCAGTACTGCCCTTCGGACAGTGCAGCGCTCCCTCAGTACTGCCCCTCCGACAGTGTAGCGCTCCCTCAGTACAGCCTCTCCGACAGCGCAGTTATCCCTCAGTACTGCCCCTCCGACAGTGTAGCGCTCCCCCAGTACTGCCCCTCCGACAGGGCAGCACTCCCTCAGTACTGCCCCTCCGACAGGGCAGCGCTCCCTCTGTACTGCCCCTCCGACAGTGCAGTGCTCCCTCAGTATTGCCCCTCCAACAGTGTAGCGCTCCCCAAGTACTGCCCCTCCGACAGGGCAGCACTCCCTCAGTACAGCCCCTCCGACAGGGCAGCGCTCCCTCTGTACTGCCCCTGCGACAGTGCAGTGCTCCCTCAGTACTGCCCCTCCAACAGTGTAGCGCTGCCTCAGTACAGCCCCTCCAACAGTGCAGCACTCCCTCAGTACTGCCCCTCCGACAGGGCAGCACACTCTCAGTACTGCCCCTCCGACAGTCTAGCTCTCCCTCAGTAATGCCCCTCCGACAGTGCAGCGCTCCCACTGTACTGCCGCTCCAACAGTGTAGCGCTCCCTCAGTAATGCCAATCAGACAGTGCAGCGTTCCCTCAGCACTGTCCCTCCGACAGTGCAGCGCTCACTCAGTACCGACCCTCCGACAGGGCAGCGCTCCTTCAGTACTGCCTCTCCGACAGTGCAACGCACTCTCATTACTGACCCTCTGAGAGTGCAGCGCTCCCTCAGTACTGCCCACCGACTGCGCAGCACTCCCTCAGTACTGCCCCTCTGATAGTGCAGCTTTAGTTCAGTACTGCCCCTCCGACAGTGCAGCGCTCCCTCAGTACTGCCCCTCCGACAGGGCAGCGCTCCCTCAGTACTGCCCCTCCGACAGGGCAGCGCTCCATCAGTACTGCCCCTCCAACAGTGCAGCGCTCCATCAGTACTGCCCCTCCGACAGTGCAGCGCTCCCTCAGTACTGCCCCTCCGACAGGGCAGCGCTCCCTCAGAACTGCCCCTCAGACAGTGCAGCGCCCCCTCAGTACTGCCCCTCCGACAGGGCAGCGCTCCCTCAGTACTGCCCCTCCGACAGTGCAGCGCTCCCTCAGTACTGCCCCTCCGACAGTGCAGCGTTCCATCAATACTGCCCCTCCAACAGTGCAGCGCTCCATCAGTACAGCCCCTCCGACAGTGTAGCGCTCCCTCCGTACTGCCCCTCCAAGAGTGCCGCACTCCCTCAGTACTGCCTCTCCGATAGTGCAGCTTTAGTTCAGTACTGCCCCTCCGACAGTGTAGCGCTCCCTCAGTACTGTCCCTCCGACAGTGCAGCGCACACTCAGTACTGCCCCTCCGACAGTGTAGCGCTCCCTCAGTACAGCCTCTCCGACAGTGCAGTGCTCCCCCAGTACTGCCCCTCCGACAGGGCAGCACTCCCGCAGTACTGCCCCTCCGACAGGGCAGTACTCCCGCAGTACTGCCCCTCCGACAGGGCAGCGCTCCCTCTGTACTGCCGCTCCAACAGGGTAGCGCTCCCTCAGTACTGCCCCTCCGACAGTGTAGCGCTCGCTCAGCACTGCCCCTCCGACAGGGTAGCACCCTCTCAGTACTGCCCCTCCGACAGTCTAGCGCTCCCTCAGTAATGCCCCTCCAACAGTGCAGCGATTCCTCGGTACTGCCCATCAGACAGTGCAACGCACTTTCTTACTGACCCTCTGATAGTGCAATGCTCCCCCACTACTGCCCACCGACAGCGCAGCACTCCCTCAGTACTGCCCCTTCGATAGTGCAGCTTTCGTTCAGTACTGCCCCTCCGACAGTGTAGCGCTCCCACAGTACTGCCGCTCCAACAGTGTAGCGCTCCCTCAGTACTGCCCCTCCGACAGTGCAGCGCTCCCTCAGTACTGCCCTTCCGACAGTGCAGCGCTCCCTCAGTATTGCCCCTCTGACAGTGCAGCGCTCCCTCAGTACTTCCCTCAGACAGGGCAGAGCTCCCACAGTACTGCCCCTCCGACAGTGCAGCGCTCCCTCAGCACTGCCCCACCGACTATGTAGCGCTCCATCAGTACTGCCCCTCCAACAGCGTAGCGCTCCCTCAGTACTGCCCCTCCGACTATGTAGCGCTCCATCAGTACTGCCCCTCCGACAGTGTAGCGCTCCCTCAGTACTGCCCCTCCGATAGTGCAGCGCTCCCGCAGTACTGACCCTCCGACAGTGCAGCACTCCCTCAGTACTGACCCTCCGACAGTGCAGCGCTCCCTCAGTACTGCTCCTCGGACAGTGCAGTGCTCCCTCTGTACTGCCCCTGCGACAGTGCAGCACTCCCTCAGTACTGCCGCTCTGACAGTATAGCGCTCCTTCAGTACTGCCCCTCCGACAGTGCAGCGCTCCTTCAGTACTGCCCCCGATAGTGCAACGCACCCTCCTTACTGACCCTCTGACAGTCCAGCGCTCCCTCATTTCTGACCCTCTGACACTGTAGCACTCCCTCAGTACTGCCCCTTTGATAGTGCAGCTTTCGTTCAGTTCTGCCCCTCCGACAGTGCAGCGCACCCTCAGTACTGCCTCTCATATAGTGCAGCTTTAGTTCAGTACTGCCCCTCCGACAGTGTAGCGCTCCCTCGGTACTGTCCCTCCGACAGTGCAGCGCACACTCAGTACTGCCCCTCCGACAGTGTAGCGCTCCCTCAGTACAGCCTCTCCGACAGTGCAGTGCTCCCCCAGTACTGCCCCTCCGACAGGGCAGCACTCCCGCAGTACTGCCCCTCCGACAGGGCAGTACTCCCGCAGTACTGCCCCTCCGACAGGGCAGCGCTCCCTCTGTAATGCCGCTCCAACAGGGTAGCGCTCCCTCAGTACTGCCCCTCCGACAGTGTAGCGCTCGCTCAGCACTGCCCCTCCGACAGGGTAGCACCCTCTCAGTACTGCCCCTCCGACAGTCTAGCGCTCCCTCAGTAATGCCCCTCCAACAGTGCAGCGATTCCTCGGTACTGCCCATCAGACAGTGCAACGCACTTTCTTACTGACCCTCTGATAGTGCAATGCTCCCCCACTACTGCCCACCGACAGCGCAGCACTCCCTCAGTACTGCCCCTTCGATAGTGCAGCTTTCGTTCAGTACTGCCCCTCCGACAGTGTAGCGCTCCCACAGTACTGCCGCTCCAACAGTGTAGCGCTCCCTCAGTACTGCCCCTCCGACAGTGCAGCGCTCCCTCAGTACTGCCCTTCCGACAGTGCAGCGCTCCCTCAGTATTGCCCCTCTGACAGTGCAGCGCTCCCTCAGTACTTCCCTCAGACAGGGCAGAGCTCCCACAGTACTGCCCCTCCGACAGTGCAGCGCTCCCTCAGCACTGCCCCACCGACTATGTAGCGCTCCATCAGTACTGCCCCTCCAACAGCGTAGCGCTCCCTCAGTACTGCCCCTCCGACTATGTAGCGCTCCATCAGTACTGCCCCTCCGACAGTGTAGCGCTCCCTCAGTACTGCCCCTCCGATAGTGCAGCGCTCCCGCAGTACTGACCCTCCGACAGTGCAGCACTCCCTCAGTACTGACCCTCCGACAGTGCAGCGCTCCCTCAGTACTGCTCCTCGGACAGTGCAGTGCTCCCTCTGTACTGCCCCTCCGACAGTGCAGCACTCCCTCAGTACTGCCGCTCTGACAGTATAGCGCTCCTTCAGTACTGCCCCTCCGACAGTGCAGCGCTCCTTCAGTACTGCCCCCGATAGTGCAACGCACCCTCCTTACTGACCCTCTGACAGTCCAGCGCTCCCTCATTTCTGACCCTCTGACACTGTAGCACTCCCTCAGTACTGCCCCTTTGATAGTGCAGCTTTCGTTCAGTACTGCCCCTCCGACAGTGTAGTGCTCCTTCAGTACTGCCCCCTGACAGTGCACCGCACCCTCCTTACTGACCCTCTGATAGTGCAGCGCTCCCTCTCTCCTGACCCTCCGACAGTCTAGCGCTCCCTCAGTAATGCCACTCCGACATGCAGCGCTCCCTCAGTACTGCCACTCCAACGGTGGTGCGCGCCCTCAGTACTGCCCCTCCGACAGTCTAGCGCTCCCTCAGTACTGCCCCTCCGACAGTCTAGCGCTCCATCAGTAATGCCACTCCGACAGTGGTGCGCTCCCTCAGTTCTGCCCCTCCGACAGTGCAGCGCTCCCTCAGTACCGCTCCTTCGACAGTGTAGCGCTCCATCAGTACTGCCCCTCTGACAGTGCAGCGCTCCCTCAGTACTGCCCCTCCGACAGTGTGGCACTCCCTCAGTACTGCCCCTCCGACAGGGCAGGCTCCCTCAGAACTGCCCCTCAGACAGTGCAGCGCTCCCTCGGTACTGCCCATCAGACAGTGTATCGCTCCATCAGTACTGCCCCTCCGACAGTGTAGCGCTTCCCCAGTACTGCCCCTCCGACAGGGCAGGACTCCCTCTGTACTGCCTCTCCGATAGTGCAGCTTTAGTTCAGTACTGCCCTTCCGACAGTGTAGCGCTCCCTCAGTACAGACTCTCTGACAGTGTAGCGCTCCCTCAGTACAGCCTCTCCGACAGTGCAGCTTTCCCTCAGTACTGCCCCTCCGACAGTGTAGCGTTCCCTCAGTATTGCCCCTCCGAAAGGGCAGAGCTCCCACAGTACTGCCCCTCAGACAGTGCAGCGCTCCCTCAGCACTGCCCCTCCGACAGTGTAGCGCTCACACAGTACTGCCACTTCGATAGTGCAGCGCTCCCTCAGTACTGCCCCTCCGACAGTGCAGCGCTCCCTCAGTACTGCCCCTCCGACAGGGCAGCACCCTCTCAGTACTGCCGCTCCGACTATGTAACTCTACATCAGTACTGCCCCTCCGACAGTGCAGCGCTCCCTCAGTACTGCCCCTCCGACAGGGCAGCGCTCCCTCAGAACTGCCCCTCAGACAGTGCAGCACCCCCTCAGTACTGCCCCTCCGACAGGGCAGCGCTCCCTCAGTACTGCCCCTCCGACAGTGCAGCGCTCCCTCAGTACTGCCCCTCCGACAGTGCAGCGCTCCATCAGTACTGCCCCTCCAACAGTGCAGCGCTCCATCAGTACAGCCCCTCCGACAGTGTAGCGCTCCCTCAGTACTGACCCTCCAAGACTGCCGCACTCCCTCAGTACTGCCTCTCCGATAGTGCAGCTTTAGTTCAGTACTGCCCCTCCGACAGTGTAGCGTTCCCTCAGTACTGCCCCTCCGACAGTGCAGCGCACACTCAGTACTGCCCCTCCGACAGTGTAGCGCTCCCTCAGTACAGCCTCGCCGACAGTGCAGTGCTCCCCCAGTACTGCCCCTCCGACAGGGCAGCACTCCCGCAGTACTGCCCCTCCGACAGGGCAGCACTCCCGCAGTACTGCCCCTCCGACAGTGTAGCGCTCGCTCAGCACTGCCCCTCCGACAGGGTAGCACCCTCTCAGTACTGCCCCTCCGACAGTCTAGCGCTCCCTCAGTAATGCCCCTCCAACAGTGCAGCGATTCCTTGGTACTGCCCATCAGACAGTGCAACGCACTTTCTTACTGACCCTCTGATAGTGCAATGCTCCCCCACTACTGCCCACCGACAGCGCAGCACTCCCTCAGTACTGCCCCTTCGATAGTGCAGCTTTCGTTCAGTACTGCCCCTCCGACAGTGTAGCGCTCCCACAGTACTGCCGCTCCAACAGTGTAGCGCTCTCTCAGTACTGCCCCTCCGACAGTGCAGCGCTCCCTCAGTACTGCCCTTCCGACAGCGTAGCGCTCCCTCAGTACTGCCCCTCCGACTATGTAGCGCTCCATCAGTACTGCCCCTCCGACAGTGTAGCGCTCCCTCAGTACTGCCCCTCCAATAGTGCAGCGCTCCCGCAGTACTGACCCTCCGACAGTGCAGCACTCCCTCAGTACTGACCCTCCGACAGTGCAGCGCTCCCTCAGTACTGCCCCTCGGACAGTGCAGTGCTCCCTCTGTACTGCCCCTCCGACAGTGCAGCACTCCCTCAGTACTGCCGCTCTGACAGTATAGCGCTCCTTCAGTACTGCCCCTCCGACAGTGCAGCGCTCCTTCAGTACAGCCTCGCCGATAGTGTAACGCACCCTCCTTACTGACCCTCTGACAGTCCAGCGCTCCCTCATTTCTAACCCTCTGACACTGTAGCACTCCCTCAGTACTGCCCCTTTGATAGTGCAGCTTTCGTTCAGTACTGCCTCTCCGACAGTGTAGCGCTCCTTCAGTACTGCCCCCTGACAGTGCACCGCACCCTCCTTACTGACCCTCTGATAGTGCAGCGCTCCCTCCCTCCTGACCCTCCGACAGTCTAGCGCTCCCTCAGTAATGCCACTCCGACATGCAGCGCTCCCTCAGTACTGCCACTCCAACAGTGGTGCGCGCCCTCAGTACTGCCCCTCCGACAGTCTAGCGCTCCCTCAGTACTGCCCCTCCGACAGTCTAGCGCTCCCTCAGTAATGCCACTCCGACAGTGGTGCGCTCCCTCAGTTCTGCCCCTCCGACAGTGCAGCGCTCCCTCAGTACTGCCCCTCCGACAGTGTGGCACTCCCTCAGTACTGCCCCTCCGACAGGGCAGGCTCCCTCAGAACTGCCCCTCAGACAGTGCAGCGCTCCCTCAGTACTGCCCATCAGACAGTGTATCGCTCCATCAGTACTGCCCCTCCGACAGTGTAGCGCTTCCCCAGTACTGCCCCTCCGACAGGGCAGGACTCCCTCTGTACTGCCCCTCCGACAGTGCAGTGCTCCCTCAGTACTGCCTCTCCGATAGTGCAGCTTTAGTTCAGTACTGCCCCTCCGACAGTGTAGCGCTCCCTCAGTACAGCCTCCCCGACAATGTAGCGCTCCCTCAGTACAGCCTCTCCGACAGTGCAGCGTTCCCTCAGTACTGCCCCTCCGACAGTGTAGCGTTCCCTCAGTATTGCCCCTCCGAAAGGGCAGAGCTCCCACAGTACTGCCCCTCAGACAGTGCAGCGCTCCCTAAGCACTGCCCCTCCAACAGTGTAGCGCTCACACAGTACTGCCACTTCGATAGTGCAGCGCTCCCTCAGTACTGCCCCTCCGACAGTGCAGCGCTCCCTCAGTACTGCCCCTCCGACAGGGCAGCACCCTCTCAGTACTGCCGCTCCGACTATGTAACTCTACATCAGTACTGCCCCTCCGACAGCGCGGCGCTCCCTCAGTACTGCCCCTCCGACAGTGCAGCGCTCCCTCAGTACTGCCCCTCCGACAGCGCGGTGCTCCCTCAGTACTGCTCCTCCGACAGCGCGGCGCTCCCTCAGTACTGCCCCTCCGACAGTGCAGCATTACTTCAGTACTGCCCCTCTGACAGTGAAGCACTCCCTCAGAAATGCCCCTCTAACAGTGCAGCGCTCCCTCAGTACTGACCCTCCGACAGTGCAGCACTCCCTCAGTACTGCCCCTCCGACAGTGTAGCGCTCCTTCAGTACTGCCCCTCTGACAGTGAAGCACTCCCTCAGTAATGCCCCTCCGACAGTGCAGCACTCCCTCAGTACTGACCCTCCGACAGTGCAGCGCTCCCTCAGTACTGCCCCTCGGACAGTGCAGTGCTCCATCTGTACTGCCCCTCCGACAGTGCAGCACTCCCTCAGTACTGCCGCTCTGACAGTATAGCGCTCCTTCAGTACTGCCCCTCCGACAGTGCAGCGCTCCTTCAGTACAGCCTCGCCGATAGTGTAACGCACCCTCCTTACTGACCCTCTGACAGTCCAGCGCTCCCTCATTTCTAACCCTCTGACACTGTAGCACTCCCTCAGTACTGCCCCTTTGATAGTGCAGCTTTCGTTCAGTACTGCCCCTCCGACAGTGTAGCGCTCCTTCAGTACTGCCCCCTGACAGTGCACCGCACCCTCCTTACTGACCCTCTGATAGTGCAGCGCTCCCTCCCTCCTGACCCTCCGACAGTCTAGCGCTCCCTCAGTAATGCCACTCCGACATGCAGCGCTCCCTCAGTACTGCCACTCCAACAGTGGTGCGCGCCCTCAGTACTGCCCCTCCGACAGTCTAGCGCTCCCTCAGTACTGCCCCTCCGACAGTCTAGCGCTCCCTCAGTAATGCCACTCCGACAGTGGTGCGCTCCCTCAGTTCTGCCCCTCCGACAGTGCAGCGCTCCCTCAGTACTGCCCCTCCGACAGTGTGGCACTCCCTCAGTACTGCCCCTCCGACAGGGCAGGCTCCCTCAGAACTGCCCCTCAGACAGTGCAGCGCTCCCTCAGTACTGCCCATCAGACAGTGTATCGCTCCATCAGTACTGCCCCTCCGACAGTGTAGCGCTTCCCCAGTACTGCCCCTCCGACAGGGCAGGACTCCCTCTGTACTGCCCCTCCGACAGTGCAGTGCTCCCTCAGTACTGCCTCTCCGATAGTGCAGCTTTAGTTCAGTACTGCCCCTCCGACAGTGTAGCGCTCCCTCAGTACAGCCTCCCCGACAATGTAGCGCTCCCTCAGTACAGCCTCTCCGACAGTGCAGCGTTCCCTCAGTACTGCCCCTCCGACAGTGTAGCGTTCCCTCAGTATTGCCCCTCCGAAAGGGCAGAGCTCCCACAGTACTGCCCCTCAGACAGTGCAGCGCTCCCTAAGCACTGCCCCTCCAACAGTGTAGCGCTCACACAGTACTGCCACTTCGATAGTGCAGCGCTCCCTCAGTACTGCCCCTCCGACAGTGCAGCGCTCCCTCAGTACTGCCCCTCCGACAGGGCAGCACCCTCTCAGTACTGCCGCTCAGACTATGTAACTCTACATCAGTACTGCCCCTCCGACAGCGCGGCGCTCCCTCAGTACTGCCCCTCCGACAGTGCAGCGCTCCCTCAGTACTGCCCCTCCGACAGCGCGGTGCTCCCTCAGTACTGCTCCTCCGACAGCGCGGCGCTCCCTCAGTACTGCCCCTCCGACAGTGCAGCATTACTTCAGTACTGCCCCTCTGACAGTGAAGCACTCCCTCAGAAATGCCCCTCTAACAGTGCAGCGCTCCCTCAGTACTGACCCTCCGACAGTGCAGCACTCCCTCAGTACTGCCCCTCCGACAGTGTAGCGCTCCTTCAGTACTGCCCCTCTGACAGTGAAGCACTCCCTCAGTAATGCCCCTCCGACAGTGCAGCGCTCCCTCAGTACTGCACCTCCGTCAGTGTAGCGCTCCTTCAGTACTGCCCCTCTGACAGTGCAGCACTCCCTCAGTACTGCCCCTCCGACAATGCAGCGCTCCCTCAGTACTGCCCCTCCGACAGCGCGGTGCTCCCTCAGTACTGCTCCTCCGACAGTGCAGCGCTCCCTCAGTACTGTCCCTCCGACAGTGCAGCGCTCCCTCAGTACTGCCCCTCCGATAGTGCCGCGCTCCCTCAGTACTGCCCCTCAGACAGTGAAGCGCTCCCTCTGTACTGCCCTCCGATACTGTGGCGCTCCCGCAGTACTGCCCCTCAGACAGTGTGGTGCTCCCTCAATACTGCCTCTCCGACAGTGCAGCGCTCCTGCAGCACTGCCTCTCCGACAGTGCGGCGCTCCCTCAGTACTGCCCCTCCGACAGTGCAGCGCTCTCTCAGTCCTGCCCCTCCGACAGTGTAGCGCTCCCACAGTACTGCCCCTCCGACAGTGCAGCATTCCTTCAGTACTGCCCCTCTGACAGTGAAGTATTCCTTATTAATGCCCCTCCGAGAGTGCAGCGCCCCCTCAGTACTGTCCCTCCGACAGTGCAGCGCTCCCTCAGTACTGCCCCTCCGATAGTGCCGCGCTCCCTCAGTACTGTCCCTCCGACAGTGCGGTGCTCCCTCAGTACTGCCCCTCAGACAGTGCGGCGCTCCCTCAGTACTGCCTCTCCGACAGTGCAGCCCCCTTCAGTACTGCCCCTCTGACAGTGAAGTATTCCTTATTAATGCCTCTCCGACAGTGCAGCGCTCCCTCAGAACTGCCCCTCCGATAGTGTGGCGCTCCCACAGTACTGCCCCTCCGACAGTGCGGTGCTCCCTCAGTACTGCCTCTCCGACAGTGCGGCACTCCCTCAGTACTGCCCCTCTGACAGTGCAGCGCTCCCTCAGTACTGCCGCTCCGACAGTGCAGCGCTCCCTCAGTACCGCCCCTCCGACAGTGCGGCGCTCCCTCAGTACTGCCGCTCCGACAGTGCGGCGCTCCCTCAGTACTGCCCCTCCGACAGTGCGGCGCTCCCTCAGTACTGCCCCTCTGACAGTGCGGCACTCCCTCAGTACCGCCCCTCCGACAGTGCGGCGCTCCCTCAGTACTGCCGCTCCGACAGTGCGGCGCTCCCTCAGTACTGCCGCTCCGACAGTGCAGCGCTCCCTCAGTACTGCCCCTCCGACAGTGCAGCGCTCCGTCTGTATTGCACTGGGCGTGTTGGTCTGGATTTTGTGCTCAAGTCTCTGTGGAATTTGAACCCATGACCTTCTGACTCAGGTGCGCCAGTGCCACCCACTGAGCCATGGCTAACACACTGTCCTTTAAGAGCTGCTGCCTCCTTGGATTCCTTCTTGCGGCCAATCGCAGGCCTCCCTGGGCTCCACACAGGAACTGGTCTCGTTAAATCAGTTGAAGGCAGAGCCAGAACCCGCCCACGAACGCAGCACTCCTGATATTGACAGGATGGCAAATTTGTTCTCTGGATGTGTGTGTGGCGCTGGCAAGGCTGCACCTACAGCCCATCCCAGGTGTCCTGAGAAAGAGACGATCGTTCTCCTCCAACACTATTTGATTTCCAACTGAGCAGCTCATTCGACCACTTCAGAAGACATCAACCAGATGGTTCAACCTTGATTGAAACATATAAGATCCTGAGGGGTCTGGACAGGGTGGATGTGGAGAGGATGTTTCCTCTTGTGGGAGAATCTAGAACTAGGGGTCACTGTTTAAAAATAAGGCGTCGCCCATTTAAGACCGAGATGAGGAGAAATTTTTTCTCAGAGGGTCGTGAGTCTTTGGAACTCTCTTCCTCAGAGGGCGGTGGAAGCAGAGTCTTTGAATATTTTTAAGGCAGAGGTAGATAGATTCTTGGTAAGCAAGGGGGTGAAAGGTTATCGGGGGTAGGCGGGAATGTGGAGTAATCAGATCAGCCATGATCTTATTGAATGGCGGAGCAGGCTCGAGGGGCCGAGTGGCCGACTCCTGCTCCTAATTCGTATGTTCGTATGGTGTGGGACGGGAGTCACCTGTAGGCCAGACCAGGTAGGGGTGGCAGGTTCCCATCCGCCTCAGGATAAGGGGTCGGCCATTTAGGACTGAGATGAGGAGAAATTTCTTCTCTCAGAGGGTGGTGAATCTTTGGAATTCTCTACCCCAGAGGGCTGTGGTGGCTCAGTCGTTGAGTATATTCAAGGCTGCGATCGATTGGCAAAAGAACCAAAGGCGACGTAAGAAAAAACTTTTTTACGCAGCGAGTGGTTATGATCTGGAATGCACTGCCTGAGAGGGTGGTGGAGGCAGACTCAATCACGGCTTTCAAAAGGGAGTTGTATAAATACCTGAAGGAAAAAAATTAGCAGGGCTACGGGGAAAGGACGGGGGAGTGGGACTAGCTGAAGTGCTCTTGCAGAGAGCCGGCACGGGCTCGACGGGCCGAATGGCCTTCTTCCGTGCTGTAACCATTCTATGATTCTATGATAGATTTTTGGATACTAAGGGAACCAAGGGATATGGGGATCAGGCGGGAAAGTGGAGTTGAGGTAAAATATAAGACAGCCACTAATAAATCCAATGGGGAATTCAGGAGAAACTTCTTTACCCAGAGAGTGGTGAGAATGTGGAACTCGCTACCACAGGGAGTAGTTGAGGTGAATCGCATAGATGCATTTAAGGGGAAGCTGGATAAACACACGAGGGAGAAAGGAATAGAAGGATATGGTGATGGGGTGAGATGAAGAGGGGTGGGAGGAGGCTCGTGTGGAGCATAAACACCGGCACGGACCAGTTGGTCCGAATGGCCTGTTTCTGTGCTGTAAATTCTCTGTAATTCTATGTAACAGGTTGAGACCGTGGGGTCTGGGGCTAATCCAGGTGCAGGCCCACTATTATCAGCCGGGCAAATCCGAGGCAATTGTGGGGCAGTGCAGGACCAGGGAGGAGAATGGGCAGAGACCCGGGGCATCCAGAAAAGGAGGGTGGTGACTAAACACAGCCCAAGCAAACATTTTTGTTCAACAGAGTGCCTTTGTCAGAAATGGTTAAATATATATTCAATTATGTGGAGAGACTGGAGAAGCTGGGATTGTGCTCCTTAAAGCAGAGAAGGTTAAGAGGAGATTTAATGGAGGCGTTCAAAATTACGAGGGGTTTTGATAGAGTAAATATGGAGAAACTGTTTCCACTGGCAGGAGGGTCGGTAACCAGAGGACACAGATTTAAGGTCATTGGCAAAAGAACCAGAGGCGACATGAGGAGAATGTTTTTACGCAGCGAGTTGTTGTGATCTGGAATGCGCTGCCTGAAAGGGCGGTGGAAGCAGATTCAATAGTAACTTTCAAAAGGGAATTGGATAAATACTTGAAGGGGAGACATTTTCAGGGCTATGGAGAAAGGGAAATGAGGAGTGGGACTAATTGGAGAGCTCTTTCAAAGAGCCGGCACAGGCACGATGGACCGAATGGCCTCCTTCTGTGCTGTATCATTCTATGATGATTCTATAGAAAAAGGTTGATGGCTTCAACTGCACAGAATATTGTAGCAGCATTGGAGAACAAGAAATAGTTCAACGGCAGTTTCCCCTTTCCTTTGTGGGGACTTGACATTCTGCTTTGAAATTACTTCTTTATTGAGGCTATTTATGAAGAAGTTGTGTGTGTCACGTTGACTTAGTGGAGTCATATACTGGCTCCAAGTGGTGAATGACCTGAGTTCTGTTTCTCTCATTCACAAGCACAGGTGTTGTACTTAATGCGGAAGGAATGAAAATGTTTGGCAATTTACCATCAAATTCGTATCATTGGTCTTTCATTTATGGTAACACCACAGAAAATTCAAGAATTGATCCCCGAAGGTTCTGTAGTTACTTTTTTTTGCAACGATAGTTTTGTACAACAGCAACGTGCATTTATATAGCACCTATAATGTCGTAAACATCCCACGGCACTTTTTTTTATCCATTCTTGAGATGTAGGCGTCGCTGGCAAGGCCAGCATTTATTGCCCATCCCTAGTTGCCCTCGAGAAGGTGGTGGTGAGCCACCTTCTTGAACCGCTGCAGTCCGTGTGGTGAAGGTGCTCCCACAGTGCTGTTAGGGAGGGAGTTCCAGGATTTTGACCCAGCGACGATGAAGGATCGGCCGATATATTTCCAAGTTAGGATGGTTTGTGACTTGGAGGGGAACTCGGAGGTGGTGGTGTTCCCATGCGCCTGCTGCCCTTGTCCTTCTAGATGGAAGAAGTCGCGGGTTTGGGAGGAGCTGTCGAAGAAGCCTTGGCGAGTTGCTGCAGTGCATCTTGTAGATGGTACACACTGCAGCCACGGTGCGCCGGTGGTGGAGGGAGTGAATGTTTAAGGTGAAACATCACAGAGGTACAGGGGAAAATAGACACTCAGCCAAAAAAGGAGAGATTAGAACGGGTGACCAAGTGTTGTTCGAAGAAAGAAAGACTTGCATTTCTATCGCACCTTTCATGACC
Source organism: Squalus acanthias (assembly GCA_030390025.1). Lineage (NCBI taxonomy): Eukaryota > Metazoa > Chordata > Chondrichthyes > Squaliformes > Squalidae > Squalus > Squalus acanthias. Next base: position 23,033 of record JASTWF010000229.1, read on the forward strand.
ACCGGACTTCCCTCGCTCTTTACAGTCAATTAAGTACTTTTTTTTTTAATGTAGTCACTGTTGTAATGTAGGAAACACAGCAACCAATTTGCGCACAGCAAGCTCCCACAGACAGCAATGTGATAATGACCAGAAAATCTGTTTTTGTGATGTTGATTGAGCGATAAATATTGGCCCTGGACACCAGGGAGAACGCCCCTGCTCTTCTTTGAAATAGTGGCATAGGATTTTTTACGTCCACCCGAGAGAGCAGACGGGGCCTCGGTTTAATGTCTCATCTGAAAGACGGCATCTCTGACAGTGCAGCGCTCCCTCAGCACCGCAGTGGAGTGTCAGCCTGGATTTTTGTGCTCAAGGCTCTGGAGTGGGACTTGAAACCCACAACCTTCTGACTCAGAGGCAAGGGTGCTACCCACTGAGCCACAGCTGACACAGGGATGGGCTTGTGTCTTATCTCTGTTTACTGAGAATATTATCCCTTTCTTGCTGATTTATTTTAGTTAACATTTATCCACATAGCAACTGCCTTCATTAGAGCGTACATAGGAGGTGCAGCAAACAGTGGTGTTGATACAAGTTGGCTAATAGTCAGGAACATAGAAGTGTATACAATAGGAAAGGACAAGTTTGGATCATCTGGGGCAGCCCTAGGGAGGCACATATCCCCTAGACACAAACTATTATACATTAGTCATAGAAGTTTACAATGCGAAAGAACGTCATTCAGCCCCTCGTGTCTATGCCGGCTCTTTGCTCGAGCAATCCAAGACTAATCCCATTGCCCTGCTCTTTCCCCATAGCCTTGTACCTTCCTGTGCTTCAGATATATAACCATTTTTGCAATGGGTCTCTGCCTCAACCATTCCCTGTGACAAAGAACTCCAAGCTCAACATCCCTATTTCTGCTAACCGCTCTCCTCACCCTTTTAGTGATCATTTTAAGTTGAAAACCATTCATCACTGACACCCAAACCAAAGAAAATAGTCTTTATTCATCCCATCACCCTGCATAATTTTGCTGATGTTTGCACAGTGTTCAGCTCCATTCGCAGCTCCTCAGATAATGAAGCAGTCCGTGCCCACACACAGAAAGACCTGGACAACATCCAGGCTTGGGTTAATAAGTGGCAAGTAACATTCGCACCACACAAGTGCCAGGAAATGACCATCTCCAACAAGAGAGTGTCTAACCACCACCCCTTGATATTCAATGGCATTATCATCGCCGAATCTCTCACCATCAATATCCTGGGGGGTCACCATTGACCAGAAGCTCAACTGGACCAGCCACATAAATACTGTGGGTACAAGAGCAGGTCAGAGGCTGGGTATTCCGTGGCGAGTGACTCACTCCTGAACAATGTTCCCTTTAAGCTGCATGGCTGTGCAGCCGTGCAGCTCTCTGGACCTCCCATGCAGCCAGCTCGCCGGCTTTCCAATGGGAAAGACCACGCGTGCGCGGTATTTTGAATGCGCTGCGCACCCAAAAAAAAATGAACGGGAACATTGGTCCTGACTCTCCAAAGCCTCTCCACCATCTACAAGTCACAAGTCAGGAGTGTGATGGGATACTCTCCACTTGCCTGGATGAGGGCAGCTCCAACAACACTCAAGAAGCATCCAGTACAAAGCAGCCCGCTTGATCGGCAGCCCATCTACTGGCTGAAACATCCACTCTCTCCTCCACTGGAGCACTGTGGCTGCAGTGTGTATACAAGGGCAGCAGGCGCATGGGAACACCACCACCTCCAAGCCTCACACCATCCTGACTTGACAGATATTGGCCGTTCCTTCATCGTCGCTGGGTCAAAAACATAGAAACATAGAAGATAGGAGCAGGAGTAGGCCATTCGGCCCCTCGAGCCTGCTCCGCCATTCGATGAGATCATGGCTGATCATCTAAACTCAGTACCCTGTACCTGCCTTCTCCCCATATCCCTTGATACCTTTAGCTTTAAGAAATATATCTAACTCATTCTTGAATATATTTAATGACTTGGCCTCAACTACCTTCTGTGGTAGAGAATTCCACAGGTTCACCACTCTCTGGGTGAAGAAATTCTTCCTCATTTCTGTCCTAAATGGCTTACCCCTTATCCTTAGATTATGACCCCTGGTTCTGGACTCTCCGGCCATCGGGAACATTCTTCCTGCATCTAGTTTGTCCAGACCTGTCAGAATTTTATATGTTTCGATGAGATCCCCTCTCATTCTTCATACTCCAGCGAGTATAAGCCCAATCGGCCCAATCTCTCCTCAAGATCCTCAAAATGGCCCCAACCGCCCAGAAGATAAAAATCAAACCCCTCCACGCAGCTGAGATTGGGAACTCAACAGAATGGACGATCGAGCCTGTATCCAGTGAGAGTAGAGTTGAGGAAGCTGTCTGAAATCAGGAGTTTATTAATGCCGTTGGTAATTTTAGTGGCTGTGCTTTACACACTGTTATATTAAAACAATCTCTCTGTCTGACTAGGGGATCTGGGGGGATAGAGAGGGAGGTTTGTCTAAACTAACTGTACTGCTATGTAGCGGTGCCATGAATCTATCCTCTATAATAAGGGAACCCTCCGGATCTTGTGGGCTCGTGCACAGCACGAAGAAAAGGGGGCTTTTTGACCCAGGAAATATGGAATCTAAAGAGGTTGTCAAAAGTTATCAAACAGTAAACAGTAATAGATTTCTTCCACCAGTAACAAGGGGGCACGGACTGGGGAATCATCACCAGAATAACAAAGTGGGGAGTTTGAGTAATTATTTTCACACTGAGGGTTTTTAGTGTCGGCTGTGGTTCAGTGGGTCGCACTCTCGCCTCCGAAGCAACAACACGGTGGCATAGTGGTTAGCACTGTTACCTCACAGCGCCAGGGACCCGGGTTCGAATCCGGCCTCGGGTGACTGTCTGTGTGGAGTTTGCACATTCTCCCCGTGTCTGCGTGGGTTTCCTCCGGGTGCTCCAGTTTCCTTCCACAGTCCAAAGATGTGCGGGTTAGGTTGATTTGGCTATGATAAATTGACCCTTAGTGTTAGGGGGGATTAAATACGTGGGGTTACGGGGATAGGGTGGGCTATGTGTCGGTGCAGGCTCGATGGGCCGAAATGGCCTCTATCTGCACTGTGGGGATTCTGTGATTCTGTGAACAACAGCTTGCATTTATGTAGTGCCTTTAACATGGTACAAACGTCCCAAGGTGCTTCACAGGAGCGTTATCAGCCAAAATTTCACACCAAGCCACATAAAGAGATATTGGAAGAGGTGACCAAAAGCTTGGTCAAAGAGGTAGGTTTTAGGAGGAGAGAGAGAGAGGTGGTGAGGTTTAGGGAGGGAATTCCAGAGCTTAGGGCCCAGGCAGGTGAAGGCACGGCCGCCAATGGCGGGGTGAAAGAAATCGGGGATGCGCAAGAGGCCAGATTTGGAGGAATGCAGAAGGTCGTGAGTTCAAGTCCCACTCCAGAGACATGATCATATAATCCAGGCTGACTCTCCAGTGCAGTGCTGAGGGAGTGCCGCACTGTCAGAGGGGCAGTACTGAGGGAGCTCCGCACTGTCAGAGGGGCAGTACTGAGGGAGCGCCGCACTGTCAGAGGGGCAGTACTGAGGGAGCACCGCACTGTCGGAGGGGCAGTACTGAGGGAGCGCCGCACTGTCGGAGGGGCAGTACTGAGGGAGCGCCGCACTGTCGGAGGGGCAGTACTGAGGGAGCGCCGCACTGTCGGAGGGGCAGTACTGAGGGAGCGCTGCACTGTCGGAGGGGCAGTACTGAGGGAGCGCTGCACTGTCGGAGGGGCAGTACTGAGGGAGTGCTGCACTGTCGGAGGGGCAGTACTGAGGGAGTGCCGCACTGTCGGAGGGGCAGTACTGAGGGAGTGCCGCACTGTCGGAGGGGCAGTACTGAGGGAGCGCCGCACTGTCAGAGGGGCAGTACTGAGGGAGCGCTACACTGTCGGAGGGGCAGTACTGAGGGAGCGCTGCACTGTCGGAGGGGCAGTACTGAGGGAGCGCTGCACTGTCGGAGGGGCAGTACTGAGGGAGTGCTGCACTCTCGGAGGGGCAGTACTGAGGGAGCGCTGCACTGTCGGAGGGGCAGTACTGAGGGAGTGCTGCACTCTCGGAGGGTCAGTACTGAGGGAGCGCTGCACTGTCGGAGGGGCTGTACTGAGGGAGTGCTGCACTCTCGGAGGGGCAGTACTGAGGGAGTGCCGCACTGTCGGAGGGGCAGTACTGAGGGAGTGCCGCACTGTCAGATCTGCCCTCTTTCAAATGAGACGTTAGACCGAGGCTCCGTCTGCTCTCTCAGGTGGACGTAAAAGATCCCGTGGTACTATTTTGAAGAAGAGCAGGGGAGTTCTCCCCGGTGTCCTGGCCAATAGTTATCCCTCAATCAACATCACTAAAAACAGATTATCTGGTCATTATCACATTGCTGTTTGTGGGAGCTTGCTGTGCGCAACTTGGCTGCTGCGTTTCCCACATTACACTTCAAAAAGTACTTCATTGGCTGTGAAGCGGTTTGCGATGTCCTGAGGTTGTGAAAGGCGCTATAGAAATGCAAGTCTTTCTTTCTTACAACACGGATAGAGACTGTCGGATAAATTTCCGGTTTTTCGCTCTCACTGGGAATCCTGACACAAAGTGAATACTGGGTGGGCAGCCTGTGATTTTTCCCTCCATTGAAATTAAGGGATGGACTGTCAGGAACTACACGCACACGATTAGCGCTCCCCGAGGGCGAGGCTTTCACGCTGGGAGCGTTAAAATAGAGAATTTACCCTGACAACATCCAACGGGGAATTGGATTTACCAAAGAAGAATATTCCTGGGATGAGAGGGTTGTCCTATGAGGAGAGATTGTGTAGAATGGGCCGATACTCTCTGGAGTTTAGAAGAATGAGAGGTGATCTCATTGAAACATACAAGATTCTGAGGGGGATTGACAGGGTAGATGCTGAGAGGTTGTTTCTCCTGGCTGGAGAGTCTAGAACTAGGGGGCATAGTCTCAGGATAAGGGGTCGGCCATTTAAGACTGAGATGAGGAGGAATTACTTCACTCAGAGGGTTGTATATCTTTGAAATTCTCTGCCCCAGAGGGCTGTGAATGCTCAGTCATTGAGTATATTAAAGACAAAGATCGATAGATTTTTGGACTCATGGGGAACTGAGGGATATGGAAATCGGGCGGGAAAGTGGAGTTGAGGTAGAATATCAGCCATGATCTTATTGAGGGGCCATATGTCCTACTCCTGCTCCTATTTCTATGTTCTTATGTAAAAGGATACAGGTAAGAGGGCAGGAAAATGGGATTAGATTAGACAGCTCCTGCAGAAGTGTGAGCTCTCTTTGAAATGGGCCGAGTTGCCTTGGTTTATCCTGTCTGTGCCGTCACTGATGTTATCTAGACTAATGCGGCAGCCTATTTGAATACAGCAAGGTCCCACAAACAGCAATGAGATAGGAACAGGAGGAGGCCCTTCAGCCCCTCAAGCCTGTTCTGCCATTCAATTAAATCATGGCTGATCTGTATCTTAACTCCATCTACCTGCCTTGGTTCTGTAACCCTGAATGACCAGATAACCTGTTTTTTTGTCACTGATGTTGGTTGAGGGATAAATATTGGCCAGGACACTAGGGATAACCCCCCTGCTCTTCTTCGAAATAGTGCCATGGGATCTTTTACGCCCACCTGAGAGAGCAGACGGGGCCTCGGTTTAACGTCTCATCCGAAAGACTAATGGTGAAAATCGGTTATTCTCGGTGGGTGGGCCGTAAGGAGGGGAGCACAACTCCTCCAGCCCTACGACCCTCCGAGATCTCTGCGCTCCTCCAATCTGGTTTCTTGCGCATCCTTGATTTTAATCGCTCCACCATTGGCGGCTGTACCTTCTGTTGCCTGGGCCCTAAGCTCTGGAATTCCCTCCCTAAACCTCTCTACCTCTCTCTCTTCCTTTAAGACGCTCCTTAAAACCTCCCTCTTTGACCAAGCTTTTTGCTCACCTGTCCTAATATCTCCTTATGTGGCTCGGGGTCAAATTTTGTTTGATAATCGCTCCTGTGAAGCGCCTTGGGACGTTTTACTACGTTAAAGGCGCTATATAAATGCATATTGTTGTTGTCGATTAGGCCACACTTAGTAGCCCCGTAAAATAGGTTCCAATTTAATACATGAAGCTCTGCTGTAACCCAGAAGGGGGGTGTCATTCAAATGCAGCTGTGGTTGACCCAGGAGCTTCTCATCAGAAGAAGAGAAACTATACTGAGTGAATAATCAAACAGGAAGTGCAGGAGTAAAAGCTGCTGGAATCTGAGTGTCTCCCCGGCAAGTAAACAAGGAAAGCTTTAACAGAAACCAAGCTCGCTCAGTGAGTAATAAAGGCTAGTTGTGTTTTCTGACACTTCTCCAAAAATATCAACAGTTCGAATTTTTTGGGGAGAGGGGGGCTAATGTTTTAGAAAGAAAGCAAAAAAGACTTGCATTTCTATAGCACCTTTCACAACCACCGGATGTCCCAAAGCGCTTCACAGCCAATGAAGTACTTTTTGAAGTGTAGTCACTGTTGTAATGTAGGAAACGCGGCAGCCAATTTGCGCACAGCAAGCTCCCACAAACAGCAATGTGATAATGACCAGATAATCTGTTTTTTAGTGATGTTGATTGAGGGATAAATATTGGCCAGGACACCAGGGAGAACTCCCCTGCTCTTCTTTGAAATAGTGCTGTGGGATCTTTTATGTTCACCTGAGAGAGCAGACGGGGCCTCGGTTTAACGGCTCATCTGAAAGACGGCACCTCCGACAGTGCAGCACTCCCTCAGTACTGCCCCTCCGACAGTGCAGCACTCCCTCAGTACTGCCCCTCCGACAGTGCAGCGCTCCCTCAGTACTGCCCCTCCGACAGTGCAGCACTCCCTCAGTACTGCCTCTCCGACAGTGCGGCGCTCCCTCAGTACTGCCCCTCCGATAGTGCGGCGCTCCCTCAGTACTGCCCCTCCGATAGTGCAGCGCACCCTCAGTACTGCCCCTCCGACAGTGCAGCGCACCCTCAGTACTGATCCTCCGACAGTGCAGCCTCAGTACTGACCCTCTGACAGTGCAGCACTCCCTCAGTACTGCCCTCCAACAGTGCAGCGCTCCCTCAGTACTGACCCTCCGACAGTGCAGCTCTCCCTCAGTACTGCCCCTCCGACAGTGCGGCGCTCCCTCAGTACTGCCCCTCCGACAGTGCGGCGCTCCCTCAGTACTGCCCCTCCGACAGTGCGGCGCTCCCTCAGTACTGCCCCTCTGACAGTGCAGCGCTCCCTCAGTACTGCCCCTCTGACAGTGCGGCGCTCCCTCAGTACTGACCTTCCGACAGTGCGGCGCTCCCTCAGTACTGCCCCTCTGACAGTGCGGCGCTCCCTCAGTATTTCACTGGAGTGTCAGCCTAGAATTTGTGCTGAAGTCTCTGGAGTGGGGCTTGAACCCACAACCTTCTGACTCAGAGGTGAGGGTGCGACCCACTGAACTACTGGCTTCATCAGCATCACATTTTGCCCGAGTTGGATGTGTTTACATGAAGACAATAGAGCTGGCCCAAGCCGTGCCTCACTCCCTTCCATTCTCCTTATACCTACCCCTGAAGCACCGGCGTGCAACATCACCAACCTTCCTCACGCTGCGGTTGCTCTATAAAGTGCAAAGCTGTTGTTGTTGTTGTTATTGTTGTTGAAGAGCAGGGGAGTTCTCCCTGGTGCCCCGGCCAATTTCAAAAGAAATTCATTCTCGGGATGCTGGCATTGCTGGAAATAGAATCATAGAAAGTTACAGCACGGAAGGAGGCCATTTCGGCCCATCGTGTCCACGCCGGCCAACAAAGAGCTATCCAGCCTAATCCCACTTCCCAGCTCTTGGTCCGTAGCCCTGCAGGTTAGAGCATCCCAAGTGCACATCCAAGTACTTTTTAAATGTGGTTAGGGTTCCTGCCTCTACCACCCTTTCAGGCAGTGAGTTCCAGACCCCCACAACCCTCTGGGTGAAGAAATTTCCCCTCAAATCCCCTCTAAACCTTCCACCAATTATTTTAAATCTGTGCCCCCTGGTTTTTGACCCCTCTGCTAAGGGAAATAGGTCCTTTCTATCCACTTTATCTATGCCCCTCATAATTTTATACACCTCAATAAGGTCTCCCCTCAGCCTCCTCTGTTCCAAGGAAAACAGACCCAGCCTATCCAGTCTTTCCTCATAGCCAAGATTCTCTACTCCCGGCAACATCCTTGTAAATCTCCTCTGTACCCTCTCTAGTGCAATCACATCGTTCCTGTAATGTGGTGACCAGAACTGCACGCAATACTCTAGCTGAGGCCTAACTAGTGTTTTATACAGTTGAAGCATAACCCCCCTGCTCTTGTATTCTATCCCACGGCTAATAAAGGCAAGCATTCCATATGCCTTCTTAACCACCTTATCTACCTGGCCTGTTACCTTCAGGGATCTGTGGACATGCACTCCAAGGTCCCTTTGTTCGTCTACACTTCTCAGTGTCCTACCATTTATTGTGTATTCCCTTTCCTTGTTAGCCCTCCCCAAATGCATTACCTCACACTTCTCTGGATTGAATTACATTTGCCACTGTTCTGCCCACCTGACCAATTTATTGCTATCTTCCTGCAGTCTACAGCTTCCTTCTTCAGTATCAACCACACAGCCGATTTTAGTGGGCCAGAAATTTGGCTCTCCGGCTTCCTGCGGGTGCAAGCATCGCGCGCGTACTTGCCTACAGCGCCTGCCGTTGTGCTTCGGGCCCACGAGGACTTCGGGTCCTGGGCCTCCTCCAGCTGACGGCGCGCAGTGCTTGCGTATCCCAGGGGCGCAGTTAGTTCGAAGCGTCCCCTGGGATCACGTGGGCCATGGAGAGCCAATCAGAGCAGGGAATTTTCATTCGATTTGACAGGAAGACCTGTCAAATCTATGAATAGAGATCGGCCCCAAACCACACTAAAACTTCAAATAAATTTTTTAAAAACCATCACATTTTTAAATAACTATAAATTACATAAATTAACTACCTTAAACAAAAATTTAAATTTTTGAAAAAATTAATTACACTTTTTAACGATGCTAAAAATAAACTTACCTTTCTTTAAAGTATGTAAAAATGATAAACCTGTTGAAAATTTTTTTAAATTCTACTTAATTAACCACTTACCTTGTTAAAAACAGGCCTTGCGCCTCCTTTTTAAAAGTGCAGTTTCTCCATACTTACCCTCACGGAGAAACCTGAAAAAAAAACGAAGGTCGTTGCGTGCGCGCAGCCTCTCCCGCGCACACGTTCGACTTCTGAACCCCTTCCTTCAGGGGAACGGAAGTTCCGGTTTCCCACGCATGTGCAGTGCATGCAGGAAACCGGCACTTCAGGTGGCCTTACGGGTGAGTACACAGCGCGTACTCACCTGTGGAGAGCCGAATTTCTGGGCCAGTATCATCTGCAAACTTCTTAATCATACCCTCTATATTCAAGTCTAGATCATTGATATATACCACAAAAAGCAAGGGACCTTGCTTTTTGTGGTACATAGAAACATAGAAGATAGGAGCAGGAGTAGGCCATTCGGCCCCTCGAGCCTGTTCCACCATTGAATGAGATCATGGTTGATCATCCAAATTCAGTACCCTGTCCCTGCTTTCTCCCCATATCCCTTGATCCCTTTAGTCTTAAGAAATATATCTAACTCCTTCTTGAATATATTTAATGAATTGGCCTCAACTGCCTTCTGTGGTAGAGAATTCCACAGGTTCACCACTCTCTGGGTGAAGAAATTCCTCCTCATCTCAGTCCTAAATGGCTTACCCCTTATCCTTAGACTGTGACCCCTGGTTCTGGACTCCCCCGCCATCGGGAACATCCTTCCTGCATCTAGATTGTCTAGTCCTGTTAGAATTTTATAACTTTCAATGAGATCCCCTCTCATTCTTCTAAACACTAGCAAATACAAGCCCAATCGACCCAATCTCTCTTCATACGTCATTCCTGCCATCCCAGGTATCAGTCTGGTGAATCTTCACTGCACTCCCTCCATGGCAAGAACATCCTTCCTCAGATAAGGCGACCAAAACTGCACACAATACTCAAGGTGTGGTCTCACCAAGGCCCTGTACAACTGCAGCAAGACATCCTTGCTCCTGTACTCGAATCCTCTCGCCATGAAGGCCAAGATACCATTTGCCTTCTTAACCGCCTGCTGCACCTGCATGCTTACCTTCAGCGACTGGTGCACAAGGACACCCAGGTCTCGTTGCACTTCCCCTTTTCCCAATCTATTGCCGTTCAGATAATAATCTGCCTTCCTGTTTTTGCCACCAAAGTGGATAACCTCGCATTTATCCACATTATACTGCATCTGCCATGCATCTGCCCAATCACCCAACCTGTCCAAATCATACTGGAGTTCCTCTGCATCCTCCTCACAGCACACACGCCCACCCAGCTTTGTGTCGTCTGCAAACTTGGAGATATTACATCTAGTTCCCTCGTCTAGATCATTAATATATATTGTGAATAACTGGGGTCCTAGCACCGATCCCTGCGGTACCCCACTAGTCACTGCCTGCCACTCGTTTATTCCAACTCTTTGCTTCCTGTCTGCCAACCAGTTCTCTATCCAAGTCAATACCTTACCCCCAATCCCATGTGCTTGAACTTTGCACGCTAATCTCTTATGCGGGACCTTATCGAAAGCCTTCTGAAAGTCCAAATACACCACATCCACTGGTTCTCCCTTATCTATTCTACCAGTTACATCCTCAAAAAATTCCAGTAGATTAGTCAAGCGTGATTTACCTTTTGTAAATCCATGTTGACTTTGTCCGATCCTGTCACTGTTTTCCAAGTGCTCTGCTATTACATCTTTTATAATGGACTCTAGCATTTTCCCCACTACCGATGTCAGGCTTACCGGTCTATAATCCTCGTTTTCTCTCTACCACCTTTTTTAAATAGTGGGGTATAGATAGGAATAGTGGTAAATGCTGGTCTCAGTAAACGTAACCATGAAGCTGTCGATTGTCGTAAAAACCCAACTGGTTCACGAAGGTCCTTTAGGGAAGGAAACCTGCCGTCCTTACCCAGTCTGGGCCTATATGTGACTCCAGTCCCACACCCTCATCTATTTGTATGTAAAATACATAGAAAGAAAGACTTGCATTTCTATAGCGCCTTTCATGACCTCAGGATATCCCAAAGCGCTTTACAGCCAATGAAGTACTTTTTGAAGTGTCGTCACTGTTGTAATGTAGGAAACACGGCAGTCAATTTGCTCACAGCAAAATCCCACAAACAGAAATGTGATAATAACCAGATAATCTACTTTAAATGATGTTGGTTCAAATCTACCGTCATCACCCCTCTCCTCAAGAAAACAACTCTTGACCCCTCCATCCTTGCAAACTACCGCCCCATCCCCAACCTCCCTTCCCTCTCCAACGTCCTTGAACCTGCTATTGCCTCCCAAATCCGTGCCCATCTTTCCCGTAATTCCATGTTTGAATCTCTCCAATCCGGTTTCTGCCCTTGCCACAGTACTGAAACAGCTCTCATCAAAGTCACAAATGACATTCTTTGTGACTGTGACAAAGGTAAACTATCCCTCCTCGTCCTTCTTGACTTGTCTGCATCCTTTGACACGGTTGACCACTCCATCCTTCTCCAACGCCTCGCCACCGTTGTCCAGCTGGGTGGGACTGCACTCGCCGGGTTCCATTCTTATCCATCCAGTAGTAGGCAGAGAATCACTTGCAACGGCTTCTCTTCCCGCTTCCGCATCGTTACCTCTGGGGTCCCCCAAGGATCTATCCTTGGCCCCCTCCTATTTGTCATCTACATGCTGCCCCTTGGCGACATCATCCGAAAACACAGCGTCAGTTTCCACATGTACGCTGACGACACCCAGCTCTACCTCACTACCACTTCTCTCGACCCCTCCACTGTCTCTAAATTGTCAGACTGCTTGTCCGACATCCAGTTCTGGATGAACAGAAATTTCCTCCAACTAAATATTGGGAAGACAGAAGCCGTTGTCTTCAGTCCCTGCCACAAACTCCGTTCCCGAGTCACCAACTCCATCCCTCTCCCTAACATCTGTCTGAGGCTGAACCACACTGTTCGCAACCTTGGTGTCATATTTGACCCCGAGATGAGCTTCCGACCACATATCCGCGCCATCACTAAGACCGCCTATTTCCACCTCTGTAACATCGCCCGTCTCCACCCCTGCTTCAGCTCATCCGCTGCTGAAACCCTCATCCATGCCTTTGTTACCTCTAGACTTGACTATTCCAACGCACTCCTGGCTGGCCTCCCACATTCTACCCTCCGTAAACTTGAGGTCATCCCAAACTCGGCTGCCTGTGTCCTAACTCGCACCAAGTCCCGTTCGCCCATCACCCCTGTGCTCGCTGACCTACATTGGCTCCTGGTTAAGCAGCGCCTCGATTTTAAAATTCTCATCCTTGTTTTCAAATCCCTCTATGGCCTCACCCCTCCCTATCTCTGTAATCTCCTTCAGCTCCACAACCCCCCGAGATATCTGCGCTCCTCCAATTCTGGCTTCTTGAGCATCCCTGATATTATTCGCTCCACCATTGGCGGCCGTGCCTTCAGCTGCCTGGGCCCTAAGCTCTGGAATTCCCTCCCTAAACCTCTCCGCCTCTCCACCTCTCTTTCCTCCTTTAAGACGCTATCTGCCCTAATATCTCCTTATGTGGCTCGGTGTCAAATTTTGTTTGATAATCGCTCCTGTGAAGCGCCTTGGGACGTTTTACTATGTTAAAGGCGCTGGATAAATACAAGTTGTTGTTGTTGGTTGAGAGATAAATATTGGCCCAGGACTCCGGGGAGAACTCCCCTGCTCTTCTTCGAATAGTGCCATTGGATCTTTTACATCCACCTGAGAGAGCAGACGGGGCCTCGGTTTAACGTCTCATCCGAAAGACGGCACCTCTGACAGTGCAGCACTCCCTCAGTACTGCACTGGGAGTGTCAGCCTATATTTTGTGCTCAAGTCTCTGGAGCGGGACTTGAATCCATGACCTTCTGACTCAGAGGCGAGAGTGACTACACTTCGGAAGTACCCCATTGGCTGTGAAGCACTTTGGGACGTCCTGAGGTCATGAAAGGCGCTATAGAAATGCAAGACTGTGCTGACGGTGGGGAGTCTTTATCAACGGGTGTGCCAATTGGAGGCCGGTGTGTCTCATTCACGCTACTCTCGATTTTCTTGTCAATAATTCTGGGATGCATGTTCCCCTCAAGAGAGACTCTACACTGGGAGTGAAATCTTGCAAATTGAGATTAATTTGCTGCAGGCATTTTATAGTAAACAATACAAGTTCCCTGTATTTTCCCATAGCTTCGTAAACTTCCACATTTAGCATTCTCCAGTGACAATAGCAAAGCAGAAGCAATTCTCACTACTTCCACACCTCATCAAGATCTCTTTTGTTTGTAAAATCTAAAGCTCGTGCTGTCTGCACCCGAAACGCAGGCTTGGTTTTGTTATATTAGAAAACAAATCAGACCAGGGTAACAATGAGACAATAAGAGACTCAAAAAATTCCATTGTAACTTACCAGTGTGAAACCTCAGAACGGGGTAACTATGTGTTAGTGTGTAGAATCATAGAATGGTACAGCACAGAAGGAGGCCATTCAGACCATCGAGCCTGTGCTGGCTCTTTGAAAGAGCTCTCCAATTAGTTCCACTCCCCTGTGGGAATATGTTGCCTGTACCCTAATCATTACAAGTTGATAATTTTCCACTGTTTGTGCACTAATTGCCAATTTTTCTTTCCACGTTTTAGTAACATAGAAAAATAGGAGCAGGAGTAGGCCATTCGGCCCTTCGAGCCTGCTCCGCCATTCAATATGATCATGGTTGATCCTCTATCTCAATACCATATTCCCGCTCTCTCCCCATACCCCTTGACGCCTTTTGTGTCTAGAAATCTATCTATCTCCTTCTTAAATACATTCAGTGACTTGGCCTCCACAGCCTTCTGTGGAAGAGAATTCCACAGGTTCACCAACCTCTGGGTGAAGAAACTTCTCCTCATCTCAGTCCTAAATGTCCTGCCCCGTATCCTGAGACTGACCCCTCGTTCTAGACCCCCCCAGCCAGGGGAAACATTTCTCGGTCAGTTCCCTTTTCAGTTCACTAATATTTGCAAAAGTCAGGTACCTTTATCGCTGACTGTTCCCTCTCCTTTTCCATTAAAGTTCTGGTCGCTGTTTCCTAGATGATGCTCTACCCTTACCTCACCTGCTAGCCCCACTTCATTTCTTGGAACTAGATCCAGCTCTGCCTCCAATCTTGTTGGACTAAAGACATACTGATCTAGAAAACAGCTCTGGACTTGAACCCACAACCTTCTGACTCTGAGGCGAGAGTGATATCACTTGATCAGGGCTCACTCCTATGTTGCTATGTTCCTATGGATCAGTATTCTTATGTTCCTATGTTCTAAGAAAGGATATACTTGCCATAGAGGGAGTGCAGCGAAGGTTCACCAGACTGATTCCTGGGACGGCAGGACTGTCGTATGAGGAGAGATTGGGTCGACTAGGTCTGTATTCACTAGAGTTTAGAAGAATGAGAGGGGATCTCATTGAAACATCTAAAAATCTGACAGGGCTAGACAGACTGGATGCAGGGAGGATGTTTCCACTGGCTGGGGGGTCTAGAACGAGGGGTCACAGTCTCAGGATACGGGGTAAAACATTTAGGACTGAGATGAGGAGCAATTTCTTCACTCAGAGGGTGGTGACCCTGTGGAATTCTCTACTACAGAAGGCAGTGGAGGTCAAGTCACTGAATATATTTAAGAAGGAGATAGATAGATTTCTAGACACAAAAGGCATACAGGGGTATGGGGAGAGAGCGGGAATATGGTATTGAGATAGAGGATCAGCCATGATCATATTGAATGGTGGAGCAGGCTCGAAGGGCTGAATGGCCTACTCCTGCACCTATTTTTTTCTATATGGACCTATGTTCCTGTGGACCTAAGGACCCCACTTCCTGAAGGTTCTGTACGCTTGCTTCGTGCAGGCGAGACACCAGTTTCGAAAGGTACAGTCGCAGGAACTGTCCCCTCCCCCTCCCCTCCCCTACCCCTCCCCACCTCCTCCACAACCCCTCCCCATCCCACCCCATCCCCTCCCCCTCCCCTCCCCATCCCACACCATCCCCACTCCATCCCCTCCCCCTCCCCCTCCCCATCCTCTTCCAGCGAACCCTGGCACAAGACAAGTGGGGCAGCGCCCCCCCCAACCTCCCCGGGCACTAAAGGGTCCAACCCCAGAAATCCGATTCCACACGCCACGCACACGCCCCAGATGCATCACGGGCGACGGGTTTCGGTGGGCCTGGTACCCCCACTGTACCCACTCCCCGGGGGGGGTCTCAGACTTGAAAGGAATGAGCAACATAACGAGGGAGTTTGAACCGAAAGCCCAAAGCACTTGTCTATTATGAAGGGCTGGATATTTGATGTTGTCAGCCCAGGATTGCTGACTTGCTCTGTCCTCGGTTCTGCTTCTGGCTCGTGTTGAGGCAGGAAGCAACTCCGAAACTTGCAGATTGGTGACTTATTCCTGTAGTAGCGATGCGCTAAATATACTTTATCTTTTTTTTGCTAATTACATTAAAGGGCTGATGAGCAATGAAAAGCCTTCACGGGCCCCTTGGATGTGGGGAATATCGCGCAGCGTGAGCACTTTTAGCGGAGACAGGAAATAATAATCACTTCGAGCCGTGCTACGACTGGTGCTGCTCTCATTCTGCTGGTTAACGCACGTGTCGCTAGTTTGCCAGGTCAAAGACTCGGTCAATAATGGCACAGAGAGGAATTGGGTACGAGTGTGCAAAGCGATTCGTTACGAGAGCTGCCCCAATTGTCGGAGAGTCTAGAACCAGGGGGCACAGTCTCAGGATAAGGGGTCGGCCATTTAAGACTGAGATGAGGAGGAATTTTTTCACTCAGAGGGTTGTGAATCTTTGGAATTCTCTACCCCAAAGGGCTGTGGATGCTGAATCGTTGAGTATATTCAAGGCTGAGATCGATGTGGCCGGCATTGAGAGGGCAGTAGACCCTCATCAGGCTGCCCACTCCGCACCTGCACACCACGTATAAATGGCAGAGGGAGGATGGGGGAGCGGCGGTGTGGGGCCAGGGCTCCTGGTCGATTTTGCTTGCTCTCTGCCACACTTACCTCTATTTCCCAGGCCGCCATGTGGAAGCTGCCGCTAAACCCTGGCGATACCCATGTGGAGGCAGAGGGCTTGTAGCAGCGTCTTTCTCCACAGACCACCCCTCAATCTCGGCCAAGGACTTCAGTGGGAGGCCTCATTCTGATCTCCCGGGTGGTTCTGCCCTGGTCGGGTCTTTGGTACCACCGGACTGCCCCGCCAGGTTTTGCCGGCTCTCTCGGCAGTGGAGCTCACCGCGAATGTCTAACAACCCCCGACCCAAGAAAATGGGTCGGAGCTGGGTGAGGGCAGGGCAGAGGTCACACCCTCCCGAAGCTCCGCTCTCCCAAAACTGCACCCCCAAGGTGGAAAATCCAGGCCATTAAGTGTTCGTGGAGGAGTAGAAAGAAAGACTTGCATTTATATAGCCCTTATAAGACCTCAGGACATCCCAAAACACTTTACAGCCAATGAAGTACTTTTTGAAGTGTAGTCACTGATGTAATGTAGGAAATGCAGCAGCCAATCTGCGCACAGCAAGCTCCCACAAACAGCAATGTGATGATGACCAGATAATCTGTGTTTGTGATGTTGATTGAGGGGTAAATATTGGCCCCAGGACACCAGGGGAGAACTCCCCCCTGCTCTTCTTCGAATAGTGGCCATGGGATGTTTTATGTGCACCTGAGAGAGAAGACGGGTCCTCGGTTCAACGTCCCATCCAAAAGACGGCACCTCCGACAGTGCAGCACTCCCTCAGTACCGCACTGGAGTGTCAACCTGGATATTTGTGCTCAAGTCTCTGGAGTGGGGACTTGAACCCACAACCTTCTGACTCAGGTGAGAGCGCTACCCACTGAGCACCAATTGGAAAACCTACCCCTACATCAGTTGCAATCAGCTTATTAAATAGAGAATCTGTGCCACAACCTATGACTTATACATTACTGTGTTGTAAGTAAATAGAGCAAAGTCCGTCTTGTTTAGTGTCTGATACGTTGACCACTGCCTGGTGTTGGGCATTACATGTTTGTTTTACATAGTGTTACATCGAGCCATAACAAGTCATTCTAGAATTTACAGCACAGAAACGGCCCAACTGGTCCATGCCGGTGTTTATGCTTCACTCGAGCCTCCTCCCACCCCTCTTCATCTCACCCTATCAGCCTATCCTTCTATTCCTTTCTCCCTCGTGTGTTTATTTAGCTTCCCCTTAAATGCATCTACACTCTTCGCCTCAACCACTCCCTGTGGTAGCGAGTTCCACATTCTCACCCCTCGCTGGGTAAAGAAGTTCCTCCTGAATTCCTTATTGGATTTATTGGTGACTATCTTATATTTATGACCCCTAGTTCTCGACTCCTCTACGTCTACCCTATCAAACCCTTTCCTTGTCTTAAAGACCTCTATCAGGTCACCCCTCAGCCTTCTCTTTTCTAAGAGCCCCAGCCTGTTCAGCCTTTCCTGATAAGTATGTCCTCTCAGTTCTGGTACCATTCTTGTGAATCTTTTTTGCACCTTCTATAGTGCCTCAATATCCTTTTTATAATATGGAGACCAGCTCACCTTCTCTGAATTTGTGAAGGTGAAAAATATCTAATTTCACTTTGCCTGCCCAGTACCAGTATCAGTTGCAGGTACTAGATGATATTTACAGCACAGAAACAGGCCATTCAACCCAACAGGTCAATGCCGGTGTTTATGCTCCACACGTAGGTATGAGGGGGCGAGTTGGCTAAGGTAGATTGGGAAACTACATTAAAAGGTATGACGTTAGACAAGCAATGGCTAGCATTTAAAGAATTAATACATAATTTACATTCCTTTAAGGCACAAAAACCCCACAGGAAAAGTGGTCCAACCGTGGCTAACAAGAGAAGTTAAAGATAGTATTAGATCAAAGGAAGAGGCTTATAATGTTGCCAAAAAGAGTAGTAAGCCTGAGGATTGGGAGGATTTTAGAATTCAGCAAAGGAGGACCAAGAAATTGATAAAGAAAGGGAAAATAGAATGAGAGTAAACTAGCGAGAGACATAAAAACAGATTGTAAAAGCTTCTATAGGAATGTAAAAAGGAAAAGCTTAGCGAAAGTAAACATGGGTCCCTTACAGGCTGAGACTGGAGAAATTATAATGGGGAATGAGGAAATGGCAGCGAAATTAAACAAATACTTTGGGCTGGATTTTACCAGCCCCGAGGAGGCAGGTTTGAAGGCAGGTCAGGTGGGAAAGTTGTAAAAAATGACGGCGTGTTCCGATCCCGCCATCAACCCGCCTCCGCGCAACTTTCCCAAAGGCAAGCTTGCAGACTCCGTTTCGGTCCCGCCTCCAAGCGGCGGGATAGGCCCTTAAGGCACTTAACTGCTACTTAACGACCTCTATAATCCCATTTTGAGAGGCCTTTCAAATTTTGCCACATTTCCAGCATGCTGCACGTCTCTCCTGAAACACACCAGCTAATCCTGTCGGGTTCACAAGTGGTTGGCTTCCTAACAGCTGCAGCTCCACCACAAAAACTGAGCTTTCAACAAGGATCAGTTGCAGGTGGCAGAACTTTGGTTTCTCAGGTCTTGGAGAACTTTTTGCATGTCTACTGATTTTGGAAGTGGTGAAGCTGAGATCCATCTCCACTGTGACCTCCTGGGAAAACCCTCTCCCCACATTGACTGAGCGCTTCCTCAACGGAGGTATATACCAACAGCATGGGAACCATTTAATTCCTTTCCTCCTAGACCTCAGATTTGGACGAAGACCAGCCGTGGCAGCAGCAGAACCAGGAACAACAGCAGCACCAACAGCAGCAGCAACAACAGGAGCGCCAACCTGCTGCTCGCCCGCCTGAAGCTGCACAGGGCAGAAGGCGCCAGCGCAGGGGAGCACGTTGCCGCAGGAGATACCACCAAAACAGGGTTTACAGGCTGAGGATGAGCTTCCTCAACATGACTGAGCAGCAGTGCCAAAGGAGGCTGAGACATTTCGCGAGAGGTAGTGGGTGACATCTGCGCAATGCTGCACCAACACCTGGAGCCCAGAGGATTGGGTGGACACCCTTTACCAGTGGCCGTAAAAGTCACCACCACACTCAACTGTTTTGCTTCAGGCTCATTCCAGGTATCAACAGCAGACATCAGCGGTATCTCCCAGTCGGCCGCACACACTTGCATCACGCGGGTTATTGATGCCCTCTTTGCAAAGGCCCACAATTACATAAACTTCTCCACGGATCAAGCAAGTATAACCGTGTGTGCGGTTGGATTTGCAAATATGGCAGGCTTTCCAAGGGTGCAGGGCGTCGTAGACTGCACACATGTGGCCCTTAAGGCACCCCATCACAATCCAGCTCTTTTTGTCAACCGCAAGGGCTTCCACTGCCTCAACGTGCAGCTGGTGTGTAACCACAAGAAGGACATTTCGCATGTTTGCGCCAAGTACCCTGGCAGTTGCCATGACTCCTTCATCCTGCGGCAGTCTAATGTGCCTCCGCTCTTCAGTCCGCCAAACCAACTTTGCGGATGGCTACTTGGAGACAAGGGCTATCCCCTGAAGACGTGGCTAATGATGCCGTTCAGGAGGCCAGCCAACGAAGCTGAGGAGCGCTACAACTCCAGTCACATTTCCACCAGATCCATTATCGAGCAAACCATCGGCTTGCTGAAGATGCAATTCAGATGCCTTGATTGATCAGGTGGAGCCCTGCAGTACTCAGCAGCCAGGGTCTCCAGAATCGTTGTGGTGTGCTGTGCACTTCACAACATGGCACAGCATCGTGGCTTGCAGCTGCCTGAGGGACGAGTGGCTCATCGCATAGCCTCCTCAGACGAGGATGAGGATGAGGATGAGGAGGAGGATGAGGAGGAGGAGAGCGAGAACGAAGACCTTGCAGAGGTGCATCAACCAGTGGCAGCAGCATGCGAGAACATTGCTGCCCGGGATGCAAGGGATGCACTCATCTTGGCCAGATTTGCTTAGGCTGCCCAATCAAACACATTTGGCTCGCACCTTCTTATCACACCATCGACAATGGACAAGAACCTGCGGCTTCCTATCACTCTGACCACCATCATGACAAATCCAAGTCGCCCTGATCCCTCAATGTGGAACTTCCATTTGTGAAATGACACAGCCCAGAACTTCAACAGTTTGCCGTCACTTCATTTTATTACATTGACTAAAGGATGGCATTTAATAATTAAACACAACAGAACACCCAAGTGACTATCCTTGTGACTACTTGTGCTTTGTCTTCCTCTTATGCGTGCTCCTATGTGGTGCTTCCCCTGTGGCTTCAGCAGATGTGGAGGCCCCTTGCTCACTTTCATGCTGCTCCTGCCTCGACACCTTTGGTGGGCGTCTTCTGGGGTTGTGAGCCTGTGAGGGCTCGCCAACAGTCTGCTCCTCCTGCGGCTGTGCAGGGGATGAGACGCCCATCTCAGTTGGGTGAGGACTCTGGTGGGGCTCTGACCGAGGGATCCGCAGTGGTTGGGAGTGTGAGCACTTGGAGAGGAGCCCCCACTTCCTTGTTGTCTGCCACCAACATCCCTCTCATGGGTCAGCCCCACTTCAGAGCTAGCAAGTGGCTTGACAGCACCTTGCTGCACTTCAGGGGGGGCCATGAGGACCCGTATCTGCACTGGAAGTCCTACTCCAGAGGACTTCCATGGAGCTCTGGTTTCTCTGCTCAATATCTGCCTATCGCTCCTCCAGAGATGTCAGTCTATTCTGAACAATCACCATGTTTTCAACACCAGGGAACAGGCTATTCTGGATCTGGTACTGTGTAATGAGAAAGGGCTAATCAATAATCTTGTGGTAAAGGGGCCTTTAGGGACAAGTGACCATAATATGATTGAATTTTACATTACGTTTGAGAGTGATGTAGTCCAATCTGAAACTAAGGTCTTCAATCTAAACAAAGGAAACTGCAAGGGTATGAGGGACAAGTTGGCCATGGTAGATTGGGAGACTACACTAAAAGGTTTGAAGGTAGACATACAATGGCTAACATTCAAGGAAATAATGCATAGTTTGCAATAAACATATATTCCTCGAGGGCATAAAAACCCAAAAGGAAAAGTGATCCAACCATGGCTAACAAAAGAAATTAAAGCTAGTATTAAGTCACAGGAGGAAGCTTATAAAGTTGCCAGAAAAAGCGGTCAGCCTGAGGATTGGGATCATTTCAGAAATCAGCAAAGGGGGACCAAGAAATTGATAAAGAAAGGGAAATGGAATATGAGCACAAACTAGCGAAAAATATAAAAACGGATTGTAAAAGCTTCTATAGGTATGTGAAAAGGAAAAGACTGGCGAAGGTAAATGCAGGTCCTTTACAGTCAGAAACTGGAGACTTTATAATGGGGAATGAGGAAATGGCAGAGAAATTAAATAAATACTATCTTCACGGAGGAAGACACAAAAAACCTCCCAGAAATACTAGAAAACCAAGGGTGTGACGAGAATGAGGAACTTAAAGAAATTATTATTAGTAAAAAAACAGTACTAGCAAAATTAATGGGACTAAAAGTCGATAAATCCCAAGGACCGGATGACCTACATCCTAGGGTTTTGAAAGAGGTGGCCATTGGAATAGTGGACGCATTGGTTGTCATCTTCCAAAATTCTATAGATTCTGGAACGGTTTCTGCAGATTGGAGGATAGCAAATGCAACCCCGCTATCTAAGAAAGGAGGGAGAGAGAAAACGGGGAACTACAGACCTGTTAGCCTCACATCAGTAGTTGGGAAAATGCTGGAATCTATTATAAAGGATGCAATAACTGGGCACTTAGAAACTAATAGTAAGATTGGGCAGAGTCAACATGGATTTATGAAAGGGAAATCCTGTTTGACAAACCTATTGGAGTTCTTTGAGGATGTAACTAGTGGAGTAGACAAAGGGGAACCGTGATCTTATTGAATGGCGGAGCAGGCTCGAGGGGCCGATTGGCCTACTCCTGCTCCTATTTCTTATGTTCTTATGTGGTGTATTTGGATTTTCAGAAGGCCTTCGATAAGGTTCCACACAAGAGGTTGGTGAACAAAATTAGGGCACATGGAATTGGGGGTAATATACTATCATGGATTGAGAATTGGTTAACAGACAGAAAACAAAGAGTAGGGATAAACGGGTCTTTTTCAGGATGGCAGGCTGTGACTAGTGGGGTACCGCAAGGATCGGTGCTTGGGCCCCAGCTATTCACAATCTATATCAATGATTTGGATGAGGGGACTAAATGTAACATTTCCAAATTTGCTGATGATACAAAGCTAGGTGGCAGTATCAGTTGCGAAGAGGATGTGAAGAGGCTTCAAGGGGATCTCGACAGGCTCAGTGAGTGGGCGAGAACATGGCAGATGGAATATAATGTGGATAAATGTGAAGTTATCCACTTTGGTAGAAAAAACAGAAGGTGAAAGATTGGGGAATGCAGATGCTCAAAGGGACCTGGGTGTCCTTGTACATGAGTCACTGAAAGTGAATGTGCAGGTGCAGCAAGCCATTAGGAAGGCAAATGGTATGCTGGCCTTCATTACAAGAGGATTTGAGTACAGGAGTAAAGAAGTCTTACTCCAATTATATAGGGCCTTGGTGAGACCACACCTGGAGTACTGTGTACAATTTTGGTCGCCTTACCTAAGGAAGGATATACTTGCCATAGAGGGAGTGCAACGAAGGTTCACGAGATTGATTCCTGGGATGGCGGGACTGTCGTATGAGAAGAGATTGAGTAAACTAGGCCTGTATTCTCTTGAATTCAGAAGAATGAGAGGGGATGTCATTGAAGCATACACAATTATTACAGGGCTTGATAGGATGGATGCTGGGAGAATGTTTCCCTTAGCTGGGGAGTCTAGAACCAGGAGCCACAGCCTCAAGATAAAGGGTAGGCCATTCAGGACTGAGATGAGAAGAAATTTCTTCACACAGAGGGTGGTGAATCTTTGGAATTCTCTACCCCAGAGGGCTGTGGAGGCTCAATCATTGGGTATATTCAAAACAGAAGTCGATAGATTTCTGACTAGTAAGGGCATCAAGGGATATGGCGATAGGGCCGGTGAATGGAGTTGAGGCAGATGATCAGCCATGATCTCATTGAATGGCGGAGCAGGCTCGAAGGGCTGAATGGCCTACTCCTGCTCCTATTTCTTATGTTCTTATGTTTTTATGGAAAGCAACCTGCAACCCCTATAGCCGGCCAAGGCAGCAATGATTCCAAAGGCCAAACATGTACATTTTGAAAACAACAACTTTTTTATTTTACAAACTGTGTGTGTGTCATTTATTCATGACAAACTAATAGAAACAAACACAACAAATCATAAATTAACATAACTGGTTCTCACAACCTGGAGATAATGGTGAAAACAGTAAACAAAAGTTATCAGACGAACCTTGCCCTTTAATAAAGACATTCCCAATATTTCTGGAGACCTTCTACTTTTTGCCCTTCGAGGGTGAGCTCCATCCCTTGCGCAAAACTCCCCTTCCCACCCTACTGCTCCTCCGTAATGGGGCCCCAGTGGCAGGGTAGGTGCAGGGAGGATGTTTCCCCTTGGCTGGGGAGTCTAGAACCAGGGGTCACAGTCTCAGAATAAAGGGTCAGCCATTTAGGACTGAGATGAGGAGAAATTTCTTCACTCAGAGGGTGGTGAATCTTTGGAATTCTCTACCCCAGAGGGCTGTGGTGGCTCAGTCGTTGAGCATATTCAAGACAGAGATCGATAGATTTTTGAATATTAAGGTAATCAAAGGATAAGGGGATAATGCAGGAAAGTGGAGTTGAGGTAGAAGATCAGCCATGATCTTATTGAATGGTGGAGCAGGCTCGAGGGGCCGAATGGCCGACTCCTGCTCCTATTTCTTATGATCTTATTTTATGTTTACGAGCCTCATCCCACCTTCCTGCATCTAACGCCATCAACATGATACAGATGCTGGGCTAAATTCACCAATCTTGCTCTCCCAGCGGGGAGTGTGTGAGGAATGAGGACAGATCAGAGGTAGGGTTACAACATCATTACACGGGAATCTTTGACCTCCGCTCCCTTCAAGCACATCTCTCCAGTGGGAGCGTGGGATCAGTGAATTAAAATGAAGTAAAGCTCCCACATACATTCACCCCAACATCAGAAGCGCAGCCTTGGCTAAGTTGGTAGCACTCACGCCTCTGGGTCAAAAAGTTCAAACCTTACTCTGGGACTTCAGCACACTGATAATCCGTTGCAGTGCTGAGGGAGCGCTGCACTGTCGGAGGTGCCGTCTTTCGGATGAGACGTTAAACCGAGGCCCCGTCTTCTCTCTCAGGTGGACGTAAAAGATCCCATGGCATTATTTGAAGAAGCGCTGGGGAGGTCTCCCCGGTGTCCCAGCCAACATTTATCCCTTAACCAAAATCACTAAAACAGATTATCTGGTCATTTATCGCACTGTTCTTTGTGGGATCTTGCTGTGTGCAAATTGCCTGCCGTGTTTCCCTACATTACAACAGTGACTACCCTTCAAGAGTACTTCATTGGCTGTAAAGCGCTTTGGGATGTCCTGAGGTCGTGAAAGGCGCTATAGAAATGTAACTCTACTAACAACCCTGAAGCTGGGAGTTCAAATCCCACCGTGGCAAGTTCTGAAATGGAATTCAATGAACCTGGTGAGTCGTAAATGACCATGAGGTTGTTGTAAAAAAGCCCTTCAGGGAAGGGAAGCTGCCGTCCTTCCCTAGTTGGCCTTAATAAAAAAATTATTGATTCACAGGATGTGGGCGTCGCTGGCAAAGCCGGCATTTATTGCCCATCCCTAATTGCCCTTGAGAAGGTCGTGGTGAGAATGAGAGGGGATCTCATCGAAACATATAAAATTCTGACAGGTCTGGACAAACTAGATGTAGGAAGAATGTTCCCGATGGTCGGAGAGTCCAGAACCAGGGGTCATAATCTAAGGATAAGGTGTCATAAATCGCAAGTAACAACTCAGGAAGTACTACTGGGCAGCCAGCTGGGGCGCCGTCCAGGGAGTATAAATACTCAGGCATGGGCCCACCTTGGGCAGAGACAATCTGGAAACAGGAAGCTAGTGACTGCTAACTAGACCTCCATGTTTTGTTACAAGTTGATTAAAGCCTTGCTTTATGTTCAAGTGCGTAGTGAGTCTTTATTACGTCAATTTAATCAACTTGATATCGTCTCCACGCTTTGGGTGATTCGGAACAACCAGCTGCAACTCGAACCACAGAAGGGAACTAGGGCAAGAAACTGATCCATCATGGAAAAACTCCTTAGACCCGCTCGTCTCGACCTGGACCCGAATGCACCTGCGGCAGCGAAGGTATGGAAGCATTGGTTTCGTACCTTTAGCAACTTTCTTGAAGAATGTGGGGCGGATGTCCCTAATAAGTTACGAATGCTTATCAACTACGTGTCTCCTCATGTGTATGATTATATTGAGGACTGTATAGACTATGACACTGCTATCGAAATCTTACAGCAGCTATATGTCAAGTCCCCAAATGAAATCTTTTCTCGACACCTACTGGCCACAACTCGGCAGCAGCCTGGGGAATCACTCGATGAATTTCTCCAGAAACTTCGCAGGCTCAGCAAGGATTGTAACCTTAAAGCAGTTACAGCTGAACAGTATCAAGAGGAACAAATCCGCGATTCCTTTATCAATGGGATCGCGTCCCCTTTTATACGTCAGCGCCTGCTGGAAAATAAAACCCTCAATTTATGGGCTGCTTATGACCAGGCGTGTTCCTTGGACTTGGCCAAGAAAAATGCAGACACTTATCTCCCACCACGTGCACGGGCGGCGGCTATCTCCTTTAATGAGTCTTTCGGTAGGTCTCGGGCGGATGCCCCCTCTGATGTCGACTCTACTCTAACAGACGACGACCCTAACCTAGAGGCCTTCGCTGATGACGACCCCGCCCTAGCAGCATCCTGGCAATCAGGAAGAAAGTGTTTCTTTTGTGGAGGGGCGTGCCATCACAGAAAATTTTGCCCGGCTCGTAATGTGACCTGCAATCATTGCAGCAAGAAAGGACACTTTTCCAAGGTATGCCAGTCACGGGCCTTTGCTAACAAGAAAGGCCGCTCCTCTAAAGTATACCGGTCGAGAGCTCCTGTTAGCTTCACAGCTGCTATCTATGGAGCTGCTCCTCCCCCAAGAACTACTGTTAAGGCTACAGTTGCCGAAGGGAAAATTGCCCCTCCTCCCATCACGGCTGTTTTTCCCCAAAGTTTGTCCCATGCAGCCACGAAGGTTTCAGTAAATGGGCACACTCTAAGCGCGCTAATCGACTCCTGCAGCTCTGACAGCTTCATTAGTAAGCGGGCTGTCAACAGGTTAAAACTGCACATTTATCCCTCGGACAGGGAGATTGCAATGGCTCTGACGACTCTGACCACCAATTCTTCTGGCTTCTGTCTGGTCAACCTCATCCTCAACGGCCGCACGTATCTCTCCACCCGGCTCGGAGTACTCGCAAACTTATGCAGCGATGTGCTTCTGGGACAGGACTTCCAGAAGCAGCATAAGAAGATCACTTTTGAGTTTGGAGGGTCAAGGCCGGAGCTTACCATTTCTAAGGTGCCGTTTTGTGCACTCTCGGCGGCCTTACTCGGTGAACCCTCCCTGTTTGCCAATCTTCCCCCCCGCTGTAAACCCATAGCCACCAAATCGCGGCGCTTTAGCCAAGACGATCGCGCGTTTATTGAGGCGGAAATCTCTCGCCTTTTAGTCGACGGTATTATCGAGCCATGTTCATCTCCCTGGCGGGCTCAGGTCGTCATCGTGAGGAATCCCTTAAAACAACATAAAAAACGTCTGTGTATTGATTATTCGCAGACTATTAATCTATATACTGATCTGGATGCCTACCCGCTGCCACGCATAGATGACATGGTCAACAACCTTGCCAAATACAAGGTATTCTCGACCTTCGATTTAAAAAGCGCGTACCATCAGGTGCCACTGCAAGACTCCGACAAGAAGTATACGGCCTTTGAGGCCAATGGTCGGCTTTTCCAGTTTCGCCGCCTTCCATTCGGGGTCACCAATGGGGTGGCCGTCTTCCAACGGGCCATGGATGGCCTAGTCCGGCAAGAGAACTTGACGGATACCTTTCCGTATTTAGACAATATCACTATTGCCGGCCATGATCAGAGATTTTTTGACGTACTCCGCCGTCGCCACTTAACATTAAACGAATCCAAATCGGTGAAGTCGGTGCCATCGGTGAACATTCTTGGCTACTGGGTGGGCAACGGTGTTATTAAACCGGACCCAGAGCGACTTCGTCCACTTCAGGAGCTCCCTCCCCCGACGAACCTCGGCTCTCTTCGTCGGGCACTTGGCATGTTTGCTTATTACGCAAAATGGATACCACACTTCTCCGATAAAATACAGCCCCTGCTCCATGCGAAGTCTTTTCCATTGGAAGCTACGGCTATTTCTGCCTTCAACCTCCTCAAACGACAGCTGGAGAAAGCCACGCTTCGCTCCATTGACGAAAATCTTCCTTTTGTGGTCGAATGCGATGCATCGGAGGTGGCGATCTCCGCTACCTTGAATCAAGGTGGCCGACCCGTGGCATTCCTATCCAGAACCTTGCAGGGTAGCGAGCTCCATTAACCCCCCCGTCGAGAAGGAGGCTATGGCCATCATCGAGGCTGTACGCCAATGGGGTCATTTTCTTGCTCGGCGTCATTTTACGCTTATAACTGACCAGCGCTCTGTGGCCTTCATGTTGGATAACCGGAGGCGCACGAAAATCAAAAATAATAAAATTCAACTCTGGAGGATGGAGCTGGCTGCCTTTGGATATACTATCTGTTACCGACCCGGCAAACAGAACGTGGCCCCAGATACCTTCACACGGGCATTTTGCTCCTCAATGTCAACGTCGACTCTGGCGGATTTGCATATGGACTTATGCCATCCTGGTGTGACCCGCATGTTGCACTTTGTGCGCTCCAAAAATCTACCATTTTCAACCGAGGACGTAAAGAAAACATGCTCCTCCTGTAGGATTTGTGCAGAATTGAAACCACAATTCTTTCGCCCATCAGATGGCTTACTCATACATGCAATGCAGCCTATGCAGAGGCTCAGCATAGACTTTAAAGGGCCATTGCCTTCGTCGACAAGGAACACCTACCTACTTACGATGGTGGACGAGTATTCACGCTTTCCCTTCGCCTTCCCCTGCCCTAATATGCTTACCTCTACGGTAATTAAATGCCTCGATCAGGTCTTTTCCCTTTGCGGGACGGCCAATTTTATCCACACTGATCGGGGTCCCTCCTTTATGTCGAGTGAACTTAAAAGTTATCTCTCCCAACGGGGAATCGCATCAAGTAGGACGACACCATATCACCCAATCGGTAACGGACAGGTTGAACGATACAATTCCATCATCTGGAACGCTGTCCGTCTGGCACTAAGGTCACGCAACCTGCCGGACCAGCAGTGGGAAACGGTGCTCCCCGACGCGTTACACTCTATCAGGTCTCTTCTCTCCACATCTACTAATGTCACGCCTCATGAGCGATTCTTCAAATTCCGGCGTCGCTCTACACATGGGACGTCTCTACCGTCATGGTTGGTGGCTCCAGGCCCGGTGCTACTCCGGAGGTTCGTCCGGTCTGGCAAAAAGGACCCTCTCGTTGACGAGGTGGAGTTAACGGAAGTAAACCCCACGTATGCGCACGTACGGTACCCTGATGGCCGGGAGACCACCGTCTCGCTCCGAGATCTGGCTCCCTGCCCAACCGGTCACACGGGCCCGAATGATGAAGGATCCCCCGACAATGATATCAACACTCCGCACCCCTATGAAAATGACGCCCCGCCTGGGACATCGGGGGATCTGCCGGCAACGCTACCGGATCAACTCAGGGAGCTGGACGCTCCCCGTAGGATGGCCACCCGAAACCAGGACGCCGGACAATCTCCAGCCACGACCCGGGATGAGGCCAGCTCAGCACCTGTGGGGACCCGCACCCGGAGTCATGATATTCCCAGTCCTCCACAGGATGATCAAGATGACGCGGACTCTACTGACTTACCGGTACGGGCCAAGCGACCCAGGGACCAGGACACGGTCCGGGGAGACGTGCCTTCCAGTCACAAGCAGAGAGCTAAACGTCTACGGCTATTTCTGGTCCGCCTAGTCCGTTAAAGGAAGACTGGACTTCCAAACCTTTTAGGGAGGAGGAATGTCATAAATCGCAAGTAACAACTCAGGAAGTACTACTGGGCGGCCAGCTGGGGCGCCGTCCAGGGAGTATAAATACTCAGGCATGGGCCCACCTTGGGCAGAGACAATCTGGAAACAGGAAGCTAGTGACTGCTAACTAGACCTCCATGTTTTGTTAAAAGTTGATGAAAGCCTTGCTTTATGTTCAAGTGCGAAGTGAGTCTTTATTACGTCATAAGGGGAAAGCCATTTAGGACAGAAATGAGGAAGAATTTCTTCACCCAGAGAGTGGTGAACCTGTGGAATTCTCTACCACAGAAGGTAGTTGAGGCCAAATCATTAAATATATTCAAGAATGAGTTAGATATATTTCTTAAAGCTAAAGGTATCAAGGGATATGGGGAGAAGGCAGGGACAGGGTACTGAATTTGGATGATCAGCCATGATCTCATCGAATGGCGGAGCAGGCTCGAGGGGCCGAATGGCCTACTCCTGCTCCTATCTTCTATGTTTCTATGTGAGCCCCCTTCTTGAACCACTGCAGTCCGTGTGGTGAAGGTGCTCCCACAGTGCTGTTAGGGTAGAGAGTTCCAGGATTTTGACCCAGTGATGATGAAGAACGGCGATATACTTCCAAGTCAACAACAAAAACATGACAAATTGTATTTATATAGCGCCTTTAATGTAGTAAAACGTCCCAAGGCGCTTCACTGGAGAGTTACCAAAAAGATTTGACACCGAGCCACATAAGGAACTAATAGGGCAGGTGACCAAAAGCTTGGTCAAACAGTTAGGTTTAAAGGCATCAGTTTCCACATGTACATTGACGACACCCAGCTCTACCTCACTACCATCTCTCTTGGCCCCTCCACGGTCTCTAAATTGTCAGACTGCTTGTCCGACATCCAGTACTGGATGAACAGAAATTTCCTCCAATTAAATATTGGGAAGAGCGAAGCTATTGTCTTCGGTCCCCGCCACAAACTCCGTTCGGAGTTTAAAGGAGCGTCTTAAAGGAGGAAAGAGAGGTAGAGAGGCAGAGAAATTTAGGGAGGGAATTCCGGAGCTTAGGGCTATGGTCGCTAATAGTGGAGCGATTAAAATCAGGGATGCTCAAGAGGCCAGAATTGGAGGAGCGCAGAGATCTCGGAGGTTAGTAAGGCTGGGGGAGATTACAAAGATAGGGAGGGGCGAGGCCATGGAGGATTTTGAAAACAAGGATGAGAATTTTAAAATCGAGGCGTTGCTTAACCGGGAGCCAATGTAGGTCAGCGAGCACAGGGGTGATGGGCGAACGGGACTTGGTGCGAGTTAGGACACGGGCAGCCGAGTTTTGGATGGCCTCAAGCTTACGTAGGGTAGAATGTGAGAGGCCAGCCAGGAGCGCATTGGAATAGTCAAGTCTAGAGGTAACAAAGGCATGGATGAGGGTTTCAGCAGTGGATGAGCTGAGGCAAGGGCCAGAGACGGGCGATGTTACGGAGGTGGAAATAGACGGTCTTAGTGATGGCGCGGATATGTGGTAGGAAGCTCGATTCAGGGTGAAATATGACACCAAGGTTGTGAATAGTCTGGTTCAGCCTCAGACAGATGTTAGGGAGAGGGATGGAGTCGGTGACTCGGGAACGGAGTTTGTGGCGGGGACCGAAGACAATGGCTTCGCTCTTCCCAATATTTAGTTGGAGGAAATTTCTGTTCATCCAGAACTGGATGTCGGACAAGCAGTCTGACAATTTAGAGACCGTGGAGGGGTCAAGAGAAGTGGTGAGGTAGAGCTGGGTGTCGTCAGCGTACATGTGGAAACTGACGCTGTATTTTTGGATGATGTCGCCGAGGGGCAACATGTAGATGAGAAATAGGAGGGGGCCAAGGATAGTTCCTTGGGGGACCCCAGAGGTTACTGTACGGGATGGTGTGTGACTTGGAGGAGAACTTGGAGGTGATGGTGTTCCCATGCGCCTGCTGCCCTTGTCCTTCTAGGTGGTAGAGGTCACAGATTTGGGAAGTGCTGCCGAAGGAGCCTTGGTGAGTTGCTGCAGTGCATCTTGTAGATGGTGCACACTGCAGCCACGGTACGCCGGTGGTGGAGGGTGTGAATGTTTAAGGTGGTGGGATGGGGTCCTGATCAAGCGGGCTGCTTTGTCCTGGATGGTGTCGAGGTTCTTGAGTGTTGTTGGAGCTGCACGCATCCAGGCAAGTGGAGAGCATTCCATCACACTCCTGACTTGTGCCTTGTAGGCGACTCCAGTAACTCCAGTCCCACAACCTGTGGTTGACTCGGAATGCCCCCTGAAGTGGCCCAGAAAAGGCATTCCATTGTAACATTATTGCTTCAAGGAGATGGTCCATCCCCACTTTCTCAAGACAGCAAGGGATGGGCAATACATGCCAGCCTTGCCAGCGATGCCCACATCCTATGCAAAAAAAAATGAATTCACAACGGCTAAACTGGCCCATTGCATCTTGTAGTCCCCGCATTCTACAGTGAATGATCTGGCCGGAGAAAGATCACTAAAAGGTCCTTTGCAGCGGTAATTTAAAGAGCCGCGGGTTTTGTGTTTAGTTGTGTCAGATGTTCAGAAAGAGTTCACACGCCAGTGTTATGCAGCGTGCTTTATTTGTGCTTACACATTTGCCATTTGCTGTTGTGCCCACTCTAAGAAGCCAAGAAGGAAGCATTAGATTCTGTCGGAGTGTCAGTTCCCACTCCGTGTGATAGTTAGAAGATAAATATTCAACCATAACTGACATGCTCTTTGAAACAACAACCCCAACATCAGCTTGTCATCGATGCTGTTTAAGAGCAAAACGCTGTGTAAAATCCAT
The DNA here is from genome assembly GCA_030390025.1 of Squalus acanthias. Taxonomy (NCBI): domain Eukaryota; kingdom Metazoa; phylum Chordata; class Chondrichthyes; order Squaliformes; family Squalidae; genus Squalus; species Squalus acanthias. The sequence continues at coordinate 55,264 of JASTWF010000229.1, forward strand.
TAATAGTTTCCAAACAACATCAAAATAACTTGTGACTGCGTCATGTAGTATTGCTGAACATTACTGACTCAGCAAATTTCCTTCCAGAATGTTCTGTCTGTTAACGCAACAGTTTGCCAGTAAGAAAAATATCTATACATGTTCAAAGTTGTTAGTAAGTGTCTGCTATATGTCTGTGGTTTTAGAGGGCATTTATTACAATTTTTCAACATGCAGTACCAGGGGAGTGCTACATTGTCACAGGTGCCGACTTTTGGTTGAGAGGTTAAATCAAGGCTCCATCTGCCCATTCAGGTGGATAGGAAGATTAGGAACAGGAGGAGGCCATTCAGACCCTTGAGCCCTTGAATTAGATCATGGCCAATCTGTACCTCAACTCCATTTGTTCCACATCCCTTGATACCTTTACCCAACAAAAATCTATCGATCTCAGTCTTGACAATTTTCAATTTGACCCCCAGCATCCACAGAGAGTTCCAGGTTTCCACTACACCTTTGTGTGAAAAAGTGCTTCCTGATTTCACTCCTAAATCCTGCTCCTCCTTGCTCCACAAAAATTAAAACTAACCATTTTGGTGGAGGCCGGTTGCCGTATCCTCGCAGAGAAAACCTGAGGGGATTGTGGGTCTGCTCCGGGCAGCCCAATTTCCCAGAGGGGTCCTAAAACAGGCGCGAGGGCCGCCATTAGCATATGGAAGGGGCCTAACGCGTTTTAGGCAACCACCCCGGATGCCTGAAAATGGTCAGAGGTCAATATGGCGTCGAACGCTTTTTAGGCATCCTTTGAACACAGGGCAAAGCGAAATTGGTCATTTCCGTCCCTGTTTTACGTCCAGGAATTAGGCACAGTGAGGATCAATTTCGTTCCTTATGTATCTATATACTATACACTAAAGTTTTTATGCTATAAAGCCTAAAGTAGTAGACCTGCCAGATCAAGTTCCCTTTGGGAGCGACCTGCACTTCATAGAGAAGGTTTTGTGTAGATTCTCCGGCAGAGACAGATCCATAAACAAAGCGTGTCACATAGAGATTATAGAATCATAGAATGGTTACAGCACAGAAGGAGGCCATTCAGCCCGTCGAGCCCGTGCCGGCTCTCTGCAAGAGCACTTCAGCTAGTCCCACTCCCCCGCCCTTTCCCCGTAGCCCTGCAATTTTTTTTCCTTCAGGTACTTATCCAACTCCCTTTTGAAAGCCACGATTGAATCTGCCATCACCACCCTTTCGGGCAGTGCATTCCAGATCCTAACCACTCACTGAGTAAAAAAGTTTTCCTCATGTTGCCTTTGGTTCTTCTGCCAATCACCTTAAATCTGTGTCCTCTGGTTCTCGACCCTTCGACCAATAGGAACAGTTTCTCTCTATCTACTCTGTCTAGACCCCCCATGATTTTGAATACCTCTATCAAATCTCCTCTCAACCTTCTCCGCTCTAAGGAGAACAACACCAGCTTCTCCAGTCTATCCACGTAACTGAAGTCCCTCATCCCTGGAACCATTCTTGTAAATCTTTTCTGCACCCTCTCTAAAGCCTTCACATCCTTCCTAAAGTGCGGTGCCCAGAATCGGACACAATACTCCAGTTGTGGCCGAACCAGTGTTTTATACAGGTTCATCATAGCTTCCTTGCTTTTGTACTCGATGCCTCTATTTGTGAAGCCCAGGATCCCGTATGCTTTTTTAACTGCTTTCTCAACCTGTCCTGTCACCTTCAACGATTTGTGCACATATACGCGCAGGTCTCTGTGCATATCGGCTATTATGGTACATATCAGGGAGAGCTACAGTCGGGGCTACACTATACCAAAGTTCACTTATTTTTCAGGGACCAGCGGGAGTCAGGGTGTCGGGTCCGAGAGACCAGCAGGATTCAGGGAGTTGGGTACAGGATTGCAACAGGAGTCAGGGTAAAGGCTCCAAGAGACCAGTGGAATTGGGGTGTTGGAAGCAGAGAGCAGCAAGAGGCAGAGTGTTGCTTGCAGGAGACCAGCAGGAGTTGGGGGTGTTGGGTCTAGGAGACCAGCAGGAGTTGAGGTTTTGGGTCTAGGAGACCAGCAGAGTTGAGGTGTTGGGTCTAGGAGACCAGCAGGAGTTGAGGTGTTGGGTCTAGGAGACCACAAGAGTTGAGGTGTTGGGTCTATGAGACCAGCAGGAGTTGAGGTGTTGGGTCTAGGAGACCAGCAGGAGTTGAGGTGTTGGGTCTAGGAGACCAGCAGAGTTGAGGTGTTGGGTCTAGGCGACCAGCAGGAGTTGAGGTGTTGGGTCTAGGAGACCAGCAGGAGTTGAGGTGTTGGGTCTAGGAGACCAGCAGGAGTTGAGGTGTTGGGTCTAGGAGACCAGCAGGAGTTGAGGTGTTGGGTCTAGGAGACCAGCAGGAGTTGAGGTTTTGGGTCTAGGAGACCAGCAGGAGTTGAGGTATTGGGTCTAGGAGACCAGCAGGAGTTGAGGTGTTGGGTCTAGGAGACCAGCAGGAGTTGAGGTGTTGGGTCTAGGAGACCAGCAGGAGTTGAGGTGTTGGGTCTAGGAGACCAGCAGGAGTTGAGGTTTTGGGTCTAGGAGACCAGCAGGAGTTGAGGTTTTGGGTCTAGGAGACCAGCAGGAGTTGAGGTATTGGGTCTAGGAGACCAGCAGGAGTTGAGGTTTTGGGTCTAGGAGACCAACAGGAGTTGGGGTGCCAGAAAATAGTTTCAGGAATGCCACAGTTTTAAAATAGGAGAACGTGTGTCTTAACTGCGAATGCTGCAATCTTGATTGGCTGACCTGAACAGGCTCATCAGAAGCTCAAAGCGTTGGGGTGAAACATTCCTGGGGATTTTCCCGATTGTCCACTGTAACTTCAGAAGATTCGCGGGAACCCCGGAGAAATGAGAGAAATCCTGTAGCTTTTCCACGATGGTTACAGTGGACAATCGGAAGAACCCCCAATGGACGTTAACCCCTTAGTACCAGAGTAGGGGGGAAAAATTCAGTTGGTTGCGCCTCCCGTTAGCGCCTTAAGAGGGCGCTAATGGGGCGCAAAGCAGCTAGCGCCCGGGCGCAGCGATGTTTGCGCCGCTCGGGAACTTAACTAGACATTTTGCGGCGGCGCTAAACTTTATCGCCGCGATCTCCTGCGCGCGCAGATTGTGACGTCATACGAGAGTGCAACGCCCTTGTGGCGCCCCGGAGCAGAATTTCAGTGGCGCCCCCATCCTTACCGCCTGGCGCATCCAACGACCGGTAGAGTGGAACGCTATCATTCGCTGTGGGGCTGGGGGGGGCGCTATTTAAAGGGGGCCTCTTCCTGTCTTTCTCTGTGGTGGACATTTTTGCACCACTCGCTCTGAGAGAGAGAGAGAGATTCGGGGAGAGAGAGAAAGAGAGACTTCTGCATTGAGTCAACGCTGTGTGAGGTAGTTTTGGCTACTCATCCTAACTTCGCTGGTACTTTGGTTTCTGGCCTTCATAACTTTGCTTGCTAAGAGATATGGGGGCTGCACTGATGGGGGGCGTCGTCCTGCGCCAGCTGAATCGGAGGAGACAGAGACGCAGAGAGAGAGTGGCAATGATGGCCAGACGGAGGAGGGCCAACAGGCGTCTGTACTGGAGAGCTTACCCTCCCAGGGTATATCGTGAACAGCTCTCCTACATTCATATGTCTGAGGAGCAGTGTCTGCGAAGGCTGCGCTTCAGCAAGGAGGTGGTCACTGAGCTCTGCCACCTGCTGCAGCCAGATCTGCAGCCTCAACTGAGGTCCAGGACGTCTCTGTCGGTGGCAGTGAAGGTCACAGTGGCTCTGAACTTTTATGCTACTGGCTCATTTCAATCTGCTGTTGGGGACATCGCCAATATCTTCCAGTTCGCGGTGCATTGCTGCATCAGGAAGGTCACAAATGCCCTCTTTAAAAGGAGACGAGAGTTCATCTCTTTCCCCATGACCCCAGACAAGCAGCAAGAACGCGCTCTGGGCTTTGCGAGGATAGCGGGCTTCCCCATGGTGCAGGGCGCCATTGACTGCACGCATGTGGCTTTGCGTGCTCCGCATGAGAATGCCGAGGATTTGCGGAACAGAAAGGGGTTCCATTCTATGAATGTTCAGTTGGTCTGTGACCACAGACAGCTGATACTCGCTGTCAATGCCCAGTATCCTGGCAGCTGCCACGATGCTTTCATCCTGCGCCAGACTACTGTGGCAGAACTTTTCGAGGCACCGCATCAGCCAGTTGGTTGGCTTCTCGGGGACAAGGGGTATCCACTGAGCACCTGGCTGATGACACCGCTCCGTACGCCCAACACCCCTGCTGAGCTGCGGTACAATGAGAGCCATCAAGCTACCAGGAACATCGTGGAGCACACAATCGGCGTGCTCAAGCAATGGTTCCGCTGTCTCGACCATTCTGGAGGAGCCCTGCAGTACTCGCCTGAGCGAGTTTCCAACATCGTAGTTGTGTGCTGCATGCTGCATAACATGGCAATCCTCAGGACCCAGCCAATGCCACCAGGCCTTGGAGCACCACCAGAGGAGGAGGAGGAAGAGGAGGAGGAGGATGATCAGCAGCAGCACCAAGGCGTGAGGGCGGCCCACAATGGTGAAACTGCAAGGGCCGTCCGTCAGCGGGTGATAGCAAGCCACTTCTAGGCCCCTGCTGTGGAAATGGCTTCTGCCATTGAGAACAGCATGAATGAACCCAACACGCAACCCCTAAGCTGGCCAAGGCACCAATGATTCCAAACACCAAACATGTATATTTTGAGTACCAAAACTTATTTATTTTACAAACTCTGTGTGTGTCATTTCTTCATGACAAACTCATACAAATAAACACAAAAAAACAGTCATTACCATAACTGGTTCTCACAACCTGGAGATCATGTGCAAAACACTCAACAAAAGTTTGACCACGAACCTCGGCCTTTAATAAAAAAAATTACCAGCATTTTGTCACACCTCCTACATCGAGGGTGAACTCCTTCCCGTGCGCCCTTCCCCCCTTCTTACCCTACTGCTCCTCCGCAATGGGACCTCAGTGGCTGCAGCAAGGCTGGTGGAAGGCTGCTGACTGTCAGGCCCTGACAATGCAGATGCCCTTGAGGGACGGCCTCGACCAGTTCTGGGCCTGGAGGGCCCGGCTGCAGACTGCACCAACTCTGCATGGGCGGCAGCAGTCTGTCCTACAGGCGGTGGCAACTGCAGTGGAGAAGTGACAGTGGTGGCAGCAGGAGCTCAGTGTGCATGTCCACCGCCTGGGTGTTCATTTCAGCGATGAGCCACTCCTCCTCTGCCTCCAGTGCAGTAGGACTCGCTGGCATACTCTCCCTCCGGGGAGAAGGCCCCCGAGCTTCCCTACCCCCACGGCATTGCTGCAGCCCGCTGGGTCCTGGAGCTTCACCCTCATCAGACCCTTCCCCCCTGCTCCCCTCCAGGGAAGGCGTGTTCCCAGTGTCGGCATGGGCTTCCTCGGGAGAGGGTGGCACTGATGCTCCGGCTTCCTCTTCCTCCTCGGCTGCAGCTTCACTCCCACTGGCAGCTTGAGGGCCCGTCTCCTCAGCTGGTGAATCACCATCTGAAAGCAGGGATGTACAAGAGTGGCTTTAGCGTGAGGACAGGGTGGCAGTAAGGGAGGAATAAGTGCAGCGAGTTAGTAAGTTGGATTGAAAGTGTCAAAGGCTGGTGTTGTGAGGGACAAGTGGAAGGACAGAGGACAAAAAGGTGATGACCTTACCATTGCTGTCCAGAACGGGGTCGGCGTCTCCAGTGGCGACGGGACCGATCACCCGGCTTGCCACAATCCTGTGGACGCGCTCCTCAAGATCGCTAAGGATTTGCAGCTGAGGCCGCCCTCCACCTGTCCATTGCTGCTGTCTCCTATTATGCGCCAGCTTGGCCTGCAAGAAAAAGGACGGCGTCTGAGTAAATATACAGCCATGGTCTTGCCTGATGTGCCTCCCATAGGTGAATAGCCCTTACTGTATACAGCCATGGTCTTGCCTGATGTGCCTCCCATAGGTGAATAGCCCTTACTGTATGCAAAGTATGGAATGTGTGTGTGTGCTTCATGAAAGGGCCATAGGTGTTGGATGAGTGTTGTTAATTGTGGTTTTAAGACCCTCTGGCCATAGAGTGAGGTTGAGATGGAGGGATGGAGAGGTATTGCAAAAAAGCCACTCACCCTGACAACCCGAGTGAGGTCGTTGAACTTTTTCCGGCATTGGACATGGGTCCTGGGCACCATGCTCCTGGAGGAGACGCGCTGAGCCACCTCTTCTGTAAAGGCCTCCTGCCACTCTCTGGGTACAGTATTGCTCTTCGGCGCTCCACCGCGCCAACCAGAGCATCCAAGGCCCGCTCGGTGAAGCGCTCAGCTCGTTCTCTCGCCCTCTCCATCCTTGGCTGGAAAATGGAATCTCAGGTCTCTCCAGGTCGAGATTCAAGGCTGCAATGAGCAGGGTGTGGCTGGGGAGCAAGATCGCCCCCCCCCCCTTTAAGAACTGGCCGGCGCCAGTGTGTCTGTGTTCCCTCGCTAACTGGCAGCACCTGCGCTGCGCTCGCGCTCTGAGTTAGCGCCTCACTCCTCGGCCTTTGCGCCTTAAGACAGGTGTGCAGCGCCTGATTTAGCGCTCCACTCACCTCCCGGGGCGTTAAAAGTGAAGTTTCCAGTCAGTGGCGATAATTAGCGCCAGGCGCTAATTTTTGCGCCCGGACGATATTTGCGCCCCAAATGGGGCACGACTGAATTTTTCCCCCTAGATGTTCAGAGACCCTCGAATATCTGAGAGTTTCCATTATTTGTGAGTATGTCCTTTGCAGATAATCAAGGTTACAGTAGATTATCCCTGAAACAGTGAATTTCACCAGCTTTGACACTGACTCCCTCCATCACCGGCGTACCGTGGCTGCAGTGTGAACCGTCTACAAGATGCACTGCAGCAACTCGCCAAAGCTTCTTCGACAGCACCTCCCAAACCTGCGACCTCCACCACTTAGAAGGACGAGGGCAGCAGATGCATGGGGACAGCACCATCTCAAAGTTCCCCTCCAAGTCACACGCTTAGACATATATGACCATTCCTTCTTCATCACAGGGTCAAAATCCTGGAACTCCCTACCCAACACCACTTTAAAAGAAAAAAAAGACTTGCATGTATATAGCACCTTTCACGACCACCAGACGTCCCAAAACGCTATACAGCCAATGAAGTACTTTTTGAAGTGTAGTCACTGTTGTAATGTGGGAAACGCGGCAGCCAATCTGCGCACAGCAAGCTCCCACAAACAGCAATGTGATAATGACCAGATAATCTGTTTTTGGTGATGTTGGTTGAGGGATGAATGTTGGCCCCAGGACACCGGGGAGAACTCCCCTGCTCTTCTTCGAAATAGTCCCTCCTCGGTGAATGTTTCTGGGCTGGAGCTGGGGAGGGTGAGATTAAATTGGGTTGGTGAAGAGGGGCTGGGTCTGGCTGAAGCAGAGAGTCCAAGATCCTGTTGCTGCTCCTCTCGTTACTGCGACACAGGGCGGGGGGCAGGGGGGGGGGCTGGAAACGGGAGCAAGGGCAAAAACAGCATTAATAATATTAGTAATATTTTTATTAAGTAAATAAATGCACACTCATGCATTCCACACTTGCCCCGAGCCTGCACATGCAGATTACTGTGCTGAGTTAACGAGTTTCACATCCTGTCTAAATTGAAGAACTTATTTTCTCACAATTTTTATCTTTCCTATTTAGGAGTTGCTGAGTCATGTAACCCTTAACTCACCTTACGCTGGGCAACATCTGGTGAAAAAACCCTTGACAAGGCACAGCGCTCTTATTCCATGAGTAAAAATGATTTGTTTGTCTGCTGTGATTTGAAATCTTTTGCCAGCATCAAAAAGGAAGACTTGCATTTATATGACCTTTCATGACCTCAGGATGTTCCAAAATTTATCCCTCAACCAACATCACCAAAAACAGATCGGGGGAGAAATTGGGTTGCTTCGCGCCTCCTGTTAGCGACCCTAGTGCCCGGGTGCGGCGCCGCTAACGCCTCCCGCAAAATTCAGCGGGAGGTTAGCGGTGGCGGTAGCTGGTAGCCAGCACCTGCCCCATTTGCCTTTTTTATTCGGGGTGCCGGCCGCGATCGCTCAGCCCGGCACTCCTCTTGAGTGTCGGCCTGTTTTCCCGGCACCCCGCTCCCCGGTGGTCCAGCAGGGCCCCGGTGCGCGCAGTGCTAGGCCCCTCCCCTTTAATCAGGGGAGGGAGGCCTGCAGTACCGCGGCGCTACATGATGACCCACGTGGCGCTGTTGCACGTAGGGCCGCGATATTCACTGGTAGTGCCCCAGGAAGGTGGGGGAGCACTTCCAGCAGCGCCCCTGCCTCCTGCTTGGGGCGCTACCACTGAATTTACGGCGCCGGGCCCCGACGAAGTTAGCACCCCAAAGGGGGCGCCACCAATTTTCGCCCCATTATGTAGTCATTATCTCATGGCCAATAATGAACCACTGAGACACCTGCCTTCCACCTGTGAACAGTGGGGGGATTGTGGTTTATCTTAACATGAAGCAATACGTGGCAGGACCCTGGATAGCGAGCATTCATAGAAGCATGGGAGCAGGAGGAGGCCATTCAGCCCCTCGAGCCTGTTCTGCCATTCAATTAGATCATAGCTGATCGATATCTTAACTCCATCTACCCGCCTTGTTTCCGTAACCCTTAATACCCTTACCCAACAAAAATCTATTTCAGTTTTGAAATTTTCAATTGACCCCCCCCCCCCCCCAGCCTCAACAGCTTTTGGGGGGAGAGAGTTCCAGATTTCCACTAGCCTTTGTGTGAAGAAGTGCTTCCTGACATCACCCCTGAACGGCCTGGCTCTAATTTAAAGGTTATGCCCCCTTGTTCGGGAGTCTTCCACCAGAGGAAATAGTTTCTCTCTGTCAACCCTATCGAATCCTTTAATCATCTTAAACACCTCAATCAGATCATCCCTTAATCTTCTATACTCAATGGAATACAAGCCTAGTCTGTGCAACCTGTCCTCATAAATTAACCCTGTTAGTCCCGGTATCATTCTGGTGAATCAGCGCTGCACCCACTCCAAGCTGATGAAACAAAATCCTTTCTTGTTGAGAAAGTTGAGAAAGTTGAGAAAGGGACCAGTATGGCCACATAGGTCCTGTCAATGGCTCTTTAGCTCTGGGTAAGTTCAAGCAGTCTGTAAAAGCTGACGGCCCTCTCGGTTTGATTTGCAGCAACTGGGGCTGATATTGTAAATGTCCTCTGATGCTGCCTGAAGGGAACCAGCGGCATGGATTAATTGTCTCTGGTACAGACATGGGCTGCAGGTCTGGGGCAGGCATCTGGCACAACTCCATTATTCCCTTGCGAGGGAAATGCAGCCTTCTCGAGCATTGCTGCCTTGTGAGGTTCAGATGTGACCACTCGGGTCTGCATATACGCAGGTGTGGGCATCCGCCGATTGGGCTCAGATACCACCTATGGACCCTAGTCAGCTTGGCCTTCCTATGCAGCTCCTCCTCATTCTCCTCTTCTTCCTGTTCACAATTGAAGAACAGGGGAATATCTGTCAGGGTAACGCCACTGTTTCCTAAGGTCAAAAAGCCACTATGAAAAAAAAGCCCAGCACCGGGAGCAATGCTGAACCCATGAGATGGCAGAAACCAAAAAAACCCCAAACAGGATGAGTCTTAAGCAGAAAACGAGGAAATAACTTCTGAAGGTGACCTTTAACTCCACTTTCATCTGTGGTCAGTTGTCTAGCAACCCCAAATGCTTCTTTTAGATTTCAGCCTTGGTTCAGTGGGTTGTACTCTCGCCTTCTGAGTCAGAAAGGTCATGGGTTCAAGCCCCACACCAAAGATTTGAGCACAAAATCCAAGCTGCCACATCCAGTGCAGGGAGTGGGAGGGAGTGCTGCACTGTCAGAAGGTGCTGTCTTTCGAATGAAACTGAGGCCCCATCTGCCCTCTCAGTTGGATGTGAAAGATCGCATGGCACTATTTCAAAGAACAGCAGGGGTACTGCCTGGTGTTCTGGCCAATATTTATCCCTCAATCAACATCATTGTCACGTTGCTGTTTGTGGGAGCTTGCTGTGTGCAAGTTGGCTGCTGCGTTTCCTACATTACAACAGTGACTACACTTCAAAAAAAGTACCTTTTTTTGGCTGTAAGGAACTTTGGGATGTGCTGAGAATGTGAATGGTGCTGTATAAATGCAAGGCTTTCTATTTCTTTTTAGTGCAGATGTTAGAGGGCAGATTCTTTGCACCTGGGGACATCCAGGTTGATTCTGGTCATGCCCATGCAATGGCCTCTTCAGATGCACTCCGTATGACTAGTCCACAGAGGGTGGAGGGAGGCAGAGGGAGAGGAAAATCATCCCTTAGCTGTGGTGGTACAGTAGCCTAGTGAATATAGAACTGGTACTATCAACTCAGAGTGTCACGGGTTCAAATCCCACACATGGTAAGACGTGGTACTGAATTCAATCAATCTTGTAATTTGTGGGCTAGTGGCATGAATACTGCCAGATTGTTGTAAAAACCCAACTGGGTAATTAATGTCCTTCAGGAAAGGGGGCTTACCCCTAGTTAGACCTTTGAAGTCTTTTGCCTGGGACCTCCTCAGGTCTGAAGTGGCTAAATGGCAAGGCAAGGAAGGCCAGAAAGGGAAGTGCCCCCTTGTCTTCCAGCCTCCTGTTAGGTCTGGAGGCCTTTTGGTTGATGTTTTCCAACAGCTGCCAGAAAGCTCTAAGGCCACCAGCCAGTCCCACTGTACCAGAACTCTGTTCCAACTCCCATATCCCAGCCTTAGACCCTGCTGGGGACTAGCTGGCACCAGGGGTGGGCAACTGGGCTATACTAATTGGACAGTGGGTACGGTCCTGGAAAAAAAAGAAAGAAAGAAAGAAAGAAGCCTTTCACAACCACCGGACATCCCAAAGCGCTTTACAGCCAATGATGTACTTTTTGAAGTGCGGTCACTGTTGTAATGTAGGAAACGCGGCAGCCAATTTGCGCACAGCAAGCTCCCACAAACAGCAATGTGATAATGTTTAATGATGTTGATTGAGGCATAAATATTGGCCAGGACACCAGGGAGAACTCCCCTGCTCTTCTTTGAAATAGTGCCATGGCATCTTTTATATCCACCTGAGAGGGCAGATCGGACCTTGGTTTAAACATCTCATCCGAAAGGCAGCAGCTCTCGACAGTGCAGCGCTCCCTCAGTACCGCACTGGAGAGTCAGCCTAGATTTTTGTGCTCACACTTCTGGCTCAGAGACAAGGGTGCTGCCAACTGTGCCACACTGAGAAACAAGGTGAATACTAGGAGGGACAAACAGCAACAGAACAAAGAATAGTGTCGTAAGAGCAGGAGGTAAATGGAGAATAAAAGCAAAGCAGACTCGCATGGTGTTGAATTGCATCTGTGTTAATGTGGGGAGTGTTACAAATAAGGTTGATGAGCTACAGGCGAAAGTTGCCACATGGGGTTATGACATAGTGGCTATAATGGAGACCTGGCTTAAACATGGGCAGGAATGGGAACTAAACTTTCCTGGTTACAATGTATTCAGGAGGAATAGGGAAGAAAAAAGACAGGAAGGGGTTGGCAGTATTGATCTACAGAAGGGCGATATACTAGTGGGTTCAAAGACTGAATCTATCTAGTTAGACTTAAGGAACAGAAAAGGTGCTGGGTGTTTACTATAGATCCCCAAATAGCAAGAAGGAGATAGGGGAACAATCTGTGGGCAAATTTCAGAGAAATATAAAAATAACAGAGCAGCAATAGTAGGGGACTTCAATGACCCGAATATAGACTGGGGGGAAACAGAGTAAAGGGCAAGGAGGGTGAGGAATTCCTAAAATGTGTACAGGAGAACTTTCTTCATCAATGGGCAGAATGTTCCGGGGTGGTAGTGGACGCGATCGGTGGCGGGTCGGGTGGGAAAGTTGTTATTTTTGACAACGGGTCAGGAGCCCGCTGTCATCCCGCTCCCACATGCCTTTCCCCCAGGCGCGTCTGTCATCGTGGAGCCGACCCGACCGGCAGCAGCGGGTGACCCGATTGAAATCATTATCAGGGAGTTTACAGGCACTTAAGAGCCTTTTTTCACTTACTTTTTAAATTTCCCTGCATGGCCACGGAATTCACGCAGCTCGGGAAGCACGTCTGTCAACCTGAGGTGGGAGTTCCGTGGCCATTGCTCCAGCTGATTACTTGACAGCATGAAAAACAAACCAAAATAAAAACATGTGGATTACATCAGCTAACAGATTGATGGAGATTCTGTTCTACTTGAAAAGCTGCTGGTAAATGTTAATTCAGAAATTCCTGAAGGGATGTAAATGCTACCCTGGATGGTGAGGGAAATACATTTTTCATTGGCCATTCTCGGCTGTTGCCTTCCAACTGAACAGTAATTGCCGTGAATTGATCTGCACCATAAAAAATGACATAAACTATTTCAATAAATGTTGGTGTTGTTTCTGGTCAGGTTTTTCTCGCAGTATACTGTGATTGTCCAGTTACACATTAAATCAAGTCATCAACTGTCACAATCTCATTCTCATCACTCACTCCATTGGTTCAATTTGCTTTCAGTTCCTGAATATGACTAATTACATTTTTCAGTCTGAGACTTTAGGGTGAATTTCTACAGAGGTTCTCTCACTTGTCCATTGTTAAGTTCAGCGGAAGAGCAGCAGAAATCCCAGAAACACATTGTAAGCACCACTTACACTGTTTGTCAGGGATTCCGCAGCTCCTCTGCTGAACTTGCATAAGATTGTAAATCCACCCCTTTACAATTACATTTAAAAACAGCTTAATTTTATGTATTACCTACACATGCACACATCTTTTATTTGTACCAGTTACTGATACAAATGTCTATAGATTTGTGACTAAAGCACCAAAAACGTCCCAATTAATGTACTTTTAAAAATATGATTAAACTTTAAATTTAATGTGGCCAGGGTCCCTTTAAGGATCCCGGCTGAAAACGCGTCATGAATGACATCACCAGACCCGCTCCATCTCATTGGGCCAGGTAACGCGCTGGGCGGGCTTAATAGGCCCCATTAAGGTAAGTTCATTTTCAACAGTGGGATGGAGCCAGCAGCGGGGTCGCGACCCACTACGGACACCGCCCACACCGGACCCACCAAGGTAAAGAAAATTCTGGCCAATATGTTTCTAGCCCAAGGAGGAAGGAAGCAGTGCTGGATCTCGTTCTGGGGAATAAAGTGGGGCAAATGAAGTGTGTTGCAGTGGGAGAGCATCTGGGTAATAGTGATCATAATATAATTAGGTTTAAAGTATCAACGGTGAAAATACCCAACTGGAAGAGAGCCAATTTCAGTGATTTGAGAAGGGATCGAGCACAGGTGGACTGGAAACAAAGATTGGCCAAGAATATAGTAAATGAGCAATGGCAGGCCTTCAGGGCGGAGATAATTCGGGTATAAACCAAGCATATTCCCATAAGGAGGACAGATGGGGCATCCAAAGCTAGAGCTCCCTGGATGACAAGGGAAATAGAGGATAAAATAAAACAGTAAAAGGAGGTTTAGAGCAAATGTCAGGAACAGATTACAGTAGAAAACCAGGCAGAATAGAGCGCGCAGGGAGAAATTGAAAAAGGATACAAGAAGAGCGAAGAGAGAGTATGAGAAAAGATTAGTGGGTAACATAAAAGGGAACCCAAAAACCTTTTATAAACAGATAAATGTAAAAGGATAGTTAAAGGAAGGGTGGTGCTGATTAAGGACAAAAAAGGAAATCTTGTGGAGGCAGAGGGCATGGCTGAGGTACTGAATGAATATTTCGCATCTATCTTCACAAAAGAAGAGGATGAAGTTAATGTTACAGTCAGAAACGGGTGAATTTATAATGGGGAACAAGGAAATGGCAGAGCAATTAAACAAATACTTTGGTTCTGTCTTCACGGAAGAGGACACAAATAACTTCCCAGAAATGCTAGGGAACCAAGGGTCTAGTGAGACGGAGGAATTAAAGGAAATTAGTATTAGTAAAAAATAGTGTTGGAGAAATTAATGGGACTGAAAGCCGATAGATCCCCAGGGCCTGATAATCTGCATCCCAGAGTACTAAAAGAGGTAGCCATGGAAATAGTGGATGCATTGGTTGTCATCTTCCAAAATTCTACAGATTATGGAACAGTTCCTGCAGATTGGAGGGTGGTAAATATAACACCACTATTTAAAAAAGGAGGGAGAGAGAAAACAGGGAACTACAGACCGGTTAGTCTAACATCAGTAGTAGGGAAAATGCTAGAGTCCATTATAAAGGATGTGATAACAGGACACTTAGAAAATATCAATGGGATTAGACAAAGTCAACATGGATTTATAAAAGGGAAATCGTGTTTGACAAACCTACTGGAGTTTTTTGAGGATGTAACTGATCGAATAGATAAGGGAGAACCAGTGGATGTGATGTATTTGGATTTTCAGAAGGCCTTTGATAAAGTCCCACATAAGAGGTTAGTGTGCAAAATTAAAGCACATGGGATTGGGGGTAATATACTGGCATGGATTGAAAATTGGTTAACAGACAGGAAACAGAGAGTAGGAATAAATGGGTCTTTTTCGGGGTGGCAGGCGGTGACTAGTGGGGTACCGCAGGGATCAGTGCTTGGGCCCCAGCTATTCACAATATATATCAATGATTTGGATGAGGGAACCAAATGTAATATTTCCAAGTTTGCTGACGACACAAAACTAGGTGGGATTGTGAGTTGTGAGGAGGATGCAAAGAGGCTTCAAGGCGATTTAGACAAGTTGAGTGCGTGGGAAAATACATGGCAGATGCAGTATAACGTGGATAAATGTGAAGTTATCCACTTCGGTAGGAAAAACAGAAAGGCAGAGTATTATTTAAATGGTGATAGATTGGGAAATGTTGATGTACAAAGGGACCTGGGTGTCCTTGTACACCAGCCACTGAAAGCAAACATGTAGGTGCAGCAAGCAGTTAGGAAGGCAA
The DNA here is from genome assembly GCA_030390025.1 of Squalus acanthias. Classification (NCBI taxonomy): domain Eukaryota; kingdom Metazoa; phylum Chordata; class Chondrichthyes; order Squaliformes; family Squalidae; genus Squalus; species Squalus acanthias. The sequence goes on from JASTWF010000229.1 coordinate 70,268, forward strand.
ATGGTACGTTGGCCTTCATTGCAAGAGGATTTGAGTACAGGAGCAAGGATGTCTTACTACAGTTATACAGTTTTATTTGAAATCACAAGCTTTCGGAGCTATCGATCGCCCCGTCCTCAGGTGAAGTAAAGAGATACAGAATCGCCAAAGCATATATAGATAGAGAACAATGCATGTGTTACTTACAAAAGCAGACGACTATATTTAAATCACCCTGACTGTTTATCTGCTGCGGCTTTTGACACATTGGACCCCCTGTGGCTCCACCTCATTGTCTCAGTTGTATCTTGCTATGTCTTTGATGTGACCTGATTGCCTTTTGTCACACCTCGGCAAATAAACAGTCAGGGTGATTTAAATATAGTCGTCTGCTTTTGTAAGTAACACATGCATTGTTCTCTATCTATATATGCTTTGGCGATTCTGTATCTCTACTTCACCTGAGGAAGGGGCGATCGATAGCTCCGAAAGCTTGTGATTTCAAATAAAACTGTTGGACTATAACCTGGTGTTGTGCGACTTCTCATTTTTGTCCACCCCAGTCCAACACCGGCATCTCCGCATCATGACTACAGTTATACAGGGCCTTGGTGAGACCACACCTGGAGTACTGTGTGCAGTTTTGGTCTCCTTACCTAAGAAAGGATATACTTGCCATAGAGGGAGTGCAGCGAAGGTTCACCAGACTGATTCCTGGGATGGCAGGACTGTTGTATGAGGAGAGATTGGGTCGACTAGGCCTGTATTCACGAGAGTTTAGAAGAATGAGAGGGGATCTCATTGAAACGTATAAAATTCTGACAGGGCTAGACAGACTGGATGCAGAGAGGATGTTTCCCTTGGCTGGGGGGTCTAGAACGAGGGGTCACAGTCACAGGATATGGGGTAGGACATTTAGAACTGAGATGAGGAGAAATTTCTTCACTCAGAGGGTGGTGAACCTGTGGAATACTCTACCACAGAAGGCTGTGGAGGCCAAGTCACTGAATATATTTAAGAAGGAGATAGATAGATTTCTAGACACAAAAGGCATCAAGGGGTATGGGGAGAGAGCGGGAATATGGTATTGAGATAGAGGATCAGCCATGATTATATTGAATGGCAGAGCAGGCTCGAAGGGCCGAATGGCCTACTCCTGCTCCTATTTTTCTATGTTTCTATGTTTCTAGGAGGAGGGAGTAGAGATATTGGATAGGTTAAAAAATAGATAGAAAGGAGGTGCTAAAAAGATTGGCATCACTCAAAGTTAACAAGTCAGCTGGTCCAGATGAGATGCATCCTAGGTTGTTGAGGGACGCTAGGGTGGAGAGAGCAGAATCTCTGACCACAATCTTTGAATCCGTCTTGGATATGGGAGTGGTGGCAGAGGACTGGAGGATTGCAAATGCTACACCCCTGTTCAAAAAAGGAAAGCGAGATAAACCTGGTAACTACAGGTCAGTAAGTCTTGATGTGTCCCCTTCTCCGGATGTGAAACTGAGTCACGTGATGTGGAATCCGGAGGCGGCTGAGAAATCCCGCTTCAGTCAGTGGTGGAAAAATACTAGAGACCATTGTCAAGGACAAAATTAATTCTCACTTGGAGAAGAATGGGTTAATAAGGGACAGCCAGCACGTATTTGATAAAGGCAAATTGTGTCTGACTAAGCTGATTGAGTTCTTTGATGAAGTAACAGAGGGTTGATGAAGGGAGTGCAGTAGATGTTGTATATTTGGACTTTCAAAAGGCATTTGATAATTACTTCGGAAAATAGAAGCACATGGTATTAAAGGGACAGTGGTAACTTGGGTATAGAAACATAGAAGATAGGAGCAGGAGTAGGCCATTCGGCCCCTCGAGCCTGCTCCGCCATTCGATGAGATCATGGCTGATCATTCAAACTCAGTACCCTGTACCTGCCTTCTGCCCATATCCCTTGATACCTTTAGCTTTAAGAAATATATCTAACTCATTCTTGAATATATTTAATGACTTGGCCTCAACTACTTTCTGTGGTAGAGAATTCCACAGGTTCACCACTCTCTGGGTGAAGAAATTCTTCCTCATTTCTGTCCTAAATGGCTTACCCCTTATCCTTACATTATGACCCCTGGTTCTGGACTCTCCGACCATCGGGAACATTCTTCCTGCATCTAGTTTGTCCAGACCTGTTGGAATTTTATATGTTTCGATGATATCTCCTCTCATTCTTCTATACTCCAGCGAGTATAAGCCCAATCGACCCAATCTCTCCTCATATGTCATTCCTGCCATCCCAGGTATCAGCCTGGTGAATCTTCGCTGAACTCCTTCCATGGCAAGAACATCCTTCCTCAGATAAGGCGACCAAAACTGCACACAGTACTCAAGGTGTGGTCTCACCAAGGCCCTGTACAACTGCAGCAGGACATCCCTGTTCCTATACTCAAACCCTTTCGCTATGAAGGCCAACATACCATTTGCCTTCTTCACCGCCTGCTGCACCTGCATGCTTACCTTCAGCGACTGGTGCACAAGGACACCCAGGTCTCGTTGCACTTCCCCTTCTCTCAATCTATTGCCATTCAGATAATAGTCTGCCTTTCTGTTTAGGGATAGGAAGCAGAGAGTAGCGGTGAACGGATGTTTTTCTGACTGGAGAGATGTATGCAGTGGGGTGCCCCAGGGGTCGGTATTAGGACCATTGCTTTTCTTGTAATATATAAATGACCTAGACTTGGGTATAGAGAGTACAATTTCGAAGTTTGTGAATGACACAAAACTTGGCAACGTGGTAAATAGTAATAGGCTTCAGGAGGGCATGGACAGACTGGGAAAATGGGCAGACACATGGCAGATGCAGTTTAATCCGGATAAGTGTGAAGTGTGAGAGGAACAACATTGAGAGGCAGTATAATCTTTTGTCAGACGAAAGATCATCGAGTATTTCCAGCATTTTCTGTTTTTGTTTCAGATTTCCAGCATCTGCAGTATTTTGCTTTTGTAATCTAAATGGTCCTATTTTGAGGGGGTACAAGAACAGAGGGACCTGGGGGTGCATATTCACAAGTCTTTGAAGGTGGCAGGGCAAGTTGATCAGGCGGTTAAGAAAGTGTATGGGATACTTGGCTTTGTAAATAGGGGCGTTGAATACAAAAACAAGGAAGTCATGCTGAACCTTTACAAATCACTGATTCGGCCCCAGCTGGAGTATTGTGTACAATTCTGGGCACCGCACTTTAGGGAGGATGTCACGGCCTTGGAGTGGGTGCAGAGGAGGTTTGCCAGGATGATACCAGGGATGAGGGAGTTCAGTTATGTGGAGAGACTGGAGAAGCTGGGATTGTTCTCCTTAGAGCAGAGATGGTTAAAGGGCGACCTAATAGAGGTATTCCAAATTATGAGGGGTTTTGGTAAAGCAAGTCATATGAAATCATTGTTAAAAACCCAATTGGTTCACTGATGTCCGTCAGGGAAGGAAATCTGACGTCCTTACCCGGTCTGGCCTATATGTGATTCCAGTTTTACTATCCTTGGGACGTTTTACTACATTAAAGGCGCTATATAAATGCAAGTTGTTGTGGAAAGGGTGCAGAGGAGATTTACCGCTATGATACCAGGGATGAGGGACTTCAGTGATGTGGAGAGACTGGAGAAGCTGGGGTTGTTCTCCTTAGAGCAGAGAAGGTTAAGTGGAGATTTAATAGAGCTGTTCATAATTATGAGGCACAGGCACGAAGGGCCAAATTGACTCATTCTGCACTTTAAGATTCTATAATTCAGTTCCATACTAGGGGGTAGAGAAAAGAAAGAAAGAAAGACTTGCATTTCTATAGCGCCTTTCACGCTCACCGGACATCCCAAAACGCTTTACAGCCAATGAAGTACTTTTGGAGTGTAGTCACTGTTGTAATGTAGGAAACACGGCAGCCAATTTGCGCACAGCAAGCTCCCACAAACAGCAATGTGATAATGACCAAATAATCTGTTTTTAGTGATGTTGGTTGAGGGATAAATATTGACCAGGACACCGGGGAGAACTCCCCTGCTCTTCTTTAAAATAGTGCCGTGGGATCTTTTACGTCCACCTGAGAGGGAAGACGGGGCCTCGGTTTAACGTCTCATCCAAAAGACAGCACCTCCGACAGTGCTGGACTCCCTCAGTATTGCACTGGGAATGTTAGCCGAGATTTTTGTGCTCAAGTCTCTGGAGTGAGACTTGGCACCTTCTGACACAGAGGTGACAGTGCCGCCCACTGAGCCACTGGCTGACACAGTGTTTCTGCTTTGGACGCAATCAGGAATCTGGGTGCAAATTGTGATTGAAATTGCGTTGGTTTTCCAAAGTGAAGTTTCTGCCCAAGCTCATTTGCATATCACTGAACATAAAAAGGCTTACGGGATCCTGGGCTTCATAAATAGAGGTATAGAGTACAAAAGTGTGGAAATTATGATGAACCTGTATAAAACACTGATTCGGCCTCAACTGGAGTATTGTGTCCAATTCTGGGCACTGTACGTTAGGAAGGATGTGAAGGCCTTAGAGAAGGTGCAGAAAAGATTTCCGAGAATGATTCCAGGGATGAGGGACTTCAGTTACGTGGACAGACTGGTGAAGCTGGGGTTGTTCTCCTTGGAGCAGAGAAGGTTGAGAGTAGATTTGATAGAGATGTTCAAAATCATGAGGGGTCTGGACAGAGTAGATAGAAAGAAACTGTTCCCATTGGCGGAAGGGTCGAGAACCAGAGGACACAGATTTAAGGTGATTGGCAAAAGAACCAAAGGCGACATGAGGAAAATCATTTTTATGCAGCGAGTGGTTAGGATCTGGAATGCACTGCCTGAAAGGGTGGTGGAGGCAGACTCAGTCGTGGCTTTCAAAAGGGAGTTGGATAAGTATCTGAGGGAAAAAATTTGCAGGGCTACGGGGAAAGGGTGGGGGAGTGAGACTAGCTGAAGCGCTCTTGCAGAGAGCTGGCACGGGCTCGACGGGCCGAATGGCCTCATTCTGTGCTGTAACCGTTCTATGATTCTATGATTCTATTAGAAAGTATTCCTTGATGTATTTAAGAGTGGTGACCTGGTGCAGTTTTATTAATACAGCTGAAAATGGGTTTATTACAAAAAATAAACATTTTTAATAAGAGTGGCCAGTCCTCCACTTGTGAGTAACCTGATTTAAAATTGCTAAAAATGACTTTAAAAAAACTATACTGAACCATTTACTAGTTTCATTTTTGTACACTAGTCAGTAAATTAGTAAATTAAATATTTTTTAATATTTAAAACTTTTAATAGGTGCCCACTAGTGGCTGTGCGCCTAAAGCCCCAGCTTAAATTGAAGAGCCTCCTCGAACGGTCGCAAACGGCGGGAACTCGCCATCTTTGTTATTCCGATCTGGGGACGTGGCCAGTCTTGTGGGCGGGGCCTGCTTCCAGCGCGATGTTTTTTTTAAACCAGTGTTAAAGATCGCGGAAACCCGATTTATGCTCAAGGTAACTTGCACTTAAAATTCCGTGTTCATTTTAACACTGGTTTGGCCAATTTGAGGCGAATAAAGAAAGAACTTGTATTTCTATAGCGCCTTTCACCACCTCAGGACATCCCAAAGCGCTTTACACCCAATGAAGTACTTTTTGAAGTGTAGTCACTGTTGTAATGTAGGAAACGTGGCAGCCAATTTGCCCACAGCAAGCCCCCGCAAACAGCAATGTGATAATGACCAGATAATCAGTTTTAGTGATGTTGATTGAGGGATAAATATTGGCCCCAGGACATCGGGGAGAACTCCCCTGCTCTTCTTCAAAATAGTGGCCCTGGGATCTTTTACGTTCACCTGAGAGAGCAGACGGGGGCCTCAGCTTAACGTCTCATCCAAAAGACGGCACCTCCAACAGTGCAGCACTCCCTCAGTACTGCACTGGAGTGTCAGCATAGATTTTCGTGCTGAAGTCTCTGGAGTAAACTAACGTAAACTCTATGCCTACATGCTTAATGTCTCCTGAATTGGCTTAACACTAACTACAGAGAAAGCCCATTCAAGGGAAGGGGAAAATCTCCCACCTCCCTTTACTCGGTCTGGCCTACACATGACTCCAGTCCCACATTACGTGGTTGACTCTTAAAGCAATAACCGTGGATTTACTAGCGTGCTATGCGTCCCAGAAAAATGTACAGGCGAAATTAAAAACAGATCAAATAAAGTGGACTCGCTGAAGCCCTAAGGGCAGAGTTAGCACCTGTTGTTCTTTGAACAACTGTTAATTCACCTAGAAAACTTCCACTTCTAAAACAAGAAGTATATTCCAATTGCCTCTCCTGGTTTTTTTTTAGTTCTGTAAGAGATAACAGTGTTTTACCACAATACATTTCACTTCTGCATTTTGAAAAATACCCTTCACTTTTTAACTGTCAAAATAGTTTATCAAATGAATTCTGAATTCTCTTAGGTTCCATGCACCATGTGCAGTTGAAGACACACATTTTCTTACATTGTTCTTAGAATCTTCGAATCTTACAGCACAGAAGGAGGCCATTCGGCCCATCGTGCCTGTCCCGGCTCTTTGAAAGAGCTCTCCAATTAGTCCCACTCCCCCCTGCTCTTTCCCCATAGCCCTGCAAACTTTTCCTTTTCAATATTTATCCAATTCCCCTTTTGAAAGTTACTATTGAATCTGCTCCCACCGCCCTTTCAGGCAGCGCGTTCCAGATCACAACAACTCGCTGCGTAAAAAAAATTCTCCTCATCTCCCCCCCCCGGCTTCTTTTGCCAATCACCTGAGTAATAATTAGAGTAACCCTAATTATTACTCATTCCTTGGCTGTTTTTCACTGAAGCAGTTGTTCATCTTATAGTTCCATCAGCAACAAAGCTTATCACAGAACTACAATAGCACTGAATTGAAATAAGCGACTACAACCCTCCGAGATCTCAGCGTTCCTCCAATTCTGGCCTCTTAAGCATCGCCCACCCTCTTCGACCCACCATTGGTGGTCGTGCTTTCAGTCGTCTAGGCCCTAAGCTCTGGAATTCCCTCCCTAAGCCTCTTCGCCTCTCTATCTCTCTCTCCTCCTTTAAGACGCTCCTTAAAACCTACCTCTTTGACCAAACCTGTCCTAATATCTCCTTCTTTGGCTCAGTGTCAATTTTTGTTTGATAATCGCTCCTGTGAAGCTCCTTGGAGCGTTTTACTCGCTCTCTATAATCAGTCGTTGAGTATATTCAAGACAGAGATCGATAGATTTTTGCATATTAAGGGAATCAAGGGATATGGGGATAGTTCAGGAAAGTGGAGATGAGGTAGAAGATCAGCCATGATCTTATTGAAAGGCGAAGCAGGCTCAAAGGGCCAAATGGCTCCTATTTCTTATGTTCTTATAATCTTTAATTTTCCTCTTTTCGAGTGTGAGATGTTAAACCGAGGCCCCGTCTGCTCTCTCAGGTGGATGTAAAAGATCCCATGGCACTATTTCGAAGAAGAGCAGGGGATTTTTCCCAGTGTCCTGGTCAATATTTATCCCTCAATCAACATCACTAAAAACAGATTATCTGGTCATTTTCACCTTGCTGTTTGTGGGATCTTGCTGTGTGCAAACTGTCTGCCGCGTTTCCTACATTACAACAGTGACTACACTTCAAAAAGTACTTCATTGGCTGTAAAGCGCTTGGGTCGTGAAAGGCGCTATAGAAATGCAAGTCTTTCTTTGTGATTATCTGAGATTTGTATCCTCTCACTGATCATCAGAAACAACCTATTTCCAGTTATCGCACCATAATCTTCACTCCTCAATCAGGTCACCTGTCTCAGCTCTACTGAAAATAACCCTCAACTGCTCAAATCTCTCTTCTTGATGATAGCCCCTCATCCCTGGTAACTTCCGCGTGAATCTTCACCCCACCTTTTCCATTGCTTCTTCATCCTTCCTATGAGGTGGTCTCCAAACTGTTCACAATACTCTACTTAAATACTCATAAGACCAATTGTTCTGAAGAAAAGTTTCAATGGACATGACATTGCCTTATGCAACAGCAAACTACATCTATATAACGTTGTCAACGTAGCAAAACGTCCCGCAGACAAAAGATGGCTCCGAGCCACGTAAGGAGATATTAGGACAGGCGACCAAAAGCTTGGTCAAAGAGTTAGGTTTTAAGGAGCGTCTTAAAGGAGGAGAAAGGCGGGCAGGTTTAGGGAGGGAGTTCACGAGCTTAGGGCCTCGGCAGCGGAAGTCACGGCCACCAATGGTGGAGCGATGGAAATCGGGGGTTGCTCAAGAGGCCAGAATTGGAGAAACACACGAGATCTCAGAGGGTTGTAGGGCCGGAGGAGGTTAGAGAGGGATGGGCAAGGCCATGGAGGGTTTTAAACAGAAGGCTGAGAATTTTAAATTTGAGTGTTTGGTGGACCGAGAGAGAAAGTAGGTAGCGAGCACAGGGGTGATGGGTGAACGGGACTTGGTGCGAGTTAGGACACGGGCAGCAGAGGTCTGCATGAGCTGAAGTTTATGGAGGGGGGAGGGTGGAGGGTGGAAGGGTGGAGGGTGGAGGGGGGAGGGTGGAGGGTGGGAGGGGGGAGGGTGGAGGGTGGAGGGTGGGAGGGTGGAGGGTGGGAGGGGGGAGGGTGGAGGGTGGAGGTGAGGGTGGAGGGTGGAGGGGGAGGGTGGAGGGGGGAGGGGGAGGGGGGAGGGGGGGGGAGGGGGGAGGGGGAGGGTGGAGGGTGGAGGGTGGAGGGTGGATAGTGAGGGTGGGGAGGGGGAGGGGGGAGGGGGGGTGGGAGGGTGGAGGGTGGAGGGTGGAGGGTGGAGGGGGGAGGGGGAGGTGGAGGGTGGGGAGGGGGAGGGGGGAGGTGGAGGGGGAGGGGAGGGTTGGGGGTGGGGGAGGTGGAGGTGGGAGGGGAGGGTGAGGGGGGTGGGGGGGGAGGTGGGTGGGGGGTGGGGGTGGGGGGGGGGGGGGTGGTGGGGGGTGGGGGAGGGGGTGGGGTGGGGAGGGGGGTGTGGGTGGGGGAGAGGTGGTGGTGGAGGGAGGGTGGAGGGTGGGATGTGGAGGGGTGGAGGGGGTGGGGGAGGGTGAGGGGGATGGGGGAGGGGGGACGGTAGAGGGTGGAGGGGGGGAGGAGGGAGGGGGAAGGGGGTGAGGGGGGAGGGGGGAGGGTGGAGGGGGGAGGGTGAGGTTGGAGGGTGGAGGGGGGAGGTTGGAGGGGGGAGGGTGGAGGGTGGGAGGCCTGCCAGGAGAGCATTGGAATAGTCGAGTCTGGAGGTGACAAAGGTATGAATAAGGGTTTCATGAGCAGATTAGCATTGGTGCAAAGCGGAATCACTTCATACCAGCACTAAGACATTGTAGTGTTAATCCAGAGTCAATGCCCGACCAGACTCCGGGTTGATGTTAAACCTCCTCCTCCAGGAACTCTTACTCCACTTCACTCTGGAATTAGTTATCCCCTGACTCCTTGAGCATCGAAACCACCGTACATCGACAGTAGTGTCAATCCAGCCTGTATGTACAATGTGCAACACCAAACCCAGTTATACATCAACATCGTTTTTAAGTGTCTGCCGTGGCTCAGTGGGTAGCACCCTCTGCCTCTGAGTCAGGACAAGACATGGGTTCAAGTCCCACTCCAAGAGACAAAATCAAGGGCTGACACTCCAGCGCAGTACTGAGAGAGCGCCTGCACTGTCGGAGGGGCAGTGCTGAGGGAGCGCCGCACTGTCGGAGGGGCAGTGCTGAGGGAGCGCCGCACTGTCGGAGGGGCAGTACTGAGGGAGTGCCGCACTGTCGGAGGGGCAGTACTGAGGGAGCGCCGCACTGTCGGAGGGGCAGTACTGAGGGAGCGCCGCACTGTCGGAGGGGCAGTGCTGGGGGAGCGCCGCACTGTCGGAGGGGCACTGCTGAGGGAGCGCCGCACTGTCGGAGGGGCAGTACTGAGGGAGCGCCGCACTGTCGGAGGGGCCGTCTTTCCGTTGCGATGTTAAAGCGAGGCCCCGTCTGCTCTCTCAGGTGGACGCAATCGATCCTATAGCACTATTTCAAAGAAGAGCAGGGGGGAGTTCTCCCTGGTGTCCTGGCCAATATTTATCCATCAACCAACATCACTAAAAAATACAAATACAAAAGCAAGATGTTGGAAATAAAAACAGAAAATGCTGGAAATACTCAGCAGGTCAGGCAGCATCTGTGGAAAGGTCATTGACCTGAAACGTTAACCCTGTTTCTCTCTCCACAGATGCTGCCTCACCTGCTGAACATTTCTAGCATTTTCTGTTCATATTTCACTAAATAAATAGATGATCTGCTCATTGCTATTTGTGGGATCTTGCTGTGCGCAAATTGGCTGCCGCGTTTCCTACATTACAACAGTGGCTACACTTCAAAAGTACTTCATTGGCTGTAAAGCGCTTTGGGACGTCCGGTGGTCGTGAAAGGCGCTATGTAAACGCAGGTCTGTCTTTTTTTTTAATTGCTAAAACAGAACGACATGTTAAACAGAGATGGAGATAAAATGCTGCAAGTTAAATACCCCGGCAGGTTACAAAAGAAACAGCACAAAATCTGCCTGAGGAACCTGGCGCGCTGCGTGTTCAGATGAAGTGATCCGAATGTTAACAGCCACGAGTAAAGGCCTGAGGCTGCTAACAGGGAGTAGCGTCCCTTTAATAAAAGAGGAAGGAGATCAGAGGGAAGGAGTTGTGCGCATTTGTTGATGTTCCAAAAACATAGCTGTGGAAATGTTCGGGAAGGTGAGCGTTCATTGGGATGAACAGGTGTGGGGATTTCCATCAAACACCCCTACCTTTTGTTTACAATGTGGTACTGTTTGTAAAGAGAAGCCAGTGAATGGAGAATCCCCTTCTGTCTAAGTACTTTATCAGAATTTATATGTCAAGAAATTTCACAGTACACCTTGGGCACTCTTATTATTTTGCCATTATATTATTTTGCGTTGTGCCAAGTCCCGTTCACCCATCACCCCCTGCGCTCGCTGACCGACATTGGCTCCCGGCCGGCAACGCCTCGATTTTAAAATTCTCATCCGTGTGTTCAAACCCCTCCACGGCCTTGCCCCTCCCTGTCTCTGAAATCTCCTGCAGCCCCACAACCAATGTTCCCATTTAACGTGCGGCCGTGCGGCCACGCAACGGCCTGAAGCTTCTGTGCAGGCCGCTTACTGGTTTCCCAATATAAAAAACGCGCGCGTCCGTAAGTTTGAATGGGCTGCGCAGCGCCTTAAAGGGACCGCGTACCCCCCCCCAAAAATTAGCGGGATCATTGCCTACAACCCTCCGAGATCTCTGGATAAATTCTGTGTCTTCAGCTCACCTATGTGAGCAGAGCTTAGGGTGCTGGGAGTGGGAGGCTGGGCACATAAACAGATGTAAAACCATGGCGAGCACACACACACAGGGAGTGCTGCACTGTCGGAGGTGCCGTCTTTCAAATGAGACGTTAAACCGAGGCCCCGTCTGGGCCTGCCTGTCAGCACTGGGATCTTGCTGAGACTGGGATCCATTGTGATTATGAAAAGTATGGCCCTTGAGAAAAAGGTTAGTGAGTCACCATGCACTTACCGACATTTATTGAATGCTTTTTTTTATTCGTTCTTGGGATGTGGGCGTTGCTGGCAAGGCCGGCATTTATTACCCATCCCTAGTTGCCCTTGAGAAGGTGGTGGCGAGCCGCCTTCTTGAACAGCCGCAGTCCGTGTGGTGAAGGTGCTCCCACAGTGCTGTTAGGGAGGGAGTTCCAGGATTTTGACCCAGCGACGATGAAGGGACGCCCAATATATTTCCAAGTTGGGTTGGTGTGTGACTTGGAGGGGAACTTGGAGGTGGTGGTGTTTCCATGCACCTGCTGCCCTTGTCTTTTGAGGTGGTGGAGTTCGCGGGTTTGGGAGGTGCTGCCGAAATGTAGAGCAGACCAGGTAGGGGTGACAGGTTCCCTTCTCTGATGGGCCAGTTGGGTTTTTACAACAATCTGGCAGCTGTTGATGGTCATTTTCTGGTTCCAGCCCACAAATTCATTGAATTCAATCTCACAGCAGAATTAAATGTGTAATATTAATCGACTGTTGTGTAAAGGGTTAATTTTCGCACTGTTCCTTATCGTCTTACAGGGTAAATGCTGACCAGCCCTGTCCCTGGGTGGATACTTACTGGACAGATGTGCAGGTTGCCGTTGGGTTGCTCATACCAAGTCCCGTTAACCCATCACTCCCTGTGCTCGCTGACCTACATTGGCTCCCGGTCCGGCAACACCTCGATTTCAAAATTCTCATCCTTGTTTTCCAATCCCACCATGGCCTCGCCCCTCCCTATCTCTGTAACCTCCTCCAGCCCTACAACCCTCCGAGATCTCTGCGCTCCTCCAATTCTGGCCTCCCCGATTTTAATCGCTCCACCATTGGCGGCCGTGCCTTCAGCTGCCGGGGCCCTAAGCTCTGGAATTCCCTCCCTAAACCTCTCCGCCTCTCTCTCCTCCTTTAAGACGCTCCTTAAAACCTACCTCTTTGACCCTCATCTGTCCTAATATCTCCTTATGTGGCTCGGTGTCAAATTTTGTTTGATAATCGCTTCTGTGAAACGCCTTGGGACGTTTTACTCTGTTAAAGGTGCTATATAAATACAAGTTGTTTTTGTTAATGGGATCGAGCTGACTCAGTAATCTGCAATATTTGCCCTTCTATCTATAATAAGTCACTTGTGATTTTGTTCAATAAAATCTAGGATTTCGATTGGCTGCCCAGCAGCTACTAACTCGATGAGGGTCATGGAACTAATTCTCCATTCTTAAGATTCAACGTCAGAAGGGCCAATTGGCAATCTAAGAATAAGCGTTCAATTCTGCATCGTCGACAGAATGAAGCAGAACAAGAAAGCAACATTCTTAGAATAAACTCAAAATTATCAGTCATCAACAGAATAAAGCAGAAGAAAAGAGCATACCCTAAAATAAATATTTAGAGTGGACCCTTCCAATTTACTACCGATGGTTGTGGTAGGGTTCAGTGTCAGCCGTGGCTCAGTGGGTAGCACTCTTGCCTTTGGTGCCATGAAGGTTGTGGGTTCAAGTCTCACTCCAGGGGCTTGAGCACAAAAATCTAGGCTGACAGTGCTGAGGGAGTGCTGCACTGTCAGAGGTGCTGTCTTTCAGATGAGACATTAAACCAAGGCCCCGTCTGCCCTCGCAGTTGGATGGAAAGGGTCCCATGGCCACTATTTTGAAGAAGAGCAGGGGAGTGTATCCCTGGTGTCCTGGCCAATATTTATCGCTCAATCAACTTCACTAAAAAAACAGATTATCTGGTCATTATCACACTGCTGTTTGTGGGAGCTTGCTGTGCGCAAATTGGCTGCCGCATTTCCTACATTACAACAGTGACTACACTTCAAAAACTACTTCATTGGGGCGTCCTGAGGCTGTGAAAGGCGCTATAGAAATGCAAGTCTTTCTTTCTTCTTTCTATTTTTGGTAGATTTTGTTGTGGCAAAACTTGAAAACCAGTGAGAATGGCCAATGACCAAAGACACTGGCGGGTAGGTTTAAACTATTATTGACCCTGGGCATGTTGGGTTGCTTTGGCATGATTTTCCTCTTGCCCCTTTATTTTACACCATGGATATTCAAATAATACATTAATTTGAACTTTTTTTGTATAATTACATCGAGTCTACAGCACAGAAACAGGCCATTCGACCCAACTGTTGTTGTAAAATTCTTACAGGGCTTGAAAAATTCTTCGAGGGCTTGACAGGGTAGATGCTGAGAGGCTGTTTCCCCTGGCTGGGGAGTCTAGAACCAGGGGGCATAGTCTCAGGATAAGGGGTCGGCCATTTAGGACTGAGATGAGGAGAAATTTCTTCACTCAGAGGGTGGTGAATCTTTGGAATTCTCTACCCCAGAGGGCTGTGAATGCTCAGTCGTTGAGTATATTCAAGACAGAGATTGATAGATTTTTGGATATTAAGCGAATCAAGGGATATAGGGATAGTGCAGGAAAGTGGAGATGAGGTAGAAGATCAACCATGATCTTCTTGAATGGTGGAGCAGGCTCGAAGGGCCAAATGGCCTACTCCTGCTCTAATTTCTTATGTTCTTATGTTCTAACTGGTCTATGCCAGTATTTATGCTCCACACGAGCCTCCTCCCACCCTATTTCATCTCACCCCATCTTCACACCCTTCTATTCCTTTCTCCCTCATGTGCTTATCTAGCTTCCCCTTAAATGTATCTATGCTATTCACCTCAACTTCTCCATGATTCAACGAGTTCCACATTCTCGCCACTCTCTGGGTAAAGAAGTTTGTCCTGAATTCCCGATTGGATTTATTAGTGACTATCTGATATGGGCCCCTGATCCCCAACATCAGTTTTATCCCCGGGCAGTAAGTTAAAACCCCACCCCATCATCAAAGATTCCCGGTGCTTGCTCTCTTGTTCCTCCCAATTTCCTGCATTAAAAGAAAAATCATTCTTGGGATGTGGGCGTCGCTGGCAAGGCCGGCATTTATTGCCCATCCTTAGTTGCCCTTGAGAAGGTGGTGGGCCGCCTTCTTGAACTGCTGCAGTCCGTGTGGTGAAGAGCTGGTTACTGATTGTGAAAGGTGATTGGTTATTGATTGTGAAAGAGACCTGGTTGGCTAAATGTTTAGAATCATAGAATCATAGAAATTTATGGCACAGAAGGAGGCCATTCGGCCCATCGTGTCTGTGCCGGCCGAAAAAGAGCTATCCAACCTAATCCCACTTTCCAGCTCTTGGTCCGTAGCCCTGCGGGTTACGGCACTTCAAGTGCATATCCAAGTACTTTTTAAATGTGATGAGGGTTTCTGCCTCTACCACCTTTTCAGGCAGTGAGTTCCAGACCCCCACCACCCTCTGGGTGAAAAAAGTTCTCCTCAACTCCCCTCTAATCCTCCGACCAATGACTTTAAATCTATGACCCCTGATTATTGACCTCGCTGCTAAGGGAAATAGGTCCTTCCTATCCACTCTATCTCAGCCCCTCAGAATCTTATACACCTCAATTAAATCTCCCCTCAGCCTCCTCTGTTCCAAAGAAAACAACCCCAGCCTATCCAATCGTTCCTCATCGCTGAAATTCTCCAGTCCCGGCAACACCCTCGTTGCCAAATGATGAGAATGTTTCTCTCCTCTAACAACCCATTGGTCTGTTCCACCTCACTGGCCGCACTTGCATGGTAGCCGCCTGTAGCTGGGAGTTGTAGCCGGTGCAAAGTGAGCTGTGCAGGACGCGAACAGTTAATTTACTGCCACCTGGAGTTTATCGGTGACAAATACAGACTGACATTTATTAAAGAGTGTCCAGTTCTTGTGGTCAAAGCATGCAAGAAATTTCATGGAAATAACAGGGTTTCTCCTAACTTTTCAGGCAACCAAGTTGTTAAGCGGTGTCTGTGGTAACAAATCACCTATCAGCTCTAGCTGCACAGGAACTGTGGGACCACAGGATTGGAATTACTCGACTGAGTCAAGGCCTGGGAGCTTTTATCACTGAAGTGTAGAAGTCAAAGTCTCCAACTCCAACTCACACCTCTGTCCATTATTCTGGCTTTCTGCACAGGAAATGTCTGGCAACAGGAAATTACTTTTCGTTCAGCTATTTGTTCTGTAGTTATCCGGAGTAAGTGGAGTGTCCCATACAGATGGGTAGCGATAATTCAGCTAAAGGGGTTTATTTCTCATCTTAGAGAACAGGGAGTTGTTTCACTGCTCTGTTATGTTACTGTAGATTTAATTTTGTAAACTAGATTTAATATTGTAAACTACAGATTATCTGGTCATTATCTTATTGCTATTTGTGGGAGCTTGCTGTGCGCAAATTAGCTGCTGCGTTTCTCTACATTACAACAGTGACTTCCATTCAAAAAGTACTTCATTGGCTGTAAAGCGCTTTGGAACATCCTGAGGTCATGAAAGGTGCGATAGAAATGCAAATATTTCTTTTTTTTTCTTTCTTTCTCTCTTTTTTCTTTTTCTCTCTTTCTTTCTCTTTAACTCTCTTTTTTCTTTCTCGCTTTCTTTCTTTCTCTCTTTCTTTCTTTCGTTTTCCTTCTCTCTTTCTTTCTCTTTTTCTCTCTCTCTTTCTTTCTCTCTTTCTTTCTTTCTTTTTCTCATCTTTCTTTCTTTTCCCTTTCTTTCTCATTTCCAGTGGGGAGCGGAGGTCATGGGGATTACAAACCGTGGGTACATAGGCCCACACCCACAATGCCCTCCCTGTGAGCAAATGATTGGGTGTGAGCCTGAACCATAACAGCTAGGTTGTGCTCAACTAAGATTGTCTGGGTAAAGATGGATCTAGGCCACACTTGCACAGTTAAGATCAGCCCTGCGCAGTAGAGCTATGGCCACCTAGGCTCTCTTTTGGCTCCTCTGACACCAGTGAGACCAGCCCAAGGAAGCAGCTTAAGACTGGAGTAACCATGGCCTAGAAATTCCAGAAGCCCCACTCTGGCACTGGAAGTGTGGTTGAGTGAAACTTCTGCCCATCCATCTGCCCTCACCCTGACCTGGTCCTAAATCCCAGGGGCACGTTGGTTGAATAGCAAGGGGAAGGCCATTGAAGTTTTCGGCTAGCAGGTGCCAAGGGATTTCAGAATGGCACATTGACCGGACAGAGGGGCATTGAAATGAATAATCGTTCTTGGGATGTGGGCGTCGCTGGCAAGGGCGGCATTTATTGCCCATCCCCCTAGTTGCCCCTTGAGAAGGTGGTGGTGAGCCGCCTTCTTCTTGAACCGCTGCAGTCCGTGTAATGAAGGCCTGACCTGACTCTAGGGGGAAGCGGAGTGAGACTGGAAGGGTCGGTCTCTGGGGTTTGATGCCGTAAGGAGTGTAGGTCCAGTGTGGTATCAAAGTGGGTTTTGTAAAGCAAGCGGGGGGAGGTCACTCGGAGCTCTTGGGGGCTTTTGGAAACCCACGTTAGGTTCATTTTGATGTTCATACAATGCGGGCACTGTCAGTCACAATCTTTTAATCATTTAGAATTGAACAGCTGTGAGAGGGGCTTTATGTGTGTGCGTAACGTTCCCTTGCACAGAGCTGCTCCTGAACAGAGGTGCAGTTCGAGCCAGGCAGTGCGAATGAGGTACAGTCCCGGTCTGACAGTTTAGCTGGAGCCTAAACGCAGCATCGAAGGGCCCTTTCACTGATTCCGGTTGGTGTGCGTCCATGTTATAGAGAGAACAATACAAAGCCCAGGGCTAAGAGACTGAGAGCAAGTCAGCGGCTGGCATATTGAGGTTTACGCTCTCCATTGATTGATTTGTTCCAAGGTTTTCCTCACTTTTTCTGGCTGGTGTCTGTCGGAGATAGTGGAATCAATTTTCCTACATGGTAACAGACCTAACGGCCAACCCACAGCCCACATCCTTACAGAGCAAATAAACAGGGATCACCATGGCTGACTGCCTGCTCACTAGAAAACCCAAAACACGGTAAATATCAGCTAAAAGGAGGCCTTGTTTTTATTGCGATGGGACTTGTCTTCAAGTTAGCTGTGAACTCTTTCTGGGAAAGGCAAAATAAAGAAAGACTTGCATTTCTATAGCGCCTTTCAGGACATCCCAAAGTGCTTTACAGCCAATGAAGTACTTTTTGAAGTGGAGTCACTGCTGTAATGTGGGAAACGCGGCAGCCAATTTACGCACAGCAAGCTCCCACAAACAGCAATGTGATAATGACCAGATAATCTGTTTTTTTAGTGATGTTGATTGAGGGACAAATATTGGCCCCAGGACACCGGGGAGAACTCCTCTGCTCTCATTCGAAATAGTGCCCGTGGGATCTTTTACTTCCACCTGAGAGAGCAATGGTAAAACTCATCGGCCCTGATATTCCTCCCTCTCTTTGCCTAGTGCACCCAATGAAGGTAATTTTGACTTTGGTAATCTCGCTCGATTTTTATTTCCATTGAAGTCAATCGCACAAAGTTAAAATGACCCTCAATGTTATTTTTAATTTGTTCTCATGATGTGGGTGACACTGGCAAGGCTGGCATTTATCGCCTATTCCTAGTTGCCCAGAGAAGGTGGTGATAGACCTTCGTCCAGTCGCTAGTTTATAATTGGAGGACTTGCTCGGCCATGTCAGAAGTAAACCACGCAATGTTGGACTGGAGTCAAGTAGGGCAGACCAGATTGGGGCGGCAGGCTCCCTTCCCTGAAGAGCATCAATCAACCAATTGTTTCCTAATGACAATCCAGCAGATTTCATGGTCATTGTCTTCTGGTACAGGATACAAATGATCAGATTTATTGAATTCAGTTTCACAATTTGCCAAAGTGGGATTTGAACTCATGACCTCTGCTAATCTAGTACCATACCCATTAGAATAGCCCAGTTTCAGCCCCACCAGGGTCTTGCACTGTGAACTGAGGTAAGGTGGAATTCGTCGGTGATCTTGGGACTTTTAGCCAGCTGTAGGAGAACAGCAACCAAAATGTCTCCAGGCCTGAAGATTCAATAGAAGGCAAAGGGAGCGATTACCTTTGCTGACCTCCCTTGCCTTGTCATCGTACTCCATCTGATCCTCGGCTCTGAGGAGGTCCCAGGGGGGAGCGGGGGGTGGGGATTGTGGTGGTGCGGGGTGGGCGGGGTGGGGGGGCGAAGCTCACTGCTAACTTCTGATGACACCCTTGAATATGGGTGTCCTCCCATCGTACGGAAACCAAACTGAGACAGGAAATCTCAGAACGCCAATTCCTGCCTTTATTTCCATGGCTGCCCTGGTCCTGTGCCTGTTGTAGGTTTCGGATCCAGAGGTGCCTGTCTGGGGAAGGCCCTGAAATACCAGCGCAACGTAAAAGGGGAGAAGTCCTGATGTAACAGGTCTCCCCCTTTCCCTCGCTGTAACTCCTGGAACTGAGTACTCCCCGGTTTTACAGAGAGACTGAAACGCCAACTATCTGATGTTTTTTTCGAGAGATGTTGCCTGACCAGCTGAACAACTCCAGAGTTTAGTGTTTTTGCTACAGAGAGAGATTATTGAGTAATCCTTTTCTTATTTCCTATAAATGCTGCATTTAATTTATTTTTAATTTATTCTCGGGATGTGAGCATCATTAGCAAGGCCAGCATTTATTGCCCATCCCTAATTGCCCTCGAGAAGGTGGTGGTGAGCCGCCTTCTTGAACCGCTGCAGTCCGTGTGGTGAAGGTGCTCCCACAGTGCTGTTAGGGAGGGAGTTCCAGGATTCTGACCCAGCGACGATGAAGGAACGGCCGATATATTTCCAAGTCAGGATGGTGTGTGACTTGGAGGGGAACTTGGAGGTGGTGGTGTTCCCATGCGCCTGCTGCCCTTGTCCTTCTAGGTGGAAGAGGTCGCGGGTTTGGGAGGTGCTGCCGAAGAAGCCTTGGCGAGTTGCAGCAGTGCATCTTGTAGATGGTACACACTGCAGTATTTACTATTTCATAGAATCATAGAATTGTACAGCACAGGAGAGGCCATTCGGCCCATCTAGTCTGCACCGGCTCTTCCGAAGAGCAATCCAGTTAGCTCCACTCCCCCGCTCTTTCCCCATATCTCTGCAATTTTTTCTCCTGCAAGTATTTATCCAATTCCCTTTTGAAGGCTACTATTGAATCTGTATCCATCGCCCTATCAGGCAGCGCATTCCAAATCCTAACCACTCATTATGTAAAAAAAGTTTTTCCTCACGTCGCCCTCTGGTTCTTTTGAAATTTCTCAATGTAAATCTTTCCTCATTTAGGGAAAGGTTGAGCTTGGGCCACAGGACAGAATGCCCCTAAAGTGCTGGTGCATTCCTGGATGCTTCATTCGAGTGTGGAGGCTTCGGGGTGATTAAATAGGAATTTTTTTTTGCACAATGGCTCAGCCGACTCACCTGGTCATTGTGCATCTTGTGCCTGTGGATTCCAGCTTATCTCATGATTATTACGAACGGCGGAGGGGAATTTGAGAGCCCGTTCAGTTGTAGCTCTGAAATAGTTTCAGCCACTTCACCAACTTCTCCAAATTGCATAGCAAGTCACATGACATTACAGAGCCTCTTGCAGTGTCATGCTGGCATGCATCTCCTTTGTTCATTATACTTTTAACTACCAAAAATATATAATGACCTCAGTGGCTTCCCTGATGCCTTGCTTAAACAGGCCTCCTGTGTGATTCAAAACAGAACAGCTCCCTAAATCTCCGCCTCTCTCTCCTCCTTTAAGACCCTCCTTAGAGAAAATAAAACATAGAAAAATAGGAGCAGGAGTCGGCCATTCGGCCCTTCGAGCCTGCTCCGCCATTCAATATGATCATGGCTGATCCTCTACCTCAATAACATATTCCCGCTCTCTCCCCATACCCCTTGACGCCTTTTGTGTCTAGAAATCTATCTATCTCCTTCTTAAATATATTCAGTGACTTGGCCTCCACAGCCTTCTGTGGTAGAGAATTCCACAGGTTCACCACCCTCTGAGTGAAGAAATTTCTCCTCATCTCAGTCCTAAATGTCCTGCCCCCGTATTCTGAGACTGTGACCCCTCGTTCTCGACCCCCCCAGCCAGGGGAAACATCCTCCCTGCATCCAGTCTGTCTAGAGCTCCCGGTCGCCTGTCACTTTAATTCTCCGCTCCACTCCCACTCTGACCTCACCATCCTCGGCCTATTACACTGTTCCACGGAAGCGCAGCGTAAGCTCGAGGAACAGCACCTCATCTTTCGTTTAGGCACCCTACAGCCCTCTGGACTCAATATCGAGTTCAACAATTTTAGATCATAACCTCAGCCCCTATCACATTTATATTTTATTTTCTCATCCACCCTTTTGTTTGCCTTTCCTCCCCCCCTTTTTTTTCCCCTCCTAGTAGCTGGCAGCTGTCCTTCATTCTGCCAGTGCATTTCACACTTCTTTTAGCCTCAACCTGTCACATTAACACCTCCTCTTGCCTTGATCATCTCTTAATGTCTCTTAATGTCTCTTAATCTCTCCTTTTGTTCTTTCATCCCCTCCCCCTTTTCCCAGCTTTATCCTTGCCTTAAATCTATTTCATTTCCTGCTATTTCCAGTTCTGACGAAAGGTCTTTGACCTGAAACGTTAACTCTGTTTCTCTCTCCACGGATGCTGCCTGGCCTGCTGAGTTTTTCCAGCGTTTTCTGTTGTTATTCCAGTCTGTCCAGCCCTGACTAGCCCTCATTAAAACCTACTTCTTTGACCCAGCTAATAATCACCCTGCTTTCTTTGGCTCGCTGTCGATTTCTATCTGATAACGCTCCAGTGAAGCCCCTGGCAACGTTTTCCTACCTTAAAGGCGCTAGATTAATGCAAGTTGTTGTTGTTTATTTCTGTCAGAGATATGTCGAGCTGCGGTTTGAATTTGGTTATGGCGGTGAGCTCCAAGCAGGCGGTATCTGGTCTCCATGTGGTGGAAGGATTTACTTGCAACAGTGATGTGCATTTCTATGGCGCCTTTAACGTAGGAAAGCGTCCCGAGATGCTTCACACCGGAACACAGGGACAGGAGGAGGCCATTCAGCCCCTCGAGCCTGTTCCACCATTCAATGAGATCGTGGCTGATCTGTGACCTCAGCTCCATCCACCCCTCTGGGCTTCATATTCTTTTCTACCCTTGTCCAGCAAAAATAGCTCGATCTCAGATTTAAAATTATTAATTGAGCGAGCATCTACTGCTTTTTGTGGGAGAGAGTTCCACACTTCTACCACCCTTCTCTCCTGAACGGCCTGGCTCTGTTTTCAAGGTTATGTCCCCTTGTCCTGGATTCCCCCACCAACAGTAAAAGTTTCTCTCTATCCACCCTATCAATCCATTAAAAATCTAAAATCCTCAATCAAATCACCTCTTAACCTTCTATATTCCAGGGAATACAAGCCTAGTTTGTGTAATCTCTCCTCATAATCTAACCCTTGGAGCCCTGGTAACATTCTGGTGAATCTGCGCTGCGCTCCTTCCAAGGCCAATATATCCTTTCTCAGGTGTGGTGCCCAGAGCCGTACACAGTGCTCCAGATGTGGTCTAACCAGGGCTTTGTACAGCTATAGCAAAACTTCCTCCCCTTTATATTCCAGCTCTCCTTCCAGTTATAAAGGCTAACATTCCATTAGCCTTTTTGATTATTTTTTGTACCTGACCACTACATTGGGAAATGTCCCAAAACACTTCGCAAATTGGAGTAAGGAACCAGACGCTGAGACAGAGAGGGAACGATTAAGAGGAGTGATCGAAGAGAAGGGTGTGGAGGGGGTTCTTAAAGGTGGAGAGGCAGAGAGGTTTCAGGAGGGAGGCAGTCCCACAGAGTAGGACTCGAGGTGGGTGAAGGCACTGCCATCAGTGGTGGGGTGAAGTGAAGGAGAACACACCAAGGGCTGGAGGCAGAGGAGCAGAGTGTTCGAGAAGAGGTTTAGGGCTGGAGGAGCTGGCACAGACAGGGCGGGGCGAGATCATGAAGGCGTTAATAGCTGAGAACGAGGATTTGGGATATGGGAAACCCACGCATGTCAGCGAGAACTGAGATGATGGGTGAACAGATCAGGATACATGCGACAGAGTTTTAGACAGGTTGAAGTTTATTTAGCCTGTTGTATGGGAGTATAGCAGGTCTGGCAAAAGCTCAATTTTAAAATTCTTATCCTTGTTTTCCAATCCCTCCGTGTCCTCGCCCCTCCCTATCCCTGTAACCTCCTCCAGCCCTACAACCCTCCGAGATCTCTGCACTCCTCCAATTCTGGCCTCTTGAGCATCCCCGATTTTCATCGCTCCACCATTGGCGGCCGTGCCTTCAGCTGCCTGGGCCCCAAGCTCTGGAATTCCCTCCTAAACCTCTCTGCCTCTCCGCCTCTCTCTCCTCCTTTAAGACGCTCCTTAAAACCTACCACTTTGACCAAACGTTTGTGTCAAATTCTGTCTGATAACGCTCCTGTGAAGCATCTTGGGAACATTTTACTATGTTAAAGGCTCTATATAAATGTTGTTGTTGTTGTTGTATAGCAAGGCGAGCGCTAGAGTACCTGAGTATAGAATTGACAAAGTTGGGTTGAGGTAGGGGTGGAGGCAGGTAATGTTATGGAATTGGAAGTAAGCAGTCTTGGTGATGGGCAGGAAGTGAGTTTTAAACTTCAGCTCAAAGTTAGACAAGACCAAGATTGGAAATATTCTGGTTCACGTTGAGAGAGTGTCCACAGAAGGAGATGGAGTCAATATCAAGGCAGTGGAGTTTGTGGCAGAGCCAAAGACGATAGATCCTTGGAGGATTCTGGAGATGATGGTGTGGGAAGGGATTCCACTGCTGCAGATGCGTTGGCAATGTTCCAATCGATAGGAGTGGAACCATACAAGGGCGATCCCACAGAGCTGGACAATGAAGCAGAGGCATTGGAGGAAGATGACATGGTCAACCACATCAAGCACTGCAAGAAGGTCAAGGAGGACACAAGAAATATTTCAGTGAAGTCAGCAACAGACAATGTAATTTGTAACTTTGGCTAGGGCTGTTTTAATGCTGTAAGGGGAATTGATTGGTCAGGAGTTGAGTAGGGAGCTGCAGATGGTCAGGGGTTGAGAAGAGAGTTAGAACATAGGAACAGGAGGAGGCCATTCAGCCCCTCGAGCCTGTTCTGCCATTCAATGAGATCATGGCTGATCTGTGACCTAACTCCATATACCCGCCTTTGCCTCATATTCTTTAATAACTTTGATTAACAAAAATCTATCAATCTCCGATTTAAAATTAACAATTGATCCAGCATTAACTGCCGTTTGTGGGAGAGAGTTCCAAACTTTTACCATCCTTTGCCTGTAGAAGTGTTTCCTAATTTCACTCCAAGAATCCCCAACCAGCGGAAATAGTTTCTCTCTATCTACCCTATCTGTTCCCCTTAATATCTTGAAAACTTTAACCAAATCACCCCTTAATCTTCTAAATTCTAGGGAATACAACCCTAGTTTGTGTAATCTCTCCTCGTAATTTAACCCTTGAAGTCCGGGTATCATTCTGGTAAACCTACGCTGCACTCCCTCCAAGGCCAATATATCCTTCCTAAGGTGCGGTGCCCAGAACTGCTCACAGTTCTCCAGGTGTGGTCTAACCAGGGTTTTGTATAGCTGCAGCATAACTTCAACCCCCTTGTATTCTAGTCCTCGAGATATAAAGGCCAGCATCCCATTAGTCTTTTTGATTATTTTTTGTACCTGACTATTACATTGGGAAATGTCCCAAGACACTTTGCAAATTGGAGTAAGGAACCAGATGCTTAGACCAAGAGGGGAAAGTTAGGAGGAGCGATCGAAGAGAAGGGTTTTGAAAAGGTTCTTAAAGGTGGAGAGGCAGAGAGGTTTAGGGAGGGAGTCCCATGGAGTAGGACGCGAGGTGGGTGAAAGCTCTTGGAGCCCTGGTAACATTCTCACCAAAAATGGCTAAAACGTAATACAGAATACATATAAGGGAGGTATGGTTTGTGTGTCCTAAAACACTTGAGTTGCAGCCTGCTGAACTAGTCAATTATAAAATTGGTAGTTCATTTTGCATAAATCACCGACCCTTGAAATGAAACCTCCTCATTAATTTATCATGCACTGCCCCACTCTTTAGAAAGAACTAGTATTTATATATTGTGTCTTATAGAAGCACCCTATAGCACTTCACACAGAATGACTTATATGGTCTAGTTACTGTTAGGTAGATGAATGCAGTAAACCATTTGCATACTGGAAGCCTCCATAAACAGCTGAGACAAGAAAGAAAGAAAGAAAGAAAGAAAGAAAGACTTGCATTTCTGTAACGCCTTTCATGACCTCAGGACGCCCCAAAGAGCTTTACAGCCAATGAATTACTTTTGAAGTGTAGTCACTGTTGTAATGTAAGAAATGCAGCAGCCAATTTGTGCACAGCAAGCTCCCACAAACAGCAATGTGATTATGACCAGATACTCTGTTGTAGGTCTTGGTTGAGGGATAAATGTTGACCAGGACACTGGGAAGAACTCCCCATCTCATCTTCAAATAGTGCCATGGGATCTTTTACATCCACCTGAGAGGGCAGATAGAGCATCAGTTTTTCATGTCACACAAAAGACGGCACCTCCGACAGTGCAGCACTCCCTCAGCACTGCACTGGGGTGTTGGCCTAGATTAGGTGCTCAAGTCTCTGGAGGGGGTGCTTGAACCCACAACCTTCTGACTCAGAGATAAGAGCGTTACCCACTGAGCCAAGAATATTACACTGAAAATGCAGAACAATCAATTCAAATAGGCTTTGGTGCCAGTTATATTTTGAGTACAATGGTAGGCTTCTGATACCAGGATAATGGTAATGTTCAGTCCGTAAGGGTGACCCCGAGCTTCCGGTCGCCTGTCACTTTAATTCTCCGCTCCACTCCCACTCTGACCTCTCTGTCCTCGGCCTCTTACACTGTTCCAATGAAGCTCAACGTAAGCTCGAGGAACAGCACCTCATCTTTCCATTAGGCACTTCTGGACTCAACATTGAGTTCAACAATTTCAGACTATAACCCCTGCCCC
Organism: Squalus acanthias; assembly: GCA_030390025.1. Classification (NCBI taxonomy): domain Eukaryota; kingdom Metazoa; phylum Chordata; class Chondrichthyes; order Squaliformes; family Squalidae; genus Squalus; species Squalus acanthias. The sequence goes on from JASTWF010000229.1 coordinate 95,732, forward strand.
CATTTTTCAGGCTGTTTATGTTTTTGCCATCCCCATTTGCAACATTTAACCACTCCTGCCTCCTACCTTAGCACAGAATATTCCTTCAGTTCCTTCCTCCCCCCCCTCCCCCTCTCCCTGCCTCTGCACCTGCTTAATATCTGTTACATCTCTAACCTTTTCCAGTTCTGATGAAGGGTCCCAGACCTGAAACGTTAACTCTGTTTCTCTCTCCACGGATGCTGCCTGGCCTGCTGAGTGTTTCCAGCATTTTCTGTTGTTATTAATGGTAACTCTACTTGGCTGTGGAGGACTTACTGGGAGAGGCTGGGCAGAGGGGAAAGAAGGGAATTTACTGACGATTGATGAAAATCAAGTTTATAAATCAGAATATTTTTTGATCCTTTTAGCAACTTGAAAATAAAATGGGCGTCATAGAATCTTACAGCACAGAAGGAGGCCATTCAGCCCATTGTGCCTGTGCCAGATCTTTGAAAGAGCTCTCCAATTAGTCCCACAGCCAAGTCAGAAAAATATCCGTTCACCACTACTCTCTGCCTCTTATCCCTTAGCCAATTTCGCACCCAAGTTACCACCGTCCCTTTCATCCTATGTACTTCTATTTTCTAAATAAATCTGTTATGTAGTACTTATCAAATGCCTTTTGAAAGTGCATATATACAACCTCTACTGCACTCCCTTCATCAACCCTCTCTGTTACTCCATCAAAGAACTCAATCAGGTTAGTCAGACACGATTTGCCTTTAACAAATCCATGCTGGCTGTCCCTTATTCACCCATGCTTCTCCAAATGAGAATTAATTTTGTCCTTGACAATGGTCTCTAGTAGTTTTCCCAGCACTGACGGGAGACTGATTGGCCTGTAGTTCCAAGGTTTAGCCCTCTCCTCTCTTTTGAATAGGAGTACAGTCCTCCAGTCCACTAGCACCACTCCCATATCCAAGAAGGATTGAGGAGCAACTTTGGCTCAGGATTGTTGAGCTGGAGTACGAGCTGCAGACATTGCGATGCATCAGGGAGGGGGAGAGTTACCCGGACACTTTGTTCCAGGAGGCAGTCACACCCTTTAGGTTAAGTAGTACTTTAGAGTTGGTCAGTGGTCAGGGACAGGAGGGTGTGACTGCGAGTCAGGAAGGTATGGGGACCCAGGATGTAGTGATGGAGGAGCCTCAGCCCTGAACCTTGTCCAACAGGTACGAGGTACTTTCTACCTGTATGGATGAGGAAAAGGACTGCAAGGAGGATGGGCAAGCTGACCACGCCGCTGTGGTACAGGGGGCCATCCAAGTGGGGGGAGAAGGAAGGAATGTGGTAGTGGTAGAGGACAGTATAGTCAGGGGGATAGATACTGTTCTCTGCAGCCGCGAAAGAGAGTCCCGAAGGCTGTGTTGCCTGCTAGGGTTAAGGATATCTCCTCGTGGCTGGAGAAGAATTTGGAGTGGGAGGGGGAGGATCCAGTTGTCGTGGTCCATGTAGGAACCAACGACATAGGTAGAACTAAGAATGAGGTTCTGCTGAGGGAGTTTGAGGAGCTAGAGTCTAAATTAATAAGCAGAACCTCAAGGGTAATACTCTCTGGATTACTACCTGAGCCACGCGCAAATTGGCATAGGGTCAAGCAGATCAGAGAGTTAAATGCATGGCTCAAAGAGTGGTGTGGGAAGAAGGGGTTTCAATTCATGGGGCACTGGCACCAGTGCTGGGGAAAGAGGGAGCTGTTCCATCGGGGCGGGCTCCACTTAAACCGGGCTGGGACCAGTGTCCTGGTGAATCGAATAACTAGGGCTGTAGATAGGGCTTTAAACTGAAAAAGGGGGAGGGGGGGTCAGGTGAGGAGAAATTTAGAAATCTAAAGAGAAAGGTCAAGGCAATAGAGCAGTGTAGCAATTTGGGTAAAAAATAAGCAGAGTGTGACAGGAAGGGACAGAGAGTTTAACGGTAGCAGTGCAGCAGAGAATAAGGTCAAAGCAGGGAATAATGGTAAAAAATTTAAATTAAAGGCTCTTTATCTGAATGCACGAAGCATTCGTAACAAGATAGATGAACTAGTGGCACAAATAGAGATAAATAGGTTTGATCTAATAGCCATTACAGAGACATGGTTGCAAGGTGACCAAAGTTGGGAACTAAATGTTCCAAGGTACTTGACGTTTTGAAAAGACAGGCAGAATGGAAAATAGCCCTGATAATAAAGGATGACATAAGGACAGTAGAGAGAAAGGATCTCGGCTCAGAAGATCAGGAAGTAGAATCAGTATGAGTGGAGATAAGGAATAACAAGGGGCAGAAAACACTGGTGGGTGTCGTATATAGGCCCCCTAACAGTAGCTATACCGTTGGACAGAATATTAATCAAGAAATAGTAGGAGCTTGTAACAAAGGCAATGCAATAATCGTGGGGGACTTTAATCTTCATATAGATTGGAAAAATCAAATTGGCAAAGGTAGTCTGGAGGATGAGTTCATGGAATGCATTCGGGACAGTTTCCTAGAACAATACGTCATGGAACCAACCAGGGAACAGGCTATTTTAGATCTTGTATTGTGTAATGAGAGAGGGTTAATTAGCAATCTCATAGTAAAGGATCCTCTGGGGCAGAGTGATCATAATATGATAGAATTTCACAATAAGTTTGAGAGTGAAACTCCTAAGTCCAAAACAAGAGTCTTAAACTTAAATAAAGCCAATTACATAGGTATAAGGGGCGAGTTGGCTAAGGTAGATTGGAAAAATAGGTGAAAAGGTATGGCAGTAGATAAGCAGTGGCTAGCATTTAAAGAAATATTTCATAATTCTCAACAAAAATACATTCCATTGAGAAACAAAAACTCCATGGGAAAAGTGATCCAACCGTGGCTAACTAAAGAAGTTAAGGATAGCATTAGATTGAAAGAAGTAGATTATAATGTTGCGAAGAATAGTAGTAAGCCTGAGGATTGGGAGAGTTTCAGAAACCAGCAAAGGATGACCAAAAAATTGATAAAAAGGGAAAAAATAGAAAATGAGAGAAAACTAGCAAGAAATATAAAAGCAGATTGTAAGAGTTTCTACAAGTATGTCAAAGGAAGAGAGTAGCAAAAGTAAACATTGGCCCCTTAGAGGCTGAGTCAGGAGAAATTATTACAGGGAATAAGGAAATGGCAGAAATGTTAAACAAATATTTTGTATCTGTCTTCACAGTAGAAGACACAAAAAGCATACCAGAAATGGTGGGGAACCAAGGGTCTAATGAGGGTGAGAAACTTAACGTAATTAATATAAGTAGAGAAAAAGTACTAGAGAAACTAATGGGACTAAAAGCTGACAAATCCCCTGGACCTGATGGCCTACATCCTAGGGTTCTAAAAGAGGTGGCTGAAGAGATAGTGGATGCATTGGTTTTGATCTTCCAAAATTCCCTAGATTCTAGAACAGTCCCAGAAGATTGGAAAGTGGCAAATGTAACACCGCTATTCAAAAAAGGAGGGAGAGAGAAAACAGGGAACTACAGGCCAGTTAGCCTGACATCAGTCATCAGGAAAATGCTGGAATCCATTGTTAAGAAAATGGTATCAGGGCACTTAGAAAATCATAACATGATTAGGCAGAGTCAACATGGTTTTATGAAAGGGAAATCGTGCTTGACAAATTTATTAGAGTTTTTTGAGGATGTAACTAGTAGGGTAGATAAGAACATAAGAACATAAGAACATAAGAAATAGGAGCAGGAGTAGGCCAATCGGCCCCTCGAGCCTGCTCCGCCATTCAATAAGATCATGGCTGATCTGATCCTAACCGCCAATCTACTATCTACTATCACAGAACCATCTCCTGCATCTAACAGAATTGCACACACGAAATAGGAGCAGAATCAGGCTACACGGTCCCTGGGCCCGCTCCACTACCCACAGGGCCATGACCGATCCGAACCTAGACTCATGTCCAAATTCCTGCCCGCTCCCCGTAACCCTTAATGCCCTTTACTTCTAGGAAACTGTCTATTTCTGTTTTAAATTTATTTAATGATGTAGCTTCTACAGCTTTTTGTGGCAGCATATTCCATGGACCTACCACCCTCTGAGTGAAGTAGTTCCTCCTCATCTCAGTTTTGAAAGAGCAGCCCCTTGTTCTAAGACTATGTCCCCTAGTTCTAGTCTCACCCGTCATCGAGAACATCCTCCCCGCATCCACCCGATCCAACCCCTTCACAATCTTATATGTTTCAATAAGATCGCCTCTCATTCTTCTGAACTCCAATGAGTAGAGTCCCAATCTACCCAACCTCTCCTCATATAACCACCCCCTCATCCCCGGGATTAACCGTGTGAACCTTTTTTGCACTGCCTCGAGAGCAAGGATGTCTTTCCTTAAGTAAGGACACCAAAACTGTATGCAGTATTCCAGGTGCGGTCTCACCAATACCTTGTACAACTGAAGCAATACCTCCCTATTTTTACATTCTATCCCCCTAGCAATGAAAGCCAACATTCCATTTGCCTTCTTAATCACTTGCTGCACCTGCATACTAACCTTTTGAGTTTCGTGCACCAGGACCCCCAGATCCCTTTGCACTTCAGTACTCTCCAGTTTCTTGCCATTAAGATAATAAATTGCTCTAGGATTTTTCCTGCCAAAGTGCATCACCTCACACTTTCCAGTGTTGTATTCCATCTGCCAAATCTCTGCCCACTTACTTAGCCTATCTATGTCCCCTTGCAGGTTTTTTATGTCCTTCTCACTCACTACTTTCCCTCCCATCTTTGTATCATCTGCAAATTTTGATATGTTACACTTGGTCCCTTCCTCCAAATCGTTAATATAGATTGTAAAGAGTTGGGGACCCAGTGGATATAGTATATTTGGATTTCCAAAAGGCATTCGATAAGGTGCCACATAAAAGGTTATTACACAAGATTAGGGCTCATGGGGTTGGGGGTAATATAGTAGCATGGATAGAGAATTGGTTAACGGACAGAAAACAGAGAGTAGGGATAAACGGAATTTTTTCAGGTTGGCAGGTTGTAACTAGTGGGGTGCCGCAAGGATCAGTGTTGGGGTCTCAGCTATTTACAATCTATATTAATGACCTAGATGAAGGGACCGAGTGTAATGTATCCAGGTTTGCTGACGATACAAAGCTAGGTGGGACAAAGAGTCTGCAAAGGGATATAGACAGGTTAAGTGAGTGGACAGTAAGGTGGCAGATGGAGTATAATGTAGGGAAATGTGAAGTTATTCACTTTGGTAGGAAGAATAGAAAAACAGAATATTTTTTAAATGGTGAGAAACTTTTAAATGTTGGTGTTCAGAGAGATTTGGGTGTCCTCGTGCAAGAAACACAGAAAGCTAGCATGCAGGTACAGCAAGCAATAAGGAAGGCAAATGGCATGTTGGCGTTTATTGCAAGAGGGTTGGAGTACAAGAGGAAGGAAGTCTTGCTACAATTGTACAGGGCCTTGGTGAGACCATACCTGGAGAACTGTGCACAGTTTTGGTCTCCTTATCTAAGGAAGGATATACTTGCCTTGGAGGCGGTGCAACGAAGGTTCACTAGATTGATTCCTGGGATGAGAGGTTGTGTAGATTGGGCCTGTACTCTCTGGAGTTTAGAAGAATGAGAGGTGATCTCATTGAAACATATAAGATTCTGAGGGGGATTGACAGGGTAGATACTGAGAGGCTGTTTCCCCTGGCTGGAGAATCTAGAACTAGGGGGCACAGTCTCAGGATAAGGGGTAGGCCATTTAGGACTGAGATGAGGAGGAATTTCTTCACTCAAGCGGGTTGATAATCTTTGGAATTCTCTACCCCAGAGGGCTGTGGATGTTCAGCCGTTGAGTATATTCAAGGCTGAGATCGATAGATTTTTGGACTCTAGGGGAATCAAGGGATATGGAGATCTGGCGGGAAAGTGGAGTTGAGGTCCATGATCAGCCATGATCTTATTGAATGGCGGAGCAGGCTCGAGGGGCCGTATGGCCGACTCCTGCTCCTATTTCCACCCAGCTTTGTATCATCAGCAAACTTGGATACATTACATTTGGTCCTCTCATCCAAATCATTGATGTAAATTGTGAATAGCTGAGGCCCAAGCACTGATCCTTGCGGTACCCCACTAGTTACAGCCTGCCAACCCAAAAATGACCCGTTTATCCCTACTCTCTGTTTTCTGTCCGTTAACCAATCCTCAATCCATGCTAGTATATCACCCCCAATCCCATGAGCCCTAATTTTGTTTAATAACCTCTTGTGTGGCACCTTATCGAATGCCTCTGAAAATCCAAATACACCACATCCACTGGTTCCCCCTTATCTATTCTGTTAGTTACAAACTTAACTTGGCATTGATTGAGGATTGGTTAATTGACAGAAAACAGGGAGTAGGAATAAACAGGACTTTTTTGGGTTGGCAGGCTGTAACTAGCAGGGTACAGCTATTTACAATCTATATTAATGACTTAGATAAAGGGACTGAGTGTAACGTATCCAAGTTTGCTGATGATACAAAGTTAGGTGGGAAAGTTAGGATGCAAAGAGGCTGCAGAGAGATAGAGACAGGTTGACTGAGTGGGCAAGAACATGGTAAATGGAATATAATGTGGAGAGTGAAGTTATCCACTTTGGTAGGAAAAACAAAAAAGCAGAATATTTTTTGAATGGTGAGAGACTGGGAAATGTTTGCATTCAGAGGGACCTGGATGTCCTTATACATGAATCACAGAAAGTTAACATGCAGGTACAGCAAGCAATTATGAAAGCAAATGGTATGTTAGCTTTTGTTGCAAAGGGATTAAAGTATAAGAGTAAAGAAGTCTTACTACAATTATACAGGGCATTGGTGAGGCCACACCTGGAGTACTGTGTACAGTTCTGGTCTCCTTACCTAAGGAAGGGACATACTTGCCTTAGAGGGAGTGCAACGAAGGTTCACTAGACTGGTTCCTGGGATGAGGGGATTGCCCTATGAGGAGAGATTGAGTAGACTAGGCCTATAGTGCCTAGAGTTTAGAAGAATGAGAGGTTATCTCATTGAAACATATAAAATTCTTAAGGGGCTTGACAGGGTTAAATCTGAGATGTTTCCCCTGGCTGGGGAATCTAGAGCACAGGGTCACAGTCTCAAAATAAGGGGTCGGCCACTTAGGACTGAGATGAGGAGGAATTTCTTCACTCAAGAGGGTGGTGAATCTTTGGAATTCTCTGCCCCAGAGGGCTGTGGATGCTCAGTCGTTGAGTATATTCAAGACAGAGATCGATAAATTTTTTGGAACTAAGGGAATTAAGGGATATGGGGATAGTGTGGGAAAGTGGAGTTGAGGTAAAAGATCAGCCACGATCTTATTGAATGGCGGAGCAGGCTCGAAGGGCCAAATTACCTTTTCTATTTCTTATGTTCTTATGAAAGATTGTGGTCAGAGCTCCTTATATCTGCACACTAGCTTCCCTCAGCAACCTAGGATGCATCCTATCTGGGCCGGGTGACTTGTTAACTTTGAGTGATGCCAACCTATTTAGCACCTCCTTTCTATCTACTTTTATCCTATCCAATATCTTTACTTCCCCCCTCCTCTTCATTAACTTCATCCTCTTCTTTTGTGAAAAAAGATGCAAAGTATTCATTCAGTACCTCAGTCATGCCCTCTGTCTCCACAAGATTTCCTTTTTTCCCTTTTATGTTGTCAATCCCCCTCTGAATCTTACATTTTTCAATGAGATCACCTCTTGTTCTTCTAAACTCCAGCGAGTGTAGGCTCAATCTACTCAATCACTCCTCATAGGACAACCCTCTCATCCCAGGAATCAATCTAGTGAACCTTCATTGCACAGCCACTAAGGCAAGTATATCCTTTCTCAGATAAGGAGATCAAACTGTGCACAGTACTCCAGGTGTGGTCTCACCAAAGCCCTGTACAATTGTAGTAAGGCTTCCTTATTCTTGTACTCCAACCCCCTTGTAATAAAGGCCAACATGCCATTTGCCTTCCTTATTGCTTGCTGTACCTGCATACTAACCTTCTGTGTTTCCTGTACAAGGACACCTAAATCTCTCTGAACACCAACATTTAATAGTTTCTCACCATTTAAAAAATATTCTGTTTTTCTATTCTTCCTACCAAAGTGAATAACCTCACATTTCCTCACATTGTACTCCATCTGCCACCTTATTGCCCACTCACTTAACCTGTCTATATCCCTTTGCAGGCTCTTTGTGTCCTCCTCACGGCTTACTTTCCCGCCTAGTTTTGTATCATCAGCAAAACTTGCATACATTGCACTCGATCCCTTCATCTAAGTCATTAATATAGATTGTAAATAGCTGAGTCCCAATCACAGATCCTTGCGGTACCATTGTGGATGTTCTCCCACTGCAACACATTCCACTTGTCCTACTTTATTCCCCAGAACCAGATCCAGCACTGCTTCCTTCCTCACTGGACTCAAAACATATTGATTAAGAAAGTTCTCCTGTACAAATTTTAGGAATTCTTCACCCTCCTTGCCCTTTACTCTGTTTATTCCCCGGTCTATATTCGGGTCATTGAAATCCCCTACTATTGCTGCTCTATTATTTCTCTGAAATTTGCCGACAGATTGTTCCTCTATCGCCTTCTCACTGTTTGGGGATCTATAGTAAACACCCAGCAATGTAACAGCTCCTTTTCTGTTCCTTACCTCTAACCAAATAGATTCAGGGCTGGATTTTGATACTGGGGCGGGTTGGGGTCGTGTCATCCACTTTTCGTGTTATCCACCCGACTGCAATTGGATGTGGGAGATTGATGCGATTTTCACCTAATTGGGCAACTGAGTTCTAGCATGTGGGAACCCATGAATCAATCAATGTTTTCAGTCTGAAAGTCACCTCTGATGATGTCATCATTGCTGCTGCATTGAAGGTCTTCAGAGACTGCCTGGCCTTTGCTGTGAGAGGACCTGGATGCAAAATGAGCAGCAGCAGCCCTAAGTCTGCTCCCAGATATTTTTACACCACCACTCCTAGATATGTCTCATCAGCCAGCCAGCCAGCTTCACGTAGAAAAAGGATTAAAATCACAAAAGCCTTTCAAAATGGCATTATAGAGGCAATTTAGTGCTTGTTAAGGGCCTTAACAGCCTATCCCGCCTCTAAGAGGCGGGACAGAGTCGGGACCAGCAGACACGATTTAATGAAAATTGCGTGGAGGCGGGATGGAGGCGGGCTTGTGCCCGCCCGCCAGTTTTTGCAATTTTAACCCCCCACATGCCTCCAAACCCACCTCCACGGGTCAATGAAAATCCAGCCCTCAGTCTTTAAACCTCTAGTATATTGTCCCTCCGTAGAACTGTAATATTATCCTTAATCAATACTGCCACACCCCTTCCTGTCTTTTTTCCTTCCCTATTCCTCCTGAATACATTGTAACCAGGAATGTTTAGTTCCCATTCCTGCCCATGTTGGAGCCAGGTCTCCATTATAGCCACTATACCATAACCCCATGTGGCAAATGTGCCTGCAGCTCATCAACCTTATTTGGCCTTTATTACAAAGGGAATGGAGTATAAAAGTAGGGAAGTCTTATTACAACTGTACAGGGCGCTGGTGAGACCACACCTGGAGTACTGTGTACAGTTTTGGTCTCCTTATTTAAGGAAGGATATACTTGCATTGGAGGCAGTTCAGAGAAGGAGGTTAATTCCAGAGATGAGGGGGTTGTCTTATGAAGAAAGGTTGAGCAGGCTGGGCCTATACTCATTGGAGTTTAGAAGAATGAGAGGTGATCTTATTGAAACATATAAGATTCTGAAGGGACAAAAAGAAAATACTGCAGATGCTGGAAATCTGAAATAAAAACAGAAAATGCTGGAGATACTCAGCCGGTCAGGCAGCATCTGTGAAGAGAGAAACAGAGTCAACGTTTCAGGTCTAAACTCCAATGAGTATAGGCCCAGCCTGCTCAACTTTTCTTCATAAGACAACCCCTTCATCTTTGGAATTAACCTCCTTCTCTGAACTGCCTCCAATGCAAGTATATCCTTCCTTAAATAAGGAGACGAAAGGTCATCGACCTGAAATGTTAACTCTGTTTCTCTCTTCACAGATGCTGCCTGACTTGCTGAAGATTCTGAAGGGGCTTGACAGGGTAGATGCAGAGAGGATGTTTCCCCTCGTGGGGGAATCTAGAACTAGGGGGCATAATTTCAGAATAAGGGGGCACCCTTTTAAATCGGAAATGAGGAGGAATTTCTTCTCTCAGAGGGTCGTGAATCTTTGGAATTCTCTTCCCCAGAGAGCTGTGGGGGCTGGGTCATTGAATATATTTAAGGTGGAGATAGACAGATTTTTGAATGGTAAGGGAGTCAAGGGTTATGGGGAGCGGGCAGGAAAGTGGTACGCCGGTGGTGGAGGGTGTGAATGTTTAAGGGTGGTGGGCGGGGTGCCAATCAAGCGGGCTGCTTTGTCCTGGATGGTGTTGAGCTTCTTGAGTGTTGTTGGAGCTGCACTCATCCAGGCAAGTGGAGAGTATTCCATCACACTCCTGACTTGTGCCTTGTAGATGGTGGAAAGGCTTTGGGGAGTCAGGAGGTGAGACACTCACCGCAGAATACCTAGCCTCTGACCTGCTCTTGTTGCCACAGTATTTATGTGGCTGGTCCAGTTAAGCTTCTGGTCAATGGTGACCCCCCAGGATGTTGATGGTGGGGGATTCAGCGATGGCAATACCGTTGAATGTCAAGGGAAGGTGGTGAGACTCTCGCTTGTTGGAGATAGTCATTGCCTGGCACTTCTGTGGCGCGAATGTTACCTGCCACTTATCAGCCCAAGCCTGAACGTCGTCCAGGTCTTGTTGCATGCGGGCATGGACTGCTTCATTATCTGTGGAGTTGTGAATGGCGCTGAACACTGTGCAGTCATCAGCAAACATCCCCATTTCTGACCTTGGAGGGAAGGTCGTTGATGAAGCAACTGAAGATGGTTGGGCCTAGGACACTGCCCTGAGGAACTTCTGCAGCGATGTCCTGGGGCTGTGATGACTGACCTTCAACCACCGCAACCATCTTCCTTTGTGCTAGGTATGACTCCAGCCAGTGAATTAAGGCAGGTGACCAAAAGCTTGGTTAAAGAGGTAGGTTTTAAGGAGCGTCTTAAAGGAGGAAAGAGAGGTAGCGAGGCAGACAGCTTTAGGCAGGGAATTCCAGAGCTTAGGGCCCAGGCAACAGAAGGCAGAATGTCCTGCACCCGTTCAGTGTCGTGTGACATTTCAGCACAACTTCTCCTAGATTTCACCGTATAAAGGCAAATACTGTTGATGGGTCCCCATTAACTGCCTTACCGCTTTTAATTACAACAACAACTTGTATTGATATAGCGCCTTTAACATAATAAAATGTCCCAAGGCGCTTCACAGGAGTATTATAAGACAAAATTTGACATCGAGCCACACAAGGAGATATTATGACAGGCTTGGTCAATGAGTTTGGTTTTAAGGAGCATCTTAAAGGAGGAAAGGGAGGTAGAGAGGCGGAGAGGTTTAGGGAGGGAATTCCAGAGCTTAGGGCCCAGGCAGCTGAAGGCACGGCCACCAATGGTGGAGCGATTAAACTCGGGGATGAGCAAGAGGCCAGAATTGGAAGAGCGCAGAGATCTCGGAGGGTTGTGGGGCTGGAGGAGGTTACAGAGAATAGAGAAAATGATTCCTGTTCGGGTTTTTGTTTCTGGTGATTCAGAGAAAGTTAAAACAAAAAGACAAATACACATCCTGAACTTTAAAAGAATATATAGTTTGAATTGGAACTGCTGATTGATTTGGCAGCCCAGTCCTGATAGGCTGGCTGTCTTGGCCAGAAACGGACAAGAAAACTGTATTGGGATTCTTGGGAAAACACTTTCCTTTGACTCAGTAAAGGAATGACTTGTAAAAGTGACCCCACATTGCGGTAGATGATTAAAAGTCACCATTTCTGTACAGATGAGGAAGTAAAGCGCCACCAAAAAAAATCCCGAACACTAGTAAAAGTATTTAAGGGCTGTCCTGGATTTTTAATTTTTGGTAATTCCTTGCCGACTCACAGAGAATTTTGTGCAGAGACTATTGACTGGATGGGCCTGCAGCAGTGAGCCGGGGAGATCAAATAACAGGGTGACGTAAGGCACCCCATCCATGCAGCCAGGTCGCTCTATTTAAAATGCCTCGATTCACCGAAGTTCAGTGTTTGGGAGGTTAGCACAGGTAAGTCGCACCTGGAAAATAATCCCCCGGTCGTAAAGCCAGGCACCCAAATCATCTTGCTGTAGTCTAAAGTATTCACAGAGTTAGTACTAATGCAGTCTGTGTGAATGAAACGGTTCGGTTAATCATTTAATTTTATATTTTTCAGTTCGTCCCGTTCTTGAATATGGTAAGCGAATCTCAAACAACTTCATCTAACTTTACGTAACTTTTGTACAGTGTTCATGTTGCAAGTCAAGCTGCATATTATTATTCGATTATTGATAACTGTGTTATGCAACCATATATTTTTTAAATTTTATTTTAAGAGCTGCTGCCTGCAAGATAACTACACCCCTCTGTTTAATGATGCTTTTGAGGTGATTCATCAACAACATCTGCACCCCTCGTCCCAGTTCAGGCAGGATCCTGCCCTCCAGTTTCTGCCAAGCAAGTATCTCATTCCGTTCCTCTGTTACTCGGCTTCAGTCGCTCCGAGTTATTCGCGGTCGCGGGGCTCCGCTTTCCCTTTGGATAATCCCATTCCCTTCTTGTTAAGGTCCTTCAATCTCGATGTACAGTTTCCAGCACCATCAGGAGACGAGGCCTGGTCCTCACTGCACTCTGGATGCCCAATCCCAACACTTGCAGGACGCAGTAAGTTCCAAAAAACCCTGAGCATTTAGGAATGAGTTTGTGAGCGGCTGGATGGATCGGTGATAATAATGGATTAAATAATGGATGGGCTGAAGGTGCAAAGACTACTCGTTAAAGTAAAGATGAGATTTTTGTTTTTAGGCAGCGAGTTGTTGTGATCTGGAATGCGCTGCCTGAAAGGGCAGTGGAAGCAGATTCAATAGTAACTTTCAAAAGGGAATTGGATAAATACTTGAAAAGGGAAATCAATTGCAGGTCTCTGGGGAAAGAGCAGGGGGGAGTGAGACTAATTGGAGAGCTCGTTCAAAGAGCCGGCACAGGCACGATGGGCCGAATGGCCTCCTTCTGTGCTGTGTCATTCTAGGATTCTATAAAGGAATCATTGAATAACAGGATTGTGATGGAGCAGTAACTGGGATTGTGGCTAAGAGTAACTGACTTCTTGTGGACAGCTCACTATCTAAAGATGTATTTACGCTGTGAGTTTGGGGCCTCCGCCCGGTGATTTCAGAGCTTATAAAGAAAAGAAATAACTTGCATTTCTATAGCGCCTTTCACAACCTCAGGACGTCTCAAAGCGCTTTACAGCCAGTGACGTATTTTTGAAGTGTAGTCACTGTTGTAATGTAGGAAATGTGGCAGCCAATTTGCGCACAGCAAGCTCCCACAAATAGCAATGTGATAATGACCGGATCATCTGTTTTAGTGATGTTGATTGAGGGATAAATATTGGCCCCAGGACACCGGGGAGAAACTCCCCTGCTCTTCTTCGAAATAGTGCCATGGGATCTTTTACGTCCACCTGAGAGGGCAGACGGGGCCTCGGTTTAACGTCTCAACTGAAAGACACTTGGCTCTGGAGTGAAGCAGTGTGAGACTCCCCTGGACGGGGGGCGGATGGTCTCACACCCCTTGGGTTTGACACCAAGCGGAATGTAAATCTAGTACAGTGTCAAACCTATTCAGGGAATCTGTTGGACACTTTGTAAACCGACCTGATCTTAGGTGTTTAGAGAATGAGGATTCTCCCCCTCCACACCTTCTATATATTTACGTTTCTAACTTCGGAGAGAGGGCTAACTCCCCCCCCCACCCTCTCCTCCTCTCCTCTTCTCCCCTTCCCTCTCCTCCCCTCTCGGAGGGGAGGAGTGGTAGAGAGGGGAGGGAGAGAAGAGAGGAGAGGGGAGGAGGAGGAGAGGAGAGGGAAGGAGAGTAAAGGGGGGATGGAAGGAGTAGGAGAGGAGAGGGGAGTTGAGTGGAGAGGGGAGAGGGGAGGAGGAGGGGAGCAGGAGGAGAGGAGTGGGGAGAGGGCACTACTCATGTGCATATCCAGACATGGGCTGAGTCTTCACCTCAACACGACAGGGAGGCAGGAGCCAAGCAATGTAAACTGGGTTTGGCTTGGTGAAACCCACACTGTAGCCACGAGACTCGGGCCAGTAGCTGCTGTGTTAGCACATCCTAAGTGTGCAGTATGATGCCGAGAGAGTGTTGCATTGTCGGAGATCTCCCTCCTTCACTCTGATGTTTAAAAAGGATATAGAGGCACTGAAAAAGGTGCAAAAAAAGATTCACAAGGATGATACTAGAACTGAGAGGTTATGATAATCAAGAAAGATTGAACAGGCTGGGGCTCTTTTCTCTAGAAAAGAGACGGCTGAGGGGGTGACCTGATAGAGTTAATTAAAGTTATGAAGGGGTTCGATAGGGTAGATGTGGAAAAGATGTGTCTACTTGTGGGGGAGACCAGAACTAGGAGCCATAAATATAAGATAGTCACTAATAAATCCAAAGGAATTCAGGAGAAACTTCTTTACCCAGAGAGTGGTGAGAATGTGGAACTGGCTACCACAGGGAGTGGTTGAGGTGAATAGTATAGATACATTTAAGGGGAAGCTAGATAAGCAGAAGAGGGAGAAAGGAATAGAAGGATATGTTGTTAGGGTGAGATGATGAGGGGTAGGAGGAGGCTCGTGTGGAGCACAAACACCGGCACAAACCAGTTGGGTCGAATGGCCTGTTTCTGTGCTGTAAATTCTATGTAATTCTATGATGTTACACCGAGGCCCTTGTCTGCCTGTTCCAATGGTTCAGGTGGGTGTTCAAGATCCCATGGCACTACTTGAAGAAGAAATTAATTGGCCAATGTATCTCCCCCAACCAATACACTGCAAGGAAACAAACTGGCCATTCATCTTCTAGCTGTGGGATTGTGCTGTGCACAAGATAGCTAAGTTTGCCTAAATAACAAAGGGATCCAATGTTGGTGAAAAGCTTTGGGTAATTTCTGAGAGCTGTGATTAGGTGCTATAGAAATGTAAGTCTTTCTTAACCAGAAAGAAATATTTATTACTAGACTACAGTAATATCAAATTAGAATGACAGAACTGTCAGTCCAACAAAGAAGCTAGAAATTATTGTTAACAATATTAGCAAACTATGTGACATTCCTGTGTCCCCTATTTTAGTACAGATACAGTCCCTTTATTTTAAACAAAGCCGAACAGAAATGTTGGAAACACTCAGCAGGTCAGTCAGTGTCGGAGGAGAGAAGAGATGAGTTAATGTTTCAGGTATAGACTCTTCATCAAACATTTTCTTTTTCCCCCCATTTATTTTAAAATGACTAAAAAAAGGAACATTTTTTAATAATATTACTCACCGTAATTTCTAGGCTAAGTACTGAGGGAGTGCTGCACTGTTGGAGGTGCCGTTTTTCAATGAAACGTTAAACCAAGGCCTCTTGCCTTCTCATAGGAGCAAGAGTAGGCCATTCAGCCCCTCGAGTCTGTTCTCAAAGAAGAGCAGGGGATTTCTCTCCGGTGACCTGGGGCTAATATTTATCCCTCAGTCAACATCACTAAAAAAAACCAGATGATCTGAGCATTTATCTCATTGTTGTTCGTGTGTAGAAAATTGGTTGCTGCTGCCTTTCCCCACTTTAGGACAGTGACTGAGTGCTTGAGGCGGTGAAAGGGTTATATATAAATGTAGGTTCTTTATCATTTGTAATATTGTAGGTCAGATTCCAATGTATTTAGGAAGATATTCGGAGGCACAGGGCTGGATTTTGTCTTGGGGTCGGGTTGGGGTCGTGTAATCCGCATTTCGTGTTTCCCTCCCGACTCCAGATTAATGTGGATGCCTGATGCAATTTTCACTTTATTGGGCAATTGAGTTGGAGCATGTGGGAACCCATGAACTAATTAGTGTTTTCAGTCTGAAAGCCGCCTTTGATGATGTCATCATTGCTGACTGGCTAGTCTCAGAGACTGTTGGTGAGAGAGGACCTGCCTGGCTTTTGATGTGGGTGGACCTGGATGCAAAAATGGGGGGTGGTGGTGTAGAGGAGAAGAGGGGGGGGAGGGGGGAAGAAAGAGAGAGAGAGAGAGAGAGAGAGAATTTTTTGCCAAGCAAGTCCTCCCAGGCAGTCTCTGAAGACATTCAATGCAGCAGCATCAGAGGCGACATTCAGACCTAATACTACTACTACCTTCATCACATCTCCGTTGTAATAGTGGACCTGCAGCCGATAGTCAGCTATCCACTTGTGCTCCTGCCAGGTTTCACTGGAGTGTTTCACACCAGGCGTGCTTCACGTCAGAAGAGGGTTAAACTAGCTACAGCATTTCAAAATGGCATTACAGAGCCAATTTAGAGCTTGTTAAGGGCTTTAATGGCCTCTCCCGCCTCTTGAAGGCGGGACGGAGTCGGGAACCCCGCGACTGATTATGTCAAAATTGCGTGGAGGCGGGATGGAGTCGGGATGGGGTCAGAAACCCCGACCCCGCAAATTTAACCCCCCACACGCCTCCAAACCCGACTCCATGGGTCATTCAAAATCCAGCCCACAGTGTCAGCTGTGGCTCAGTGGGTAGCACTCTCTCCTGAGTCAGAAGGTTGTGGGTTTCAAGTCCCACTCCAGAGACTTGAGCACAAAAATCCAGGCTGACACTCCTGTGCAGTGCTGAGGGAGCGCTGCACTGTCGGAGCTGTCGCCTTTCTGGATGAGACGTTAAACCGAGGCTCTGTCTGCCCTCTCAGGTGGATGTAAAAGATCCCATTGCACAATTCTGAAGAAGAGCAGGGGGGTTATCCCAGGTGTCCTGGAGCCAATATTTATCCCTCAATCAACATCACTAAAACAGATGATTTGTTCATTATCACATTGCTGTTTGTGGGATCTTGCTGTGCACAAATTGGCTGCCGCGTTGCCTACATTACAACAGTGACCACACTTCAAACAGTACTTCATTGGCTGTAAAGCACTTTGGGAGGTCGTGAAAGGTGCTACAGAAATGCAAGTCTTTCTTTTCTTTCAATGTTAAACATGTTTGAGATCCAGGCTGCAGTGAACTTCTCCTTTCAATGCTCATTGTCCGAGTAAAAACACAACCATATGAGGAGCAACACAGGGGGGATTTTATCTAACCCCGTGATTCTAACCAGACCTCTACTTTTATATCTCCAGATGGATTTTAACCTCGACAGCAACAAACTAATATATGAGAATGGATCCCAGAATCCGAACTATTTTCCAGAAAATCACATTCCAGATTTCTTTATCCCAAGGCAAGGAAAAGGTTTGTCTTCTCGTCCTCACTCACATTAACCACCCCCCCCCCCACCCCCCCCCCTCAACTATTTGGTCAGATTTTCCTGTGGGTCCTGTTCTGTTATCAAGATTTTTCTTTATTCATTCTCGGGATGTGGGCGTCGCCGGCAAGGCCGGTATTTATTGCCCATCCCTAGTTGCCCTCGAGAAGGTGGTGGTGAGTCGCCTTCTTGAACCGCTGCAGTCCGTGTGGTGAAGGTGCTCCTTTGTAGCAGTTTGGTACAGAGTGGCTTGTTATTTCAGAGGGCAGTTAAGAGTCAACCACATTGCTGTGGATCTGGAGTCACATATAGGCCAGACCAGGTAAGGACGGCAGATTTCCTTCCCTGAAGGACATTAGTGAACCAGGTGGGTTTTTACAACAATCCGGTAGTTTCATGGTCACCATTACTGATACTAGCTGTTTATTCCAGATTTATTTAATCTGGAGTTACAGCACTGGAACAGAAATTCCTCTCTGCATTATTTTAACACCAGGCGTTGAGTAGCGCAGAGAGCAATTTGGCTCCTCAATCCAGATGTTAACACATACACTAAGGAACTGGTTAACACTCCGGCGTTGAGTAGCGCAGAGAGCAATTTGGTACCAATAAGGGTTTGGCGCCCACAGCACATGCTAGGAAATCGACCCCGTTTCGTTCAATGACCCCAACAGCGACGACTCCCCCTTTTACCGATTGTGCTAACGCCGGTCTCCATTGCAGGCAGGAAGAGGCTGCGCCTCTACGAGTTTCTGAGCGAATCTCTCCACGATTCCGAGATGTCTGACTGCATCCAGTGGGTGGACAGGAAGAGCGGAGTCTTCCAATTCATCTCCAAGAACAAGGAGAAAGTGGCGGAGATGTGGGGCAGGAGAAAGGGCAATCGGAAAACCATGACCTACCAGAAAATGGCCCGGGCTCTGAGAAACTACAGTCGGACGGGAGAGATTGTGAAGGTCCGCAGGAAGTTAACCTACCAGTTCGATGCGCAGGTCCTGCAGAGACTGAGTGCTGGCCCAAGCTCCCACTATCCCCACACCGACCTGGAACACTATGGCTGTGAGCACTGGCATTTCAATTACAACTACAATGAACTTTTACATGAGAATTCCATATGAACAGTCCTGGTTTAAACTAACCCATGCTCTTTATAATAAAGCATTGCAGAGAAATGGAGAGGAGGGAATCCCCAAGTTAACCCGACACTTGAAATAACCCAACATTCTAAACCTGTAAATATCATTTACTTTTTAAGCCAATGTGTGTCATGTTTCAGCCCAGCCCAGGGTCGTGTACTAAGCTTATTTGAATAAAAGTACCTTGTTTTTGTACAGTCTGTGCTGTGTCACATTAAACAGGGTTATACCATGGAGATCGGCACCGGCAGGTGATCACACACCAGGACAGCACTGGATAATCAGTCTGATGGAGAGAGGGTCACTGGAGTGGGATTCCTGGAGTCAAAGAACCAGAGAGGGAAGTAGAGAGATAGATACAGAGAGAGAAATTGAGAGATTTGTAGAAGCGCAAGGGGAAGCAGACAGTAAAACAGAGAGAGAGAGAGAGAGACTGAGCGATACAGCGACTGAGAGAGAGAGAGAGAGACTGAGAGATACAGAGACTGAGAGAGAGAGACTGAGAGATACAGAAACTGAGAGAGACTGAGTGATACAGAGACTGAGAGAGAGAGAGACTGAGAGATACAGAGACTGAGAGATACAGAAACTGAGACTGAGAGAGAGAGACTGAGAGAGAGAGAGAGAGACTGAGAGATACAGAGACTGAGAGATACAGAAACTGAGACTGAGAGATACAGAGACAGAGAGAGAGAGAGACTGAGATACAGAGAGAGACTGAGAGATACAGAGACTGAGAGAGAGAGAGAGACTGAGAGATACAGAGACTGAGAGAGAGAGAGAGACTGAGAGATACAGAGACTGAGAGAGACTGAGAGATACAGAGACTGAGAGAGAGAGAGAGAGACTGAGAGATACAGAAACTGAGAGAGAGAGAGAGAGACTGAGAGATACAGAGACTGAGAGATACAGAGACTGAGAGAGAGAGAGAGACTGAGAGATACAGAAACTGAGAGAGACTGAGCGATACAGAGACTGAGAGAGAGAGAGAGACTGAGAGATACAGAGACTGAGAGATACAGAAACTGAGACTGAGAGAGAGAGACTGAGAGAGAGAGAGAGACTGAGAGATACAGAGACTGAGAGATACAGAAACTGAGACTGAGAGATACAGAGACTGAGAGAGAGAGAGAGACTGAGATACAGAGAGAGACTGAGAGATACAGAGACTGAGAGAGAGAGAGAGACTGAGAGATACAGAGACTGAGAGAGACTGAGAGATACAGAGACTGAGAGAGAGAGAGAGACTGAGATACAGAGAGAGAGAGACTGAGAGATACAGAGACTGAGAGATACAGAAACTGAGAGAGAGAGAGAGACTGAGATGCAGAGAGAGAGAGACTGAGAGATACAGAGACTGAGAGATACAGAAACGGAGAGAGAGATACAGAGACTGAGAGAGAGAGACTGAGAGAGAGATACAGAGACTGAGAGAGAGATACAGTGACTGAGAGATACAGAGACTGAGAGAGATACAGTGACTGAGAGATACAGAGACAGAGAGAGAGAGACTGAGAGAGAGATACAGTGACTGAGAGATACAGAAACTGAGAGAGAGATACAGAGACTGAGAGAGAGAGAGACTGAGAGAGAGATACAGAGACTGAGAGAGAGATACAGTGACTGAGAGATACAGAGACTGAGAGAGATACAGTGACTGAGAGATACAGAGACAGAGAGAGAGAGACTGAGAGAGAGATACAGTGACTGAGAGATACAGTGACTGAGAGATACAGAGACTGAGAGAGAGAGACTGAGAGAGAGATACAGAGACTGAGAGAGAGATACAGTGACTGAGAGATACAGAGACTGAGAGAGATACAGTGACTGAGAGATACAGAGACAGAGAGAGAGAGACTGAGAGAGAGATACAGTGACTG
This sequence comes from Squalus acanthias, assembly GCA_030390025.1. Taxonomy (NCBI): domain Eukaryota; kingdom Metazoa; phylum Chordata; class Chondrichthyes; order Squaliformes; family Squalidae; genus Squalus; species Squalus acanthias. Next base: position 116,169 of record JASTWF010000229.1, read on the forward strand.
AGAGATACAGAAACTGAGAGAGAGATACAGAGACTGAGAGAGAGAGAGACTGAGAGAGAGATACAGAGACTGAGAGAGAGATACAGTGACTGAGAGATACAGAGACTGAGAGAGATACAGTGACTGAGAGAGATACAGAGACAGAGAGAGAGAGACTGAGAGAGAGATACAGTGACTGAGAGATACAGTGACTGAGAGATACAGAGACTGAGAGAGAGAGAGACTGAGAGAGAGAGAGAGAGACAGAGATACAGAGACTGAGAGAGAGATACAAAGACTGAGAGATACAGAGACTGAGAGAGAGATAGACAGACAGGGAGAGAGACAGAGACAGGGAGAGATATATAGAGAGACAGAGATACAGGGAGACAAATGCAAAATACTGCGGATGCTGAAAATCTGAAATAAAAACAGAAAATGCTGGAAATACTCAGCAGGTCAGGCAGCATCTGTGGAGAGAGAAACAGAGTTAACGTTTCAGGTCAATGACCTTTCGTCAGAACTGATGAGATACAGGGAGATACAGACACAGATAGAGAGACAGAGAAACAGAGACCAAGAGTGATACAGAGATACAGAGACAGAAAGATAGAGAGAGCAAGGCAGGAAGGATTCGAGGCCAATGTTCTGCAGTGCGGACTCTCCTGCTCCTTCAGACAAACAAAATATCATAGAATCATACAGCAGAGTAGGAGGCCATTCGGCCCATCGTGCCTGTGCCGGCTCTTTGAAAGAGCTCTCCAATTAGTCCCACTCCCCCCTGCTCTTTCCCCAGAGACCTGCAAATTTTTCCCCTTCAAGTATTTATCCAATTCCCCTTTTGAAAGTTACTATTGAATCTGCTTCCACCGCCCTTTCAGGCAGCGCAGGAGGGGAGGAAAGCAAACATGAGAAGGCAAACAGAAAGCAATGAAGATGAACAAGGTAAAAGGTTTGGTTTCCTCCCCTCCCCCGTTTCTGCCCCTGCACTTGCTTAAAACCTGTTACATCTCCAACTTTTTCCAGTTCTGACGAAGGGTCATCCACCTGAACCGTTAACTCTCTCTCTCTCTCTACAGATGCTGCCTGACCTGTTGAGTACTTCCAGCATTTTCTGTTTTAAAAAAAAATCTCTTTCAGTTTTGCTGTAAGCTAATAGTAATCGGTTATAAAACTGGTAAATGTTCATAGAATCTCACAGCACAGAAGGAGGTAATTCGGCCCATCGTGCCTGTGCCGGCCCTGTGAAAGAGCTCTCCAATTAGTCCCACTCCCCCTGCTCTTTCCCTATAACTCTGCAAATTTTTCCTTTTCAAGTACAGTATTTCTCCAAATCCCCTTTAGAAAGTTACTATTGAATCTGCTTCCCCCGCCCTTTCAGGCAGCGCATTCCAGAGTGTTTCGGGAAATCAACGGAATTTCGATGCCAATAATCAATATTTAATTGCTTAGAATATAAGAACGATCATATGGGACGAGCTATCGAATTGCAAAAGTTACAGGGCATTTAAAAAAATCCTACGGTTATCAAGATGAAACTTGCCTCTAACCAGAGCCTGTGGGACTCGATAAGGGGACATGTCCTGATGTTGCCATCGGGGCTGTTCTTACAAATAGATAGCGCTGATCACACACAGCACCGAACACAATCCACTGGGAAACCAATATTCAAAATATACTGATTAAGACCAGATATTTTAAAAAGTGACTTGCGCATGAATGACAAGAGTTCCAAACTCCTTCTTTACCCCCAAGTGTGGACCCAGGGGTTCGCCAGCAAGAGCAAGGATCGAATTACACCCCGAGTTTAAGAGGGGACACGAGGAGTGCTGGAGAAAGCTTCGAGCTGTCAATACTGCGCCTGGGGAAAGAGCTGAGCAACTACCCGGGCATCACATCTTCCCGAGCAGCTCACCCTCGGAGTGAAAAATCATCCCCACAACACAAGACTCGTGTCCGAACTCTGCAACATCTGGGCGCCTCATCCATGTCTGCCTATGCCCCACATCTGCCTGTCCTCAACATCTGCCTATCCACCAACATCTGCCTGTCCCTCCACATCTGCCTATCCACCGACATCTGCCTGTCCCCCCACATCTGCCTGTCCACCGACATCTGCCTATCCACCAACATCTGCCTGTTCCCCCACATCTGCCTATCCACCAACATCTGCCTGTTCCCCCACATCTGCCTATCCACCAATATCTGCCTGTCCACCGACATCTGCCTGTTCCCCCACATCTGCCTGTCCCCCCACATCTGCCTATCCACCAACATCTGCCTGTCCACCGACATCTGCCTGTTCCCCCCACATCTGTCTGCCCCTCCAGCCCTTCTCGGCACAGCTGTCGGTGCTGTCTTCCTGTAGATCGGTAAAAACTGATCTCAGAATAAAGCACGAGTTTTTTTTTTATTATTAATCAGAATTTTTGGTTTAGAAGTGTTGTAACATTCAGGGATATCTGTAAACTCGGTTGGTTTGGGGATTAGCAAAGTCTTTCACTCGAGTCGCGCGGGGGCAGATGTGGTGTCACTGGATATTTGGCTGGAATTCCCCGCAGTGAGGGGAGGAGCTGGTGGAGAGCGGGGGAATGTGAGGCCGCCCCGCACCGCTCTCTCGATGCACCCGGCGAGGTTACACCTTCTTGTGGTTTTAGAGTCCGAGGAGGGGCTTGCACTGATGGGCTGGCCTGGACACTGACGCAGGCACTTGGCTATAAACAGCATTCAGGGCACCGAAGTGGGTCTGGCATGAAGGGACAGGTTCCAGCGATCACAGTAAGTACCGGAGCGCTGTCAGAGTTCATTCAGAGCTCGATCCCGAGGTGGGAGAGACAAGTTACTAGTTCTGTTCCTAACGCACTCCGGCTAACTGTTAATATTCTCAGCTCCGGTTGCTGTGAGGTTTAAACGGTTGTGTTTCTATCTGGTGTCGGATTGTGGAATTGAATGGATCCAACGCACTCTGGTCAATTACTGGAGTGTCCAGCAATCCCTCTCTCAATCACTGAATGGAACGGGAAACAGCTTCTTACCTGTAGTATGTCTGTGTGTGTGTGAGTATCTGTCCATGTGCATGTTTGTAGGTATGTGTTTATGTGTGCGTATGTACATATGTGTGTGTACATGTGTGTATGAACATGTGCACTGTCTATGCACATGTGCATATTATGGTTGTGTGTATATGTGTATGTATGTAGATATGTGTATATGCATTTGTGTGTATGTGTACATATGTATGTATCTACATGTCTATATATACGTTTGTGTGTGTATATACATATATGTGTGTGTTTATGTGTTTGTGATTATGTATATTTATGTCTACGTATCTGTGTGTATATACGTGTGTAGGTATGTATGTTTCTGAGCGCAAGTGTATGTGTGCATATGAATGTGAATGTGCACATATATGGGTGCATTTGTCTGCGTATGTGCGTGCATTTGTGTGAATGTATGTGTGTATGCATGTATGCGAATGTGTGTACGTACGTGTATCTGTTTATGTATAAGTGCATGTCTGTATATGCGATTGTGTCCCTGTGTGTGTATGTATGGTTGTGACAGTGTGTGTGTATGGGTGTATATGTGTACATGCTTGTATGTATGTGTGCATTTGTGTGTGTGCCTATGTGTATCTTTATGTGTGTTTATGTAAATATATATACTCCAGAGACTTGAGCACAAAATCCAGGCTGACACTCCAGTCCAGTACTGAGGGAGTGCTGCACTGTCTCCGGTCCCGTCTTTCAGATGAGACATTAAACTGAGGCCCCGTCTGCTCTCTCAGGTGGATGTAAAAGATCCCACGGCACTATTCGAAGAAGAGCAGGGGAGTTCTCCCCGGTGTCCTGGGGACCAATATTTATCCCTCAACCAACATCACTAAAACAGATTGTCTGGTCATTATCACATTGCTGTTTGTGGGAGCTTGCTGTGTGCAAATTGGCTGCTGCATTTCCCACATTACAACAGTGACTAGACTTCAAAATTACTTTTTTGGCTGTAAAGCGCTGTGGGATGTCAGGAGGTTGTGAAAGGCGCTATAGAAATGCAAGTTCTTTCTTTGTATGTGTGTGTATGTTTTATATAAAGTAGCGATTATGGGAGTGATTGTGAAGCTGTGTAATGGTTGCTTTTAATGCAAACATTATGTTTGTGTCTTAAAGACAGACCCAGCTCTGAATGCAGATTGCATGACGTCTCTGCCTTTAAATTATGGTAAGGTCCATTTATCCTTTTCCCTATGAAATGCCTGCTCCGATCCCCACCAGGTGATCCACGGAATAGTTTTATTTCTATTTAATTCTCCCTAGAACCCAGATGTGGAGGATCTGGAAGTGATTATGGAGTTTCTGGATGAGCAGCAACACGCGTTTGTGTTTGAGCAGGAGACAGACTCAGTGACAGGTGAGTGTGGAAACCCCAGAGAGAAAGGTAACCTGCACATCCTT